>JAACIZ010000011.1:2617848-2638658 GCA_017140785.1 Calonectria pauciramosa | reverse complement strand
ATTATTATATAATATTTAAATTAATATAATAAATATATAATTATTATTATATATTAAAAAACTAATTATTTAATATAGCCTTTATTAACTTATTAAAGTCTATAATAATAATATTAAATTATCAAATAAAATATTGCTTAAAAAATTAATAAATACTCTTAATAAGAAATTAAAAGCCTTTCTTTTTTTTATTATTAATTAAGCTAAATATAATATTAAAGACAATCCTAAGATAGATCTAACCAATAGCCTAGAAAAGAAAAAGCTTAAATTAATTAATATTATATATATTATTAAAATTAATAACCTTAAAAAATTACTTCTATATCTTAATATAATATAAAAAAAACCAAATAAAACTAAATAACTAATATAAATTATTATTAGTCTATTTAATAATATATAGAATCTTATACTTATTAAAAAATTTAATTAATATTATAATTAGATTATAGTTACCTAACTTTTATTAATTAATAAAAATACAAGTATTATAAATATTTCTTTAAAAATAAAATAAATTAAAATATTTATATTCTATTATAATATAAATATTATAAGCCCTAATCCTAGTATATTAACTAAATAATTTAATTATTATTTTTATAAATATTATAAGCTATTAATATAAGAAATAATTAAAAGGCTTAAGACTTAATTTATAATTATACTAATTATATTTAATATTAAAATAATATCAAAAAAACCATTTTTTTTCCTTAAGAACTTTAATAATAATAATCTATTAATAACCAATTTTTTATAATTTTTACTTTTTTAACCTAATATTCTTAATAAATCCTAGATTTCTAAATTAATTATATTAAAATAAAAAATAAATTTTCTTTTTTTTATAAAAATAAATATTATATTTATTAATTTTAAATCTATTAGTTTTAGCAAATATTTTTATTAATATAAAAAAAGCTTTAATAATAAAAAATAGATTCTTAGAAATAAGTAAATTTAGAATTTATTAAAAGACTAATAATAAAGAGAATTAAATAAATAAAGAAAGAATTATCTTAGCTAAAAATAATATAATATTAGAAATTACGTTATTCTAAGATAATAAATATAAAGAAAATAATTTATAAGTATTTAAATTAAAAAATAATTAGCTAAATCTTTTTTACTAAGTATAAATATATTCATATAAATATATAAAATTAATAATTAATCTTTAGCTTTTTCTAATAATTTCCTATATAATTACTAAGGTTATCTTAAATTCTTATATTATTATAAATTATATTAATTTAAATAATAAAAAGATAAAATTAAAAGCAAAAAGATTATTATTTAGTACTAATATTAAGATTTAAATATATTATATTAATTATAAATATAAAAAATTATTACTTAAAAAAATCTTATAATTAAGCTATAAATCCTATAAAAGCTTATTTTTATTATAAAAAATATAAAATTATAAAAAAATTAAATAAATTTAAAAAATAATATAAATAAATTATTAAGTATATTAATATTACTAATTCTATAATATTAGCTAATATTATTATTAATTAAAAATTATAATATATTATAATAGTTTATAAATAATAAAGGGCTAAATTATTTATAATATTATTATTTTTTATTATATAATTATTTACTTAATATTAAGCTAAGAATTTATTATTAAATAAGCCTAATTTATTACTATAAATATATAATTAGCTATAATTATTTTTAGAGATTATAAGTATATATAAGGATAGTTTTTAGGAATAAAGATTAGATATATAAAAAAAGAAATTATAATCTAATAAGTAAAATTAAAGAAAGTATATTAAGGGTATATAGTAGAATTTAAGAGTATTAATAATTTTTTTTAAGCTAATTAAAGGGTAGAAAAGTCATATATTTATAAGAGTTATGTGTCTATAGTCAAAACGTCATGCATCTCTATCAATTCCTAAATTATAATACTTTAAATAAAAAAATAATAACAATTATAAAATTATTTAAATATTAATAATATTATCTTAAAAAAATAATAAACTAGATTAAAATATAAAGTAATTATTTAAATCTATAAAGATTTATAAAAACTTTTTACTTAAATAATAAATAAGTATAATAATATATATACTTTATATTTTATAATTTTATTATAAAATATTAGCCTAGAAAAAAAAACCTTACTAATAAATTATTAAGATAATCTAATTATAAAAGAAATATACCTTAGAATACTAAGCTAATTATAATCTTAGAAAAAAACTAATAAAAAGACAATTTATTTAATTTCTAAAAGATCTTAGAAAAAAATTAAATAATAATTTTATAAAAAAATAATTCTTAAATAATTAAAAAAATAATATTAAAATACCTAATATCAAAAAAAACTAAATTAATTAGATAATTAATCAATTTACTAAAAAAACTAAATATTTTTAATTTATTATAATATTAAAAGCTAAGAAAGCTATCTAAGAAAAATAAATCTTTAATAATATACTATTAATATTACTAAAGATTACTCTTAAAAATATTTAAAAATAAGATCTTACTATATATTAATAGATTTCTAAGTATAAAAAATCCTAAAAATATAATAATTAAATAATAAAATATAATAAATTCTTTTATTTTAAAAATAAATTATTTATATTATTTAAAAAATCTATATAATAATATATTTTTTAATTACTTTATAATAATTTATTAATAAAATACTTTAAAGTAAAAGAAATATTAAAATTAATATAAAAAAAACTATATTAGCCTAAAGTAAAAGAAGATATTTAAAAATAAATTAAAATTTATATTATTTACTAAAAAACTATAATAAAAAAATATTATTTATATAAAAAACTTAAGTTATTATTAATTTTCTAACAATTTATAAATAAATTATTTATAAACTTTATTATAAGATTATTATTAATATAATAAAGTAACTAAGAAATTAATATAATACTAATAATTATAAATTAATATATAAAATATATCTATTTAATTTTTACTAAAATAATAATAAATATTATATAATTTATAAAAGTATTTTATTAAAAAATTAAATTATATTATAAAGCCTTAAGTAGAATTATTTTAGATAAAAGATTTATATTTATAAGTAAATTTTAATTAGAATCTTATTATATTTTTAAAATAAAATAAAAATTATGAATAATATTTTAATTATAAATTAATAGTTAAATAAAATATATAAATTAAATTTTAAAATATTATTTTTATTATTTTATTAATAAATAATAAAATAATTAAATTATATTACTAAAGAAATATAATTTATATATAATAATATAAAGAATATAATAATTTATATAAGCCTTATATAAATACTCTTTAATTATTTACTAAAATTTTATTTATATATTAAAAATAATATTCTAGAAAAAAATATATCTAAAATATAAATATATATTTAATAACTTTATAAATTTAAAAAAAAAATTAAAAATTTATTAAAAAAAAGTAATAAAAAAATAGGTAAAAAATTATAATAAAAAATACTAATTTCTTACTTTAAAAAAAAAGATTTAATTAATTTATTAATTTAAAATCTTAAACTTAAAAAAAAAAAAAAAACTGATATTAAAATATATTAGTTTCTTTTATATATTAAATAAATTAGCTTATAAATATATTAATTAATATTACTAGAAAAATATAATTATATTTATAATATATTTTATATAAATTTACTAAAATTATAATATATAAAAAAAAAAAAAAATTATTATTAATATTAAATTTAAAAAATAATAATTTAAAATAGAAAATTAAATAAATTAAAAATAAAAAAATAAAAATAAAATTTTTTTATTATTTAATTAAATAAAAAAATTAATTTACTAAATATAATTAATAAATATTATATAAAAATATAAAATATATATAAAAGGTAATAATAAAATTCTATAACCCTAATAGTTTTGATTAGAAAGTTCACTTCTAGCTTATTCATTTAAATAAATAACTTTCTTTTATTAATTTAATTTAATAAAATTATATATCTATATCCCCTTTTTCCTAGCTTTTCTAGCTAGATACTATGGTATTTATCTTTTATTATGAAAGAATCTAGCTATTTAGATCTTTAAACTACTAATTATATTTATCCTTCCTAATTTCCTCTAGAAAGTCCCTATAAAATTACTTAAGCTCTAAGCTTAAGTTTTATATAAAATAGTTTATTATTAGCTATAATACTTTTTATTATTTTTTAAAAAAAAGCCTTAAATTAATAATTATAATAATTTTTAAAAAATATCTTTATTTTAATATTAATATATTTTAATTTTATTATTAAGGCTATTATTATAATTCTATTTATTTTATATATAATTTTTAAGCTCTTAATTAAACTATTTTTTTTAAGAATCTTTTAATTAATATTTCTAATAAATTTATTTAATTATATCTTATTTTCCTTATATTATATTATTATTATATTTTATAGTATATTTTTGGTTTAAATAATATATTAAAAGTTATTAAATATTATTATATTTATTATAATAAGAATAGCTAGATTATATAAATTATATAGTATATATTAGAATTAGCTATAAAAAAGATATTATTTTTATTTATTATAAAGCTTATTAAGGTTTTTATTTTATATAGGCTTTATATTAATAGTTTAATACAAGGGTAATTATACTAAGAGATTAGAAAATCTATTTATTCTATAGGTAATCATATTAAGCTATTTCTATATAAATAAAAACTTAAAAAATTAATCTTAATAAAATTCTATAAATTAATTATAAAATAAAAATAAAAAAAATAAAAAATTAATATAAAAAAAATATAATAAATTTAAAAAATTAAATTAAATTATATTAAATTAAATAAAAACTTAATATACTTTACCTAACCTCTACTACCTATCTACTAGACCTATACTAAACCACTCTAAAGCTAATCTTACTTTTACCTTAATCTATAATAAAAACTAAAAAAAACTTAATTATTATCTATATTAATATCTAAAATAATACTAAATATTTTAAATTACTAATAATAATAATAACCAAAAATTATTCTAATAAATATAATAAAAATCTTCTATAAAAAAAATAATAATATTATTAAAATAAAATATTTATCTAATAAATATTTTTATTTTAATATTAAATAGATTTTTATTTATATTAATAATCTAATATAATAAAAGCTAAAAATAAACCTTAGCTACATTTTAGCTAATAAAACCTATATTTTTATATATAAAATAAGATTTAAGAAATATAAATTAAATATAAATAGCCTTAAATTATAAATTAAATTAATATAATTAATAAAATATTTATAAATAAATAATAAGAATATATTATAAAGGCTAAGAATATAAAAGATTAATATACTTAGTAATATTATATTTTTAGATTATAATATTTAATTATATTCTTTTATTAATATATTAATAAATAAATATTAAATTAAAATAAAGAAAGTTTATAGCTATATACTTTTTAATATCTAAGATATTAAATAAATCTTAAGCTATAAACTTAATAATAATAAATATATTAAAAAAATAAATTATTATCTTTATAATAATAATTTAATTATTATAACTAAAAAAAAAGATTTTAATTATAATCTTCCCCAATAATTTTAATCAAAAAGTTCACTTCTAGCTTATTTATTTAGGTAAATAACTTTCTTTTATTAATTTAATTTAATAAAATTATATATCTATATCCCCCTTTTCCTAATTCTTATTACTAGAGAATCTAGCTACTTAGGTCTTTAAATTACTAATTATATTTATTTTTCCTAATTTCCTCTAGAAAGTCTCAATAATATTACTTAAGCTCTAAACTTAAGCTTTATATAAAATACTTTATTATTAATTATATTATTTTTATTATTTTTTTAAAAAAGCTTAAAATTAATAATTATAATAATATTTAAGTAATATTTTTATTTTAATATTAATATACTTTAATTTTATTATTAAAATTATTATTATAATTCTATTTACTTTATATATAATTTTTAAGCTTCTAATTAAGCTATTTTCTTTAAAGATTTTTTAATTAATATTTCTAATAAATCTATTTAATGATATTTTATTTTCCTTATATTATATTATTATTATATTTTATAATATATTTTTGGTTTAAATAATATATTAAAAGTGTATATTAGATATTATTATATTTATTACAATAAAAGTAGCTAAATTATATAAATTATATAATATATACTAAAATTAGCTATAGAAAAAATATTACTTTTATTTATTATAAAGCTTATTAAGATTTTTACTTTATATAAGCTTTATTAATATTTTAGTATAAGAATAATCATACCAAGAAATTAGAAAATCTATTTATTTCACAAGCAACCGTATTAAGCTGTTCCTATATAAATAGGAACTTGAAAAACTAATCTTAATTATAATCTTATTTACTTTCTTAATCTAAAAAATAATAATTATAAGATTAATTATAAAATAATAAAAAAAATTAAAATTAAAAATATTATTCTATATAATAAAAATAAATCTATAATAATTAATTAAATATTTTATAAATAAAATAAAATTAAAAGAAATTATTTATATATTATAAATACTATTAACTTTATTATAATAAATATAATATATAATATATAAAATATAAATCCTATATAAAATATATAAAATTTAAAAGCAAATTAAGCTTAAAGTCTTATATTTAGCTAAATAATATTTATTAATAATTAAAATTACCAATTATATAAGCATAAAAAAAAATAATAGCTTAAATAAGCTAAGAATTTTGCCTACCTTATTACTAACTATAAAAATAATATTATTATTAATACCTAGGTAACTATAAAACAAATAATAATTTACTATTTAACTTAGAATTAAAATTCTTATATATTACCTATAAAATTATATATTTCTTATTAAATAAGAATAAAAAGAATAAATTATTATATTACTTTAATATAAATAATTCAATTCTTTATATTTACTAAGATAAATAAATTATCTAATTATTATATATTTAATTAAAAGTATTATATTATTAAATAATATAAATGATATATTAAAGCTAATTAATTTTAATAAGAAAAATTATATAAAATAATAAAAAGCTAACTTTTTATAATTACTAAATATAAAGTTTAAGAAAATTAAATTACTTATTCTTTTAATTAAAGCAAAAAACTTTTTATAACCAAACCTATTATTAAACCCTATTTATATACCACCTTTATAGCCTAGTTTTTAAATTATTTACTTAAGCTTATAACTTGTTTTTTTTTTACTAGAAATAAATAAAGCCCTCTTTTATTAATAGGACTTTTAATTTTTATTAAAAGTTAATAATAAAATATATTAATATTTAAAAAAGAACTTATTTTTTTTTATTTTTTTTTATTTTTTTATTAAAAGTAATATCTAGGTATTTAGCTTTATAATGCCTAGCTAAATTAAACCCCTAAAATCTTTTAATATTAACTATCATAAAGTAATAATAACTATTAAAAAGTTAATATATTAAAATAAAATATAAGAATAAAATATAAAAATAAAATATAAAAATAAATATATATTTACTTAGTATAAAAGACTTTTATTTACCTATCTTTATTAAAATTAATAAATAATAAAGACTTAATAAATAAGCCTTCTTTAATAATATAAATCCTAGATTTTTTATCTTTTTCTAATTTAAAATTAACCTTATTATAAGGTAAATTAGAAAAATTAGTTATAATAAAAGGCGCTTAGGAGCTAGAAATTGAATCATTTTTTATAACTAAAAAGCTAGGATTTTTAGAAAAACTAATATTAATTTTAGAAAATCTTTCTTCTTTATAATTATTTTTAGATTTATTATAGCTAGAAGAAGTCATTTTAAATATAGAAAATAGTAAAATTAAATTAAATATAAATATAAAAGTTAAGTTATAAAGAGATTTTTAAAAAAGAATTAAAAAGGAATATTCTAGGATTTTTATATTAATTTTATTAATATTAATATTTAATATTAATAATTAATTTATAATATTAGTAATTGATTTATAATATTAATATTTGGGCTAAATTAAATAAATTAAATATTTAGGCTAAATTGGGTAAATTAAAGATTTAGACTAGATTAAATAAATTAAAGATTTGGGCTAAATTAAATAAATTAAATATTTAAGCTAAATTAAATAAATTAAATATTTAAGCTAAATTAAATATTAAGGATAAATTAAATATTTGAAATAAATAAATGTTTTAAATATATTATCTAATAAATTATATTAATTATATTACTTAAATTAATTAATTTAAATAAATAAAAAATTATAAATTAAACATTAAGTTAAATTAGAAAAATTAAATATAAAAATTAACATTTTATTTATTTTAAATAATTAAATTATTTTAAATATTAAGTTTAATTTAAATAATTAATTAAATTTAAATAAGTAATTTATTTGTAATATTAAGCTTAATTTATATAATTAATTAAATTTAATATTGAGCTTAACTTGAATGATTAATAAAATTTAAATAATTTACTAAATTTAAATATTTTACTAAATTTAAATAATAAATTAATTTTAATAAACTATATAAATTTAAATATTAAAATAAAATTTAATTATTTAATTATTTAATTATTTAATTATTTAATTATTTAATTATTTAATTATTTAATTATTTAATTATTTAATTATTTAATTATTTCATTATTTAATTATTTAATTATTTAATTATTTCATTATTTAATTATTTAATTATTTCATTATTTAATTATTTTATTTAATTAAAAACTAAAACTAAACTACAAACTAACTATACTAACTAAAACTAAAACTAAAAACTATAAACTAAATTCATAATCCTGTATTAGATATTATTTTTTAATATAATTTATTTATTTTCTTTATTATTATTAATAATAATAAGTTATTATTATTAATTAAGCTTATTATTTTTTCTTTTTTAATAAAAATTATATTAATTTACTTATTAATTAATAAAATTAATATACTTTATTATTATATTACTTATATAATCTAATTTAGCTTTTATGTTAATTATTACCTTAAAAATCTAATTTTTATAAAATCTACCTTTTTAATATCTATTAATAAGACTATACTACTAAGTAATTAATATCTTAATAACTATATATATATACTATAAAAATTATAAATTATTAATATAAATACTTTTTATTTTCCTAGAATCAAATAATTATTATAAAGTTCTAAAATTACCTTTTTTAATATCTATTTTTATATTTTATAATTAATATATATATATATTATTATATAAAATAAATTTATTTATTTAAAGTTATATTATTATTATAATCTTTTTTTTATTAAAAGGTAAAAGGTATATTTTATTAAAATTAATAAAATTATATTTTTTAATATACTTATAATATTAAGATTTATTATAGATTTAGAAAATATAATAATATTTATTAGAAAATTAAAATAAAGTATAATTTTATTTAATATTTAATAGCTAGAATATTTTAGATTAATTATTACCTTTAAAACTTTATAAATAATCTTATTAATAATTTTAAGCCCTAAAAACTTATTTTATATAATTATTATTAATATACTAACTATAAAAATAAAAATAAATAAAATAGTAATCTTATTATTATTATTAATATTTATAATAATAAATACTTTAGCTTTTATCTTATAATTATTAATCTAAGTATATATAAATAAAAAAATATAAAATAATTAATAATTTATTTTCTTTTACTTTCTTTATTATTTTTTTTATATAAAAAAAATATTTTTATATTAAAATTCTAGTAATTATAATTTAATAATAATAATTATATTATCTTTTTATTATATTTTCTAATTTAGCTAATAATACTTAAAGTTTAATAAATTAATATTAATCTTTATCTATATTCTTTAATAAATATAATCTAAAAATACTTATAATTTAAAATCCTTTATAATATATATTTACTTACTAAAAACAATAATTATATTAAATCTCTTTTATAGAATATATATTATATTATATTTTTCTATATTTAGTTTTTTTAGCTTTCTTTATATTCTATTATAATATAATTTATTTATATTAAGTAAAATAATTTTATTTAAAATTAATTTAAATTAATAAAAACTATTATAAAAAAAGATAATTAAAATATTTTTAAGAATATTATTAAGATAATTATATAGCTTTTATAATATAACTTTAATAATAACTAAATTATTTACTCTTAGTATGTTTATTTTATTAATAATAAATAATTATTTTAATTTTTATAATATTTAAAGCTATTTTCTTAAAATCTTTTTTAGAAGATTTAGTTTTTATAATCTTTTTTTATATTTTTATAGATTATAAGCTAAATAAATGATTATTTTATTAACATTTATTATTATTATCTTTAATATAGTTATAATAAATATTTTCTTAGTTATTTACTTAATACTAAAAAGCTTAGTTATTTACTTAATACTAAAAAGCTTAGTTAATATTTAAGTAATATAAAGTTTATTAATATTTTTTTTATTATTAAGAAATTAAAATAATTATTTTAAATATTAATAATATTATTATTTATTTTAATTTTTATAATAATTATTATTATTTTATAATCTTATAAATCTTTTATTTTTTATTTTTTTTTAAATAATAATAAATAAATAAAAATATAATAATTTAGTATTTATTAAGTATATATTCTAAAATAATCATTTTTATAAAATTTATAAGAATATAAAATATAAGCTAATAAATAAATATTATTAGGCTAAGTATAATTATTAATATATTATTATTATTAAGCTAGTTTTATATTATAATAAAAACTATAATTTTATACTTATAATAATAATTATATTATATATTTTAGTTTTAATTTTTATTATTATTTTTATTAAAAATCTTTAAAAATCTTTTTTAAATAAAGTTTAAAATATTTTTTTAATAATTATTAATATTTATAATTTTAATTATATATAAAGTTTAGATAATAAAATATAGATTTAAGATTAAATTATTATTATTATTATTATGATTATTATTATTATTATTATTATTATTATTATTATTATTATTATTATTATTATTATTATTATTATTAATATAATTATTATTTCTTTTTTACCTATTTTAACTATAATTATTATTATACCTCTTACTAATTACTATTATTAGTATAGCTTTTATTAATAATCTTTTTATATTAATTAATTATACTAATAATATTATAATTATAAATATTATTATTATTATTATCTTAATTATTATTAATTTTATTATTATTTTTTATTATCTAATTATATTTTTATTTTTATTTTTTAAATATTTAATTTAGAATTTTTTATATATTAATAAACTTTATTTAATTTTTATTTTTATCTAGGCCTTAATTAATTATAGGTATAATATATTTAGTATAAGCTAGTTTTTTCATTATAAATTCTTTATATTTAAGAAAATTATATATAATATTAAAAATATTATTCTAAAAATAGCCTTAGTTTTTCATCTTTATTATATTAATTTAAATATATTTATAAAGATAATTATTTTGTTTTAATTATAATAAAGTATTTTTTACTTTTTTTTACTAAATAGTAAAGAGCTTAAATAAATTATTTTATATTAGCTTTTTATTATTATGCTATAATATATAAACTTTATTAAGAATTTTAATAAAAAAATAAAATAATATTTTAATAATAATATTTTATATATTATTTAAAAAGATTATTATATATTTATTTTAGTATTTTAAGTAATAAGGCTCTTATTTATTATTTTTTAATTTATTTCTATTATCGTACTTATAGTTTATATTATATTATATAATTTATTTAAAATATATATTTAATTTAATTAATTTTTTCTTAGTTAGAATTAGATCTTAGTGCTTTTTTAGATATATATATCTATAGTCTGGCTATTAATATAATTATATAAATAAATTTAATTTATTATTTTATATTTTATTAAAGTATTTTTATATATTAAAATATTTTTATTTAATTAAAAGTACTTTATATAAGAAAATAATAAAAATAGTTTATATAAAGGAAATAGTAAAGGTTTAATATTTATTATAATTTATATTTTCTAAGTTTTTTAAAATATTTTAAATAATTTATTTTTTAATAATTTAATATAATATAATTAATATATATATATAATAGTATTATAGCCTTATTATAAAGTATAAAATAAGAATCTTATATTATATTTAATTTTATTATATATAAAATAAAATTATATTACTTTATATTATTAAAAAAAAAGATTTTTAATTTTTAATTAAATTAAATAAGTTTATTAATAATTTTATTAATTAGCTTATTAATATCTAGCTAAAATCTTAATTATTAAACCCTTTTTATTTAATTATTATTATATTATAATTTATTTTAATATCTTTTAAATAATAAATTTAATAATAATAATAATAATAAAAGTAAAGATAAAAATAATAAAAGTAATAAAATAATTATATGATTATTATTATAAATAAAAATATTAATTAATAATTTATCAATTAATAAAATTATTTTATTTTTAAATTAAATAATAAATATAAAATAATAAATAGTATTATTTTAAATTAAAATAATACCTTTTATAAGAATAATTAATTTAGTAAATAACTTTTTTATAATAGAAATCTATAAATAATTATAATAAGTATAAATATTTATCATATTAATTTTAGATTTTTTATATATAGTATTAACTATATTCAAATTAAGTATACTTAGTATTTTATTAAATATAAATAAATTAATTAAAAATATATTTAAGCTTATAAATAAAATTAATTTAGTTATTATAAATATTATCCAAGTATTTTTAATTATTAAGCTAGATAATAAAGTACTTATAGTTTAATTATTTTATTATAAAAAGCTAAAGGTATTAAATAGCCTATTATTAGTACTTTATTATAATTTATTTAATTAAATTAATTCTATATTTATTAATTATTTTAATTTATTATATAAACTTTATAAATATTAATTAAAATAATTAAATAATATATTATAAGTATTTTAGAGATAAGGTTTTAAATAAATAAATACTATACTATTTAAATTATATATTTATTAATTTATTAGGCTAATTTACTAAATATTCTATTATTTAATTTATTTAGGTATTATTTTAAGTAAGTAAATAAGTTATTATTTAAAGCTTAAATTCTTTAATTTAACTATTATAATAGAGTCTTAATATCTAATTAAAATATATTATTAATTTTTTTTTTTAGATTTACTTTAAGTATTATTTATAAATTAATAAATTTATAAATAGTAAAATAAGTTTTAAATATTTTTAGATAATAAACTAAATTTAAATTATTTTTATTAAAAATAGTTTAATTTATAATTTATTAATATATAAATATTCTAATAAAATAATATAAATATAAATAAATAAATATAATATTCTTATATAAAATTATTAGAAAGTAATATATTATTTAAAATAAATTATTTATTTTTAATTCTTTTATATTTATATATATATATATTTTTCTCTTTAAAAAGTAAAAATAATTAATTATTTATATATTAAAGAACTATTTATATATTAGATATAATATTTTATTAATAATTCTTTCCTAGTCTTATATTTTATTTATAATTATATTAATAAATAATTAAAACCTAATATTAAAATATAATAAATAAAGCTATTAATTATAATACTTATTTTCTTAGCTATAAAAAGCTAAAACTATACTTAGATTAAAATATAATAATAATCTTATATAGCTAGTTAGAATAATAGTCTATATATTAATATATTAAAAAGAAAAAAAATTAATTTATAAATATAGTAATAGTAATTATAAATATAAATAATATTTATTATAATATTTAGAGCTTAATTATTAATAGCTTATTAGCCTAATCTTAATATTTAATAAATTAAATATTTATTAATAATAAATTTTAGCTTATTAAAAACTAACATAAAAAAATAAAAAAAAGTTAAAGTCTTTATTTATAAGGCTTAAAATTATAAATCTTATAATATTAAAAATATTTACTATAATCCTATACCTTAAGCTAAGAAAAAAGAATTATAAATAATTTAATATACTTTATTTATATAATATTTTTTTTATTTTTTTTTAAATAATATTTATTTAATAAAATTAAAAATATAAAACTATTAAGAAAATTAGATATAAGTATTTATATATATTTATTTAGTTTTATTTTTTTTTTATTTATATAAAAATAAGTATATATATATATCTCTATATATATTTATATATATATCTCTATATATATTTATATATATAAATATTTATCTATTTATTAGTTTTTTTTATCTCTTTATTTAGTATATTATAAAAATAAATATAATTATTATAGGCTTTTTCTTAGTATAATCTTTTAGTTTTCTTCTAAATCCAAATCCTATCTTTATCTTAAAAACTACTAAGGCCTATTAATAAAGTTATTATAAATATAGGCTTTATAAAATTTATATTATTATAAAAAAAGCTTAGATTAAATTTAAATATTATGATATTAATATTTATAGAAAAGTTATTTCCTTGGGAATTAAATAAATAATATATTAAAGGCCTAAATTATATAGATATTAGCTAGATTTATATATTTATAATATTTTTAATAAAAAATTGTTTAATTTATTTTAATTTATTTAATAATAAAAATAATTTTAATAATGTATTATTTTATTATTTTTTTAATATTATTTTTTATAATTAATAATTCTTTAAAAATAATTACATATTTAAGTAAATATTAATAAATAATATTATATATTTTATTATATTTTATTAGAATATAAATTAACTTTATATATAAAGAGTATATCTTTATAAATAAACTTAGTCTAAGTATCTTTAGTAAATATAAAATAATAAAGTATAATAAAAAAGATATAAGCCTTAGTATTATTATAAAAATAAAGAAATTAAGCTATTTTAAAATATATAGCTAAATTAATTGAATTATTAATAAGAATAATACTAAACTAAAATAATAATATATTAATATAAAATGATTAATAATATAAACTAAAAATTAAAAAGTAAGAAAAATAACATTATAAAAAAATCTAATTTTTTAGAATAAAAAATGATTAATAATAATAATAATAATAGTAATAATAATAATAATAATATTAAGAAGATTTATTAGATTCTTAATATATAATTAGATAATATATTAAATAAAGGTAATATTTAAAAAGATTTATATAATATATTAATATTTTAGACTACTTAAAACTAAAGTAATATTATATAATATAGTTAATTTACAATACTTAAAATTTATTAAATAATTTTAATATTAATAAATAATAAAGATTAATTTAATAAAAGTCTGGTATATTTATTAATTAATTCTAATATATATAATAAGAAAAATATATAATATATAGTACTATACTTTTTATTAGTAATTTAGTAAATTATATAATAAAAATCTAAAGATCTATAAATATAAATAACAGTAAAATAATAATATTTTTATATTAAGTAATAAAAATAAAATTAATTATTAGCTTCTTAATTTAAAAATAATTAATTAATATTAATATATATTTAGTTATTTATAGAAAGAATTCTATTAAAATAATTTAAAACCATATAAAAATTAATATTATAAAATAATTAATAAAAAAATAATAAAAATATATAAAAAAAAGAAATTAAATATATTAAAGAAAATAAAAAGCTAAAAATATATATAAAAATATATATATATAATAAAAATGAATATATATAAAAAAATATCATAAAAGTTAATAATAAGTAAAACCTAAGTATATATATATTAATAAATAACTAATAAATAATTAATAAATTAATATAATAAAAAATAAATATATGAACCAATAATATAATTTTATACTAGAATAATAATATTATATAATTTTTATTAATATTATATAAAAGATTATATATTAAATATTTACTAAAAGAATATATAAGCCTAAGAATTAAGCTTTTTAAAAAGAAAATAATTATAAAAAATAATATATACCTATACTAGAATATTTTACTTAAAACCTATAATCTATATATTAATTTAAATATTATACCTATTAGCTAAGTATATATAAAGTACTTAGTAAATTAAAGTCTTATAATTTAATAAATCTTGTTTTTTAGTATTTTATCTTAACTAAAACCTATTATAAATATATTAATTTTTTAATAACTATTATTATCTTATTATAGTTAATACTAAAAGATTTTAAGAATTTAATTTAGCTAGGTATTATAAAGGTAAATACCTAGATATTACTTTTAATAAAAAACTAGAAAAAAATAAAAAAAGAAATAAGTATTTTTTTTAAATATTAATATATTTTATTATTAATTTTTAATAGAAATTAAAAGCCCTATTAATAAAAAAGGGCTTTATAATTTAAAGATTTAAAATAAGAAAGCTAAAGAAAATAAAAAAGATTTTTAAGAAAAAGAAGCTTTAAATAGGATTTTATATTTTTTTATAGAAAATAATTTATTTTTTAGGCTTTTAAATTCTAAATTATTTTAATTTTTATTATTTTATTATAATAAATAAATTATTTAATATATAATTTAAATTAAAGCTAGTAATTTAATTTTAAAAGTTCTTTTATTATTAATAGGTAAAGAATTAAGAATATTTTAAATAAAGATTATAAAAATAGCTTAATTAAGCTAAATTCTAATTTAGAAGCTAATATAAATTTCTTAGGATTTTTTTTCTTAGCTTTTAATATTTGGATTATAAATAATTAAAGTGCTTATTTAGGAATTATATTAGCTTGTATTTCTAAAAACTTTAAATTAAAATATAAATTATTAGGTAAATATTTTCTTTTTTAATTTAATTATAAATTAATAATATTTTTTAGGTTTTAATAAATTAATTAAAAATTATATTAAAATATATATATATAAAAAACTTTTAAATTCTTTATTTATTTATTTTATTATAAAATTTAGAAATATATTTAAATAATTATTTTAATTTTTAAAATACATTTAAATAATTATTTTAATTTTTAAAATATTTTTTAATTTTATTTTAATATTTAATATTTTTATTTTTTAATTTCTTATTTTTTTTATTTTAATTTTTAATATTTTAATATTTTAATTTTTTATTTTTCTTATTTTAATTTCTAATAATCTTATTTTTTAATTCTTAATTCTTTTAATTAAGCTTTTTATATTTAAAAATGTTAACTTTTTTGAGTATAATTAGGAATAATACAGTAAATAATAATTAATTTATAAATATATATAAAGCTATTTATAAAAATAACTTTAATATTAAATTTATAAATAATATTTACTATATTAGTAATATTTTAAATTTAGTTATTTAAGATATATTAAAGAATATTATTTTATTTTCTAAAATTAAATTATTTAAATATTTAATTTTAATTTTAATAGAAAATTATAAAATAAATAAAATAAAATAAAATAATATAAATAGTAAGTTTTTTTTAATTTTAAATATTATATATATATATATATTAATTCTATTCTAGGTCTTATTCGTTAATTTAGAAAATTAGCTAATATTTTTAAATATATTATTAAAGGAAAGAAATTATTAAAAAAAAGAAAAAAAATTAAAAAAAAAAGGAATTTTAAATCTTCTTTTTTTTTAAAAAAACAATTCTCCTAAATATGTTTTTTTTAATTTTAATTTATATATTAAAATTAATTTTTTATATAAACTAAAAAAAATACTAATAATAAATAAATAATATAATTTATTAGAATTTAGCTTATAATATAATTAAATTAGCTATTTTATTAAAAAAGCTAATTAATTATATTTTAATAAATACTTTTAATAATAATTTAAGAATTATAGCTTTTTTTAATTTAAATTAGCTAACTTTAAATAATTTAAAGTATATTTATAAGGTTTTTTTAATACTTTTAATTAAATTATAAGATGAAGTTTATTTAACTTTACTTAAAAGCTTATTATATATATATAATATATATAAAAAGCTTAATAATTTAAAGAATAGTTTTCTAGAAAAATCTAAAAAACTAAATTAAATAGGGTTTTTTTTTTATAATATAAAGTATAATTTAATTTAATTAATATAACTATATAGGAATTTTATAAGATTTACTATAATACTATTAATAAAGACTTAAATAAGCTTAATAAATATTTTTCTAGAAAGCTAGATTTTTCTAGTATAAGAAAATATACGCCTTATATTTTAGCTTTTATTTTAAATTCTAAATCTAAATTAATTTATTTTTAAAAAAATAAACTATTATATTATTACTTAAATATAGCTAACAATATTAAAGATTTATTAAAATCTAAGTTTAATAGATAAGTTTTATTATATTATTAATATTCATTTTGAAAAAAAAAAAAGCTAATTAAATTTATTTTTTAATAAATTAAATAAGAATATATATAATCAAGATTCTTTTAAATTAGAATGTAGTTTTAATTTTAAAAAGGAATTATATATAGGAAATTTAAAGTAAGAAAAAGAATATACTATATATTTAAATAAAAGTCAAATAAGTCCTAAGATTAATTTTCTTAAGTTCTTTTATTATTTAATGTAAATTATATATTAATTCTTTTTTAAATTAATTCATTAGAATAGTGTAAATCTAATATTTCTAGATTTCCTATTTTGAATATTCTAGCTAGGCATTATTTAGCTATTCTAGTTACTCTTATTATTATAAAAGGTATTTTTTTAATTAAAAGTAATATAGTTTTTAAAAGTAAAGATAGGCTTTTTAAAGAAATAATTAGGTAATTAATTTTATTAAAAAGCTAAGATTATAATAATATTAAAACCTTAAATACTAAATTATTTAAGGAAAATGAATTAGAATAGTATTTTATTTATTTTTAATATTTATAATAATTATAATATTTAATTATATTTTAATATGTATTTAAATTCTAGTATTTAATTAGATTTTAATTATTAATTTATTTTAAATATTTAGCTTAATTTAAATTATTTATTTATTTTTTATACTCTATTCAATTTAAATCATTAGCTAAATTTAAATTATTAGCTAAATCTAAATAATTAACTAAATTTAAATGAATAGCTTAATTTAAATAAATAACTTTATTAAAATAATTAGGTAAATTTAAATATTTAATTAAATTTAATGTTTGTTTTATTTTAAATATTCTAATTAATTTAAATATTCAATTTATTTTTAATATTTATAATATTTTATATAATTAAATTATATATCTATTTTTATTATTTAATTAAATTTAAATATAAAGTTTAATTTAAATAAATACTTTAATTTATTTATTATATTAAATTTATTTATTATATTTTAATTAAAATATTTAATTAATAAAAAGCAAAAGGTCTTAGTTTATAATTTAATTATAATTCTTTTTTTTTAGTTTTTAGTTAATTAAAAACTAAAGGTTTCAGTTTATAGTTTAGTTTTAATGAACTAAATCACAACCCTAATATTAATTATAAAATTAAAACATATTAATATTAAAATTAAAATATTACTAATAAATTACTATAATTATGAATTATAAGTCTTTCCTAAAATATAATAAAAAATACTTATATTAATAACTAAATACTTAATATAAAGCTTAATTTAAGAGCTTAAATAATATTACTTCAACTTTTTAAAAACAAATTAAAAAAGAAATTATAAGTAATTTTAGTACCTAAATTACTAGATCCTCTAATACTAAGAGCTAGGTAAAAGGGAATATATAACTATATTAAATTAAATTTATAAAAGAAAATTATTTACCTAAATAAATAAACTAAAAGTAAAATCTTTAATTAAAACTATTATAGTTTTATTATATTATATAAATATAATTAAATATTTTTAATAAATAATATAATAATATAATTAAAATAAGATTTTATATATTATTTAGGAAAATAATAATATAATTTTTAATATATTAAATATATAAGGTATTATAAATATTAAAATAAAAAATATTTATTTTTATAAAGAATTATTAAAATAAATATAAAATAATAAGCCTTTTTTTATAATATTAAGATTTTTTAAATTTTTTAAAATATATATATTTATAGCTAAGATTATTATATAAGTATATATAATAAAATAAATAAATTATAATTAATAAAATATTTATATTATAAAAATCTTAATAAAATATTATAATTATAAATACTTTTTATTTATAATAATAATAATTAAAATTCATTATTATAATATAATATATATTAATTAAATTCTAATAATTTTAATTAAAAAGTTTACTTTTAGCTTATTTATTTAAATAAATAACTTTTTTTATTAATTTAATTTAATAAAATTATATATTTATATTTTTCTTTTCTTAACTTTTATTACTAAAAAATCTAACTACTTAGATTCTTAAACTATTAATTATATTTATTTTTCTTAATTATTTCTAAAAAATCTTTATAAAATTATTTAAATTCTAAACTTAAGCTTTATATAAAATATTTTATTATAAATTATAATATTTTTTATTATTTTTTAAAAAAACTTTAAATTAATAATTATAATATTTTTTAAATAATATTTTTATTTTAATACTAATATATTTTAATTTTATTATTAAAATTATTATTATAAATTTATCTATTTTATATATAATATTTAAGTTTTTAATTAAATTATATTTTTTAAGAATTTTTTAATTAATATTTTTAGTAAATTAATTTAATTATATTTTATTTCTTTTATATTATATTATTATAATATTTTATAATATATTTTTAATTTAAATAATATATAAAAATATAAATTAAATATTATTATATTTATTATAATAAAAATAATTAAATTATATAAATTATATAATATATATTA
>JAACIZ010000010.1:2355065-2672006 GCA_017140785.1 Calonectria pauciramosa | reverse complement strand
ACCCTAACCCTAACCCTAACCCTAACCCTAACCCTAACCCTAACCCTAACCCTAACCCTAACCCTAACCCTAACCCTAACCCTGATACCCCTTGCCGGGCGGCCATAACGCGCTCCGCGCGATGGGTTACTAACTACTATTGCTCTTTAACCCTAATCCTAATACCCCTCGCCTCGCCGGGCGGCCATAATGTGCTTTATGTAATGGGTTATAGCTATTCCTAATCCTTTCCCTTTATTCTTCGTCGGCCTGCTATAATCCTAACTATTGTATGAACTCTCTACTGCCTACTCTTGCCTATACCTCCTTAACAATTGCAATTTCTCTTTACCTTTCCTCTCTTGCCCTTGAGAATTATAATCTTTAAACTCTTGCCTTTTCTACTTTTATTCTACCTTTTGCTTTTTAGAATTATAATTCTTAAATCCTTATTCTACTTTCTTCCTTAGAATTATAATTCTAAACTCTTATTTTCTTTACTCTTATTTTCCTTTTTGCTTTTTAGAATTATAATTCTAAAATTCCCTATTATATTTCCTCTTAAAAATTATAATTCTAAAATCCTTATTTTTTCTTTATAATTTACTTATTTTAAATTTTATTATTTTTTAATAATAATTTTCTCTAGAATCTAATTCTGTAAAGTAGACTAGTTAGATAAAATCCTTTGCCTTTTTTTTTTTATTTTCTTTTTATCCTCTAGTCCTTATCCTTTTGTTCTGCGTAGTAAATTAGTTAAATAATAATAAAGCCTTTTAGTCTTTTCCTTCCACCCTCCTAAGCTTAAGCCTCTTTTATTCTGCATAGTAGATTAGTCAAATAAAAACCCCTAGCCTCCTCTTTCTATCTTACTATCTTACTCTCCTAGATCCTAATACTCTCCCTCTTCCTAACCCTAATCTCTTTAGTAAGGATCGCCTGTATACTTTCCTAGCTACTATTACTCCTAATCCTAAACTCCTATTCCTAACCTTAAACTATTGTCCCTAACTATAAGCTATTATCCCTAACTATAATAAATAACTATCCCTAACTATAATAAATAATTACCCCTAACTATAATAAATAACTACCCTTAACTATAAATTACTATTCCTAATTATAATAAATAATTACCCTTAATTATAAACTACTATCCCTAACTATAATAAATAATTATCCCTAATCTTTGTCCTTTTTATTCTATATAGTAGACTAATTAGATAAAATATAATAAGATCCTTAAGCCTCTACCCTTTTAATCCTAAGCCTAAGCCTCTTTTGTTCTACATAGTAAACTAGTTAGATTAAAATAAACCAGCCCCCCTTAGTTTCCTCCTTTTACCCTCCTAAGCCTAATCTTTTTTTTATTTTGCATAGCAGACTAGTTAGATAAAAACCCCTAGTCTCCTCTTTCTATCTTATTATCTATCTCTTCTAGATCCTAATACTCTCCTTTTTCCTAACCCTAATCTCTTTAGTAGTAATTATCTATATACTTTCTTAGCTATTACTATTATCCTTAATCATAAACTACTATTCCTGAAACATAGATAGTTACTACTAGCCATCTATAATTACTCCCTTCTTCTTATCTTTATAATTATTCCCCCCCCCCTATTTCTCTTTCTTCTAATTTTATCTATCCCTTTTAATACTAGTCCCCCATATATTTTCCTTTCTTAGCCAAGGGGCTAATAATAAATAACCTTTTTTTCTTTTTTAAATAAGAATTATATTCTTTCTATAATAACCATACTCTATACTATCTCTATATATCTTGCCTACTTTTAGTACCTTAAGACATTTTTATGATTTAATTATATTATATTATCATTTAATGTATTTATATTATCTTACTTTCTTATATTATTCTATATTATCTATAAATGCCCTTTTGAATGGATTATAGATACACCTACTTAATATTATTAACCCAATCTCTTACTATCCTACTTTTAGTACTTCTAAACATTCTTATGGTCTAATTATATTATATAACTATGAAATGAGTTTATATTCTATTGCCTATTATCTTGTTCTATGTTTATAAATTCCCTTTTAAATTAATTATAGGTGTGCGCTTCTAATATTTATATCTTATTCTTTTTTTCCTTATTAGATCCATAAAATATACCTAGATATATTACTATTAACTAATTATATTGTATAATCTTGATATGAGTTTATTTTTATTGTCTTGCTTGCTACTGCTGTCTTATTTTATAGTCTTTATAAATGTTCCTTTAAACCTCTTAAGCCTTTGCCTCTTAATCTCTTTCTTTTAGCTCTATAGCTTAATTTACTTTTTTTTTTTTTCTTTACTTTATATTTACTTTAGATACTATATAATTTTATCTAATAATGCTAATTTATTAATTATTATCTTTCTAAATACTTATTGCCTTTATACTAGCTAATTCTAATAATTTCTTTCCTTTTCCCTTTTTATATTAATTCTAAAAGCCTCTTTTGCTAACCTATATAGTTATATATTGTTCTATATTATTTTTATTACCGGTAGAACTTTATTTTTATGCCTGTATCTATTTTGTACCTGTGATATTATACACCACTCGTGCGAAAGCCTATATTCCCAGTAGTATTAATAATCTGCAAATTCTAGTCTTGCTTGCTATTTAAGAAAATCCTCTTGCTGTAGTACCTTGTACCCTGACCGCCTATGCTTATACCTTCCTTTATTCTTCTTCTTCTTGCTGTAAAAATGCTACTTAATAAAGTATATACTATAGCTAATATATTATAGCCTATTAAGCTATCTATATAATGCCTTGAGATACTAAGTCTTATCTACTATATATTCTTATAGCTAATTAGCTAAGTCTTTTTCTTCTTCTATCCCTGCCCTCTCCCCTTCCTCCTCCTTTTTTTTCTTCTTATTATTATTTTTATTATTATTATTATTATTTTCTTTATGCTCTTTATTTTCCCTATTATCTTTATTATATATTATATCCTCTTTTTCTTTCCCTAGCCTCATATAGTAATAATTATAAAGCTTAGCCCCTAGCTTTCCGTATTATTGCCCTTAATTATTAAGAAATACCCTAAGCTAGAGCTGTTAATATTCTGTGCTGCTTTTTATAAATCTTTCTATTGCCTCCTGGTTCTTGTAATTAATATTATTGCTGCACTTATTATAGTATACCGCCCGCCTATCCATTATAATGATTGAGTCTACTATCTCCCCTTTTTGCTGCCCGCCTCGCCCTATCTGCTGTATAAAGTCTACTAGCCTATATGGCTGCTGTATGTGGATAATGGCCATAATGCCCTTAATATCTACCTTGATCCCGAGCCTGGTTGTAGTAATGATCTAGTGCTGCCTATTCTCCCTAGATGATTAATTATCTAATATTTTTTACCTTGCCCTGCTCTATATTATATTATAATATACCCCGTAGCCTACCCGCGCTACCAATAACTTATACTTGCTAATTAACCGGTAGTATACTACCCTCTTCTATAATCCTATTATTTGCGCCCTGGCCTACCTTATTACTATTACTATTTTCTTTTCTAATCTTACCCTTCCTCCTCCTCCTCCTCCTCCTCTTCCTTCTCTTCCTTCTCCTATTATTTATACTCTATACTAGATGTTAATCTGCACTGTTGTTGCCTGGATTATATTGGCCTCCTATACTAGCATTTATTATTGGAATTATAATTCTATTTTTTGCAGTGGTAGTATTATTGTGAGTATTATTATTGGATATTTATATTTATAAAGTCCTATAAGTAATCTAAGCTATTTCTAGAACCTAATATCTATAATAATAGTATAATACTTATTAAAGAATATAATACCTAGCTACCCCTGCCCGCATATGCTCCCTATATATACTATAAATCTATTGTAGATAGCTATATTAGAGCTAATAATTATTAGCTAAGTATCTTGCTACCTTTCCTTATGATTATTTTTAATATTGCTATATTACTGTATATAGTTAATGCCTAAGTCCTATGTCCTTGATACTAAGTTGGCTATTAGTGCTATAAATAGTATTACTATAATATTAATTAGCCCACCTACCT
Organism: Calonectria pauciramosa; assembly: GCA_017140785.1. Taxonomy (NCBI): domain Eukaryota; kingdom Fungi; phylum Ascomycota; class Sordariomycetes; order Hypocreales; family Nectriaceae; genus Calonectria; species Calonectria pauciramosa. Next base: position 2,667,968 of record JAACIZ010000010.1, on the reverse strand, counting down.
TGCGCCTATCCTTGAGTAGAGCTGGTAGTAAAAAGAAAATATTTTTGTTGCCCCTTGTTAAGAGCATAATAATAAGTATTTTACTTTATATTTTATTATTGCGTATACTTATAATTTGATATATACCTTCTTATTGCTTATATAATTTCTATTTTATACCTTCCCTAAGTATATGCCTAAGCCTTGTATTAATTTACTATTCCCTAAACCCCTTTTACTATTACTACTAATCCTATTAATCTTGCTGATCCTACTATTCCTACTATTATTACTATTATTACTATTACCCTTACTATTACCCTTACTATTATCCTTATCTTTGTTTCTTATAACTTGTCCCCTTGTCACTGCTTTTTTCCTCCCTTCCCTTTCTTTTCTTTTACTGCTCCTTCAAGTCTATAAACTCCCTATTTGTCCGTGTAAGAAATTAGTACTAAAGCCAGTTAATCTCTTAAAAGTTTAAAACCATCTCTAGCTATAGTTAACCTAGGAAAAGTATATTAATTGTATAATAGCTTATAACTATGTAGTTATTGTGTGTAGACTGGATATTCTAGATATAGTCTATATAGGTCTTCCTGTGTACTTTGCCTATTTGTAGGTCTACTTGATTGTTATCTTTATTATAGTTCCCTATGCTACTACTTATATCTACCTTTACCTACTAGATAATTAAGCCTTTAATATACTAGCTAAATATAATAATAGTATGCCGGTAGCTTAAGACTATAAGATGCACCTTAAGATATTTATCTATTATTAGCCTAAGCTTATTGCTAAATATTTCTATGCCCTATAGCCCCTTTTTTGCTAACTTCTAGAGCCATGGATCAAGTACCTTGGATGGGCCCTAGATCCTGGAGAGCTTGTGTAGCACCTTCTTGAATGGGAGCAGCTATGTGATGTAAGTAATTATTATTTGGCTTAATAGCTTTAGTAAAAAGTGTACTACTTTGCGCCCTTGCCCCTACTTATCTTGGCTTTTGTTGTGGTTTGCAATAAGTATGATCTGCCCATTAAATATGAAGACATTCTTTGGTAGTTGTTCTGTGTTGTAGTGCTTGAGCGTGGATACCTCTGGCCCCCACCTTGGCTGCCCGCTCTAGATGTGTACAGTAGCCTTTAAGCTATACCTAAACTGCTGGAGTTGTATAATAAACTCTTTAGCCTACTATTACCAATACTTAAGCTATGGCATATTATTGCTGTTATTGCTGCTATTTCCTTTTCTTCCTTTTCTTCCTTCTCTTTTTCCTTTTCTTTTATTGTGTGCCTATTTTTATATTGTTTTCTTCATAAGCTCTACCATTTGCCTGGCCCTAGGTTTAAGCTATGTATTCCTTTGATCTATTGTAAATAACTTGCCTAGCCCCTTATATACTAAGCTGTTGTTAATTTTCTTGAGCTTAATTGTCTCTTTAATCTATGCCTATTACTGGTCTATGAGCTAGTCTAGTGCCCCCTCTGCGTCTGCTACTACTACTTATGCTATCTTCTAAAAGTTCTTAGTTTATATCTAGTTTTTGTTGTAGTATAGTATTTTACTATTACTTTTCTAGAATATTTGCGTAATTTTGCCTTTTCGTATTTAGTATATATAATTATATACTATCTATTTGATTATCTTACTGAATGGTATATATAAGCTACTTATTAGCTAATGCTAGTAATCCTTTTAAAACTAATTAATAGCTTTAAAGCTTACCTCTTGCGTAGCTAGCTTGTTGCTATTAGATTTTGTATTATTGCTGCTGTTGCTGCTGCTGCTACTGCTACTACTGCTATTATAATTGCCTTTGTTGTTATTATTTAAATTATTATCTAAATCATTATTATTATTATACTCGAAAAAGTGTTCAAGTATTAAGACCTAGCCATATCATAAGAAGCTGGCTAGAAATCGTGTGTGTAAGTGTGCTAAGATCTAGTTCTTGCTAGACTGGTTAATGCTGAGAATGGCTGTGAAGTGTAGTAGTGGGTTGGCGTAGTTACTGTGGCCTAGCTTTTACTTAATAGAGTAGATGTAAAAGTTGAAGATGGCCTTGTCTAGTATTTTCTGGTTTATTTTGCTATTATTATTATTATTATTATTATTATTATTATTATTATTATTATTATAATCCTTATTGTTATCTTTGGTAGCCTTCCTTCTGCCCTTGCCATGGCCTTTCCTTTTACCTCTTCCCCCTGTCCTAGCTACTACCCTATACCTCTCTTTTATTACTTTAGCTATAATATCTAATCTTATAACTATATCCACAAATACATCCTATTATATATTTATAAACTTAATTTTATACTTTTTTTTAGATTTACTATAGCCTAGTATATAAACTTATGCATAGTAGTAAAAATAGTACTAGATAAATAAGTAATATTAGTCCAGTATAACCACCTCTTACTTCTCACTAAATAGATTATCGCTAGGCTTGCTAGGGTCAATACTAGTAAGCCACTTAAGTACATTATCCGGTACTTTACCCAGCCTTTTGCAGTATTTACTTATAATCTAGGAGAAGGCTAGCCAAGAGCTAGTGTAGCTATTGGTTTACCTTTGCTTGCTTCTTATTCTATAGCCTTGCTTTGGCTGCCTTAGATACTGGTGGTTTGTTTATTTTAAATAGTATTGGCCGTGCCTTCTTGGGGAGATACTTAGATTACTTTATAAACTTAATCTATTTCGATTCCTAATCTATGCCCTTAATGGCCTATTCTTTCTCTTCCTATTCCTAGCTATGCCTTCGCCTCTTGGCAGTAGCCCTCTTGAGCTCCTTCTTATAGTCTTGTATTATCTAAAGTAATAGACTATTATTGTTATTATTAATAATAATATTTTTTTTATTTTTATTATTATTTTTATAACTATTATTGCTATTGTTACTATTACTATTATTGCTATTATTGCCTATATCTATAATCTAATATTATGTATATTAGCCCTAGCAAAATAACTATAGACTAACAGGCTCCTAGCTATTGCCTTCTCTTTCTCTGCATTGGAGTGGGTGGCCAGCTATATGTAGATATGCTAGTATATTATTCTTATTGACGGTTAAGTATTGGCATTGCGGCTTTATGTACCTAAATCCCATTATGATTAGAAGATTATAAACGGGGATGCTATTGTTGTTGGGAAGCTCGACGGTATTTGGATTACTAAGTATATACTTTGTTGCCTATAATATAATAAAGTTAAGCATTTACTATAGTAGTTTTCCCTAGAACCTATATTACTTGTGGAAGTAAGACTTAATTATGCCTACTATAGGCTAGATACCAATGGTATTACCGGGATATTACTAGCAAAATAAGATTATATATATTTGGTTAAGGTGAATAACTTTATTTATCTAGACTAGCTTTGCTTGAGCTAAAGCTTATGTATATTTTATAGTAGTCCTAGAGATGGCTACTATTACTACTATTGGCAGTAATATTGCTCTAATTAATACTATTGCTTACTTTATGGTTATTTTAGTTATGTAGGATAATAATATGGCAGCTTATTTCTTTAGAATTATAATTTTTATAATACTATAGCTTACTATTACTTATTTTTTTTAGAATTATAATTTTGATTTATATTATTTATTAATATAATTGTAATTCTAAAGAGTAGTGGCAATTACTTTTGCTAATTGATATTTAATTTACCCCTTTATCCCTCTATCTTCTTACTTATAGCTTTATAAAAAGTAATATACCCAGTAACTAGATAAGGCTTTAGTACTTAAGGGTATTTTTATTTTATTATACTTTATATATATTTATTTTTAATTATAAAATAAAAAAATAAGATATAGAAAAGATAGTTGTTTTTAATATAGGCTTATATTTTTTCTTTATATATAAATATTTCCTTAATTGTAATTGTAATTGCTTATTCTAAGTTAATCCTAAGTTATCCTAATAACTAATTATATAATATGTTCTATTCCAATCCACATTTTATTCTAGTGGGGTGAATACTATATTTTGGTTGGTCTAATTACTAACCCCAATCCATATTAGAGTCAAAAGTAAGGTGGATTGCCTTGCTAGGTAAGCTTCCTGCAACACTCGTGACCATCTCATCAAGTTCTAACTGGTATCATAGGCGGCGGCATGTTAGCCAATGCTAAAACAAAGGATGACCAAGACCGTGGCGAGAATATCATTATCGGTGGTCTCGGCATCCAAGTCGTCTTTTTTGGATTTTTCATGGTAGTCACCGTTGTCTTTCACCGTCGCTTGATCGCGAACCCGACCCCACGGAGTCTCTCCATTGTTGCTCCCTGGAGAAAGTACATCATGGTACTCTATGCAGCCAGCTTGTTCATCATGATCCGATCTGTCTTCCGCATCGCCGAGTACATCAATGGCTCGAATGGAACGCTTCAGAGTACGGAGGCATACATTTACATTTTTGACGCCACACTGATGTTTATCGTTGTTGCGCTATTCAACTTCTATCATCCTGCGCAGATTATTTCCAATCAACACGAACGCGTAGTGTCTAGCAATGACGTCGATTCGGAATGTTACGCAATGGTTGGCGGAGGACAGGATCAATCCCGGGCTCATCAAAATATCCCCAGCCCGTATAGCAATGGAGGCTATTCGAATTACAGCCCAGCACATCGCCAATAGGTTTAATGCCTGCATGTTCACAGGGCCGCGTTATGGTAGTTGGAACCAGGTTTTGAATTCGGACAAAGATTTCATCACCTGATAGAATAGGAGTATGGGGATGCAATGTATCATAATTTCGCACCATTATCTGTTTATGTTAGCTAGCCTCATAAATTCAACAGTCCCTAATCCTCATGTCTGATTCGCACTCCAATTCAATCAATGCAACTTTGATAATAGATACGACAGTACGCAAAACTAAATCTCTTCTGTCCCATACCTTATCCTAGCGTTTATATTTGAATTCCTTAGAACCGAAAAACTCTGTTCTGCATTTATTTTTTATGCATTAAATGCTTCCTAGTAGTAACCGTGGTCTTTCCAACCACTTTGACCATTCATCTCCTAGATATCGAGTAATTGAGTCAAGCAGGTGACTTGCTGCATCTCCTATCAACCAAACCTTTTTGCCGTACTGTAGCAAGGCGGCGTAGTAAGCAAGAATCATGATGGCCTCTGGCTGTCTCTTGGAGAGCAGGTCGAGAAATTCCTCGGGCATCAAAATTGCCCACCAAAAGATGACGTGAATTGTGTGGTCTCGGGCTTGTCCGTCTTCCGATTCGTCAAAGCCTACTTGCAGAAAATGAACAGCCTTTTTGCACGCTTCATGTGAGTCGCCATCGAGTGAACTTGATGATAAAAGCCGAGCGATTTCATCGCAATGATGTCCTCTCGGCTGGAGGTTGAAAATTGCCTGCCCCCACAACATCACATCCCTCAACTTCGATTCTTTGAGAAAGGGCCATGCATCCCCCGACAATGCCCTTAAGCTCCTATGAAGCCGATTATACCGCAAGAAACCATCTAGAAACGAACCCAGCTCGCTGTCGCGATGTGCGAGGGCATCTGCAAGAAGATGGCGACTCATCAATGAGCAAAATAGCAGCCGCGCAACCGAAGATGCCTCATCGAGCTTGCTTCCGTCATTATTGAACAAGGATATTGCATGTGTCTGCAGTTGTATTGCCTGGCGTAGATACATGTCGCGGTCAGGAGCGCGGATGCAGGCCAGACGGCGAGCAGAGAGAGCCAGCGTCTCATACATGAGGTATGGCGCATCGAGTCCAGCATCGATAACCAGCCGAGCCGTTCCCAACAGGTCTTCGCCCATGGCGGGAACGAATGTCTCAGCGGTGAAGTTGTGTAACAGTTCCAAATGCAACATGTTGAGAGCTATGATGTCGTCTTTGCCCGCAGATGCCGACCCTGGCGGTCCCAATTGCATGTGTAGAGCAAGGGCAGAATTGGGTGAGACGGCCGGCAAAGGTTCTGAAGAGCCAATCGCCGAGCAGTCCCTCTGGGGATAGATGCATTCACGACAGCCCAAGCTACAGCGTACACACACAGGGCGTGTCTCGTCACACTATCAGTGAATTAGTACAATGTTCAACAGGCCGATAGGAATTGCAAGGCACCTTGTAATGACGTCGTTTGCACTCGAGGCAGCCATGTCGTGATTTGATATGCCCTCGGCGAGACTTGACAGTCTTGGAGCTACTTGACCCAGCTGCTTGGTGACTTTCCATTGTGGGAAAGCCCTGATGGAGACCAATAGTTTCCCTGATGCCGCCAGATTGCCTATCAAAACATAGTGCTACGGGCAATTGAAATTCCGGCCGACACTGTGCTTCGTGGAAATCATCCGAAACAGGGCTCTAGGGTAGGGAAACTTTAAAAGGCGCGAGGGCGCATATGCGCATGGGGGCGACAATTTCATGTTATAGCTTACATGTAGAGCATTTCACAACATAAAAATGTCATTAATACATATTGACTACAAGATACTACACAAAAGTACGAGAATCCGCAGTCAATGATTTGTGTTGGGCCTGCTTAGCTACGTTCTCAAGATGATGTGAATGCGAATGGATATAAGAGAAAATCAACAATGGGAGTGTTTTCCACACTTGCATAATACGAAAGCTTGCTTTTCATCATGCATAAACTTTTATTTCCAAGCCTGGCTCCTTTCGCTTCCTCAGCCGCAAGCAGGAGGTATACCCCTGGACTACCCGAACGCTCACAGTCAGCCGTGTCGGCAATGTGCTACCAGGAAAAACTCCAAATGGCGCCTAGTCGCAGACTGGAGTGGGGCATGTCTGGTCCGGCTGCCCCGTCTTGGCGATTAGCTCTCGGAGTGGGTACAGGTACAGCACAGCTCCACGCCGACCATCCGTCAAGTGTCCTGCAATGCCCCGTTCTTTTTCCCCTTTCATCATTTCTTTACAGATGAATCTTGATCCTAATTACTGCTGGTCGTCAAACTTTTCTATTGTTGTCGATTTATTTTTGACTTCTCATTGTCATATTGCACCCAACACCGGCAATCCATTCCACCCAGCATAAGGCATGGATGCTGACGCAACGATTCGAGGCTGTTCAAAATGGACAAAACGAGAAGAACCACCTTTAGTAGGAAACCAGGAGAGATGGAACTTTGCAAAGGCAATGCTCCGAGTGACGACCCTTGCTCTCGCCGTGGTAGTCGTCTGCGAACTGATTATTCTCTCCTCCATTTCGGCTACGGTGTCGTCATCTCTCGCCCTCTCCATCGTAAGTTCTTGCTCAATAGAAATCCTACACATACAGAGAGACTAAATGATAGAACTGTAGGCTGCGTTATGTATAATGTGGGATATTACTGAGCTTTTCATGCTATTGCGAATGAAGGATATCTCTAAAGGAATGAAGCCCGCCACTCATGCAGGCGCAGATGCAATTCTCTTCACGGGAGCATTCGCGTCAGCAGGCCTGCAGCTTGCATCCACCATCGAATTATCAACAAAAACGGGTTCAAAAAGTTCAAATACCCAACAATACAAAATCTCACAGACGCTATGTGGGATTCTCATCCTTTTGGGGTGGGTTGCGAGTGGAGAAGCCAGAGAGCGGAATGAGGCTGACCGCTAGAACACAGATTAATACATCTCATCCTTTCAGCTCGCGCCTGTATCGAAGTCCGAAGATACAGAGAGAGTCTACGTATCCAGCAGTACATCGTGGCCCTGTCGCACCACCCGTCAATACCACATCACCAAGCTCCACCGTCGTTCCTCAGCTCCAACTCTACGCTTGACGCACCTTCCCACGATCCGCGCGGCGATTACGATATGGCTCATGGTGGTGGAACACAGGTTTACGAAGTGCACTCAGAAAGTGTGATCGCCGAACTTGCAGATTCTGAACCGGTAGAGCTGCCTGCAGCTGGAAACTCTTGACTTGTTTCGGGGAGGCGGATGAGACAAATTTCCTCAAAGTTCAATCGAGCCTGGCACCTTGTACAATTCTGCGCGTTTTTATAGAGCTACAAATAATTATTTTCATTTTGTTCATACAAGTCGGGCCTTTCTAGGAGCCCTGGAGGAAACCGGATTTAGCAAAAATGCGAGCGGAGATGATAGTACGGTAGGATCATTTTGAGGTCGGGATCGATAGTAAACAATGATCAAGAAGCATTGATCTTTTATTTAATTTTAGATTCTCTTCCACCTTCCAATTCAATTGGCATTAACAATCCCATCAATAAATATTGGCTCAACCTTGCTGGAACGTCCCCGAATGAGACCAAGCCGTGGCGCCACATGTGGGTGCTGGATTACAGGATCGACTATCCGTGGCCTGGTCAAGTTGTTTCTAAAAATGTAAAAAGCGTGATTACTTTGCAGGATTTTGTGACAAGTCCCTGGGTATTTTCTAGACTAGGGAGCATCATAACCGCCCTGATACCGATGTTGCAAGTGGATCTGCGGCTTGGTCTGTGGAGCATAATAAAAGGGTCGTGCGTCAAAACCTGGTTGGGTCCACCCAACACGCGTGTTATGCATATAACAGGAAACTAGGCCATGCGTGAGAGATCGCAGAAGCGTGAATCGCATAACACGCGGGATTAGTGGAGTCCGGCCGAAAGACTAAAGACAAGCTTGATAGTGGACGGGAGTTGACGCATAAGGTACACAGCCTCAACTTATCTGGGCTCCCGATGATGCGAAAAGCTTTGCTCCTTTGTATTCGAAAACTGGGCCGGGCTCACTTCTTTCCTTTGTACCTCTATTGATTCGGGGGCTCCCATTCCCCTTTTACATATAAGATATGTCGACATGCATCGAAAAGAGAGTAATTGCTCTCTCTAACAAGGTGATTGATCTCAAAAGCTGACCCTTTTCAGCCGTATGGGCAAGTATAGAAACAAAGGCTGCATTTTGATAGATTAGACTTTGGGAACACGTGTAGCTTCGACACACGTCGCCTGCTTTCGCTTCAACAGCAATGGCCGGTCGCCACGAGAACAGTTATGACGGCTACGCTGAGCAAGATCATGGCCGTAACCAACAAGACCAATCGCATAACCCTGAATTTTATGAGGTTTCTGGACAGAGTGGCCACAAGGATACCTATCCTGTCACATACAACACGGAGTGAGTGGCGAGCCGGGCTGATGGATAAACGGCTGACAAATGTTTAAGGAGGGATTTCTTTGATGATCAACATGACTACGATCCTCAACAACGAAACGACGAGTACAATAAGCAACACCCATCCAATGTACACGAATACCACGACCCCTCTATTGAAGAATACGATTATCAAGAATGTTACGAGTTAGGAGAGGCACATTTCGATAAATTCGACGATAATGGTATGGCAAGTAGTTTTGCACACGGTCGTTCGCCATCACCAGCTTCATTCGGCATTGGCCCATCAGATTCATCTTCAAGGCAAACTGGAGAACATAAGAGCAACGGCTTTGATAGTTTGCGTACTAAAGAGCCGTATCCAGCCTGGTCCTCAGATGCCAATATTCCAATTTCAAAGGAAGAAATCGAGGACATCTTTCTCGACTTGACAGCCAAGTTCGGCTTCCAACGGGATAGCATGCGGAACATGTACGATCATCTAATGACTCTCCTGGACTCAAGAGCCTCTCGGAAAACAGGTCTTCAAGCTCTAATCTCGTTGCATGCCGATTATATCGGTGGTGAAAGTGCCAACTACCGCAAATGGCACTTTGCTGCTGGTCTGGAGTTTGACGATAAGGTGTCGGCAGCACCCACAAACGGTGCACGGTCGAAGCAGAAGAAGCAAGGCCGCAATGCCGACGAAAACAATCTGAATGTTTCAGAAGTGTTTGAAGAAGAACACACAACTGAAGCGATCAGGGATCGGTGGAGACGTGAAATGAAAGCCATGTCACCACACGATCGGGTTCGCCAAATTGCCCTGTACCTGCTGTGTTGGGGTGAGGCAAATCAAGTTCGGTTCATGCCAGAGTGCCTGTGCTTTATTTTCAAATGCGCAGATGATTACTACAAATCTCTGCCGCTAGAAGTGGAACCTGTTGGGGAGTTTGCATATCTTGACCATGTAATCACTCCGCTCTACCAATTTCTTCGCGATCAGGGCTATGAAATACGTGACGGCATCTACGTCCGACGCGAGCGCGACCACAACAAAACAATAGGGTACGATGATTGCAATCAACTATTTTGGTACCGCGAAGGTATCCAGTGTATTGTGCTGTCGGAAAACAAGGTGCGGTTGATGGACTTTCTGCCTTCAGAACGCTACCTTCAGCTCAGGAACGTGGACTGGAAGAAGTGTTTCTTCAAGACGTACAAGGAAACACGATCGTGGTCCCACCTCGTCGTCAACTTCAACCGTATCTGGATTCTTCATCTCACAATGTTCTGGTTTTACACGTCTGCCAACTCCCCAAGCTTGATTATAGGCTCGAAATACGAACAACAGGTCAACCAGTCACCTACCAAGGCTAAAACACTCTCCATCATCGGATTTGGAGGCGCAATTGCAACGTTGATTCAGATTTTGGCAACTATCATTGAATGGGCGTACGTCCCACGCCGCTGGCCTGGGGCCCAAAGACTAACCATCAGGCTTTTGATCCTGATGGCCATCTTGGCCATGAACGTCGCCCCGGGTATCAAAGTATTCTTCTTCCCCGGCTCTGAGAAGCTTGATTATTACTTGGGTGCTGGTCATGTCATCGGTGCTATACAGACCTTCCTACTATTTGTTCTCGTGCCTTCAAGCAAGCTCTTTAAAAATCCTCTCAAGAAGCGCACTCGCCTGGACACACCTGTGGAAACATTCACCGCATCTTTCCCGAGTCTTCACGGAAACAATGTCATTTTCTCCTATATCTTCTGGGCGATTGTATTCGGGGCAAAATTTGGAGAGTCATATGTATTCCTCATCTTATCGTTACGCGATCCGATCCGATATCTTTCCATTATGAACGTCGACAGTTGCCGGGGGGACAGACTGTTTGGAAACGTTCTTTGCCGTCACCAACCTTGGATACTACTAGGCCTGATGATTTTCACGGATCTGATATTCTTCTTCCTAGACACGTATTTGTGGTATGTTCTCGTTAATGCTGTATTTTCCGCATTGCGGTGCTTTTTTGTGGGGTCAACCATTTGGACTCCTTGGCGGAATGTCTTTGTTCAGCTGCCGAAGCGCATTTACTCAAAGCTTCTAATCGAGCCAAGTTGATTCCAAGGACAAGACTGACGATATTCCGTTCTACTGCATTGGTTTCAAGTCATCGGCGCCAGAATACGCACTCAGAACTCGCATCTGGGCTTCTTTGAGGTCGCAAACACTCTACCGCACAGTGTCTGGATTCATGAATTACGCCCGTGCTATCAAGCTTCTGTATAGGGTTGAGAATCCGAGAATCATCGAGCTCTTGGGGGAGCACCCAGACGTCCTAGAACAACAACTGGAACGGATGGCTAGGAGAAAATTTCGCCTTGTAATCGCCATGCAGAGGTATGCCAAATTTAGTCGCGAAGAGATGGAAAATACCGAATTTCTCCTTCGAGCTTTTCCAGATTTGCAGATTGCATATCTCGATGAAGAGCCACCCGAAACAGCTGGTGGCGAGCCCTGTATATATTCATGCCTTATCGATGGGCACTCTGGCACTCTTGAGAATGGAGCGAGACGCCCAAAGTTTCGCATCAGACTTTCTGGTAACCCTATTCTCGGCGATGGAAAGTCTGACAACCAAAATCATGCCCTCATATTTTATCGTGGAGAGTACATTCAACTGGTCGATGCCAATCAGGATAACTACCTTGAGGAGTGCCTCAAAATTCGTTCCGTCTTAGCAGAGTTTGAAGAAACCAGGCCGGAATTTACACACCCTTACGACGGCGATATCGATGGGAAGGCAAGAGGGTCAGAGCCAGTTGCAATTGTAGGTGCTCGTGAGTACATATTTTCGGAAAACATAGGTGTCCTTGGCGATATTGCAGCTGGCAAGGAGCAGACATTTGGCACATTATTCGCGCGCACACTCGCTCAGCTCGGTGGTAAACTCCATTACGGCCACCCCGACTTCCTAAACGGCATTTTCATGACGACTCGAGGAGGCGTATCGAAAGCCCAGAAAGGGCTTCATTTGAATGAGGACATCTTTGCCGGAATGAATGTAGTTATGAGGGGCGGCCGCATCAAACATTGCGAGTACTATCAGTGCGGCAAGGGACGAGACCTTGGGTTTTGCTCTGTCTTAAATTTCATTACAAAGATCGGAACGGGAATGGGGGAACAAATGCTCTCGCGGGAGTATTACTATCTCGGGACACAGCTTCCGTTGGATCGATTTCTGTCTTTTTTTTATGCGCACCCAGGGTTTCACCTCAACAACATCTTTATCATGTTGTCGGTGCAGCTCTTCCTGGTTACTTTACTAAATCTGGGGGCGTTAAAGCATGAAACAATACCTTGCCACTACAATTGGCACGTGCCCATTACTGATCCTTTGTATCCAACTGGATGCGCAAACACAAATGCATTGGACGATTGGGTATATCGTTGTGTTATCTCAATTCTTTTTGTTTTTATCATGTCGTTTATCCCTCTTACTGTTCAAGACTTACTTGAGCGTGATCCTTGGATTGCGTTTCTTCGACTGGCAAAACATGTTTCATCCTTTTCGGCCTTCTTCGAGGTCTTTGTCTGCCAAGTGTATTCCAACTCTGTGCAACAAAACCTTTCATTCGGTGGCGCTCGTTATATTGGAACTGGGAGAGGGTTTGCTACGGCCCGCATACCGTTTTCGGTACTCTATGCGAGATTCGCTGCACCTTCAATCTACTTTGGAATTCGTATGCTCCTGATCTTACTGTTTGCTACCTCTACCATTTGGCAAGGCGTCCTGATCTGGTTTTGGATCACAGTACTGGGACTGATGATTTCACCATTCCTGTATAACCCACACCAGTTTTCATGGGGAGACTTCTTTATCGACTACCGGGATTTTATTCGCTGGCTTTTCCGCGGTCATTCCCGAAATCACGCATCATCTTGGATTGGCTTCTGCCGCCTGTCTCGAGTTCGGACGACTGGCTACAAACGCAAGGCTATTGGAATTCCTTCTGATCAGCTTCAAGGAAATATCCATCGTGCCCATCTCCAAAACATTCTGTTCAGCGAGATTTTGGGACCATTATTTCTGGCTGCCTTATCTTTGATCCCTTACCTGTTTATCAATGCCCAGACCGGTGTTCTACCTGAAAACAACAACGGCAAAAATATTACAACCACAGATTCCCTCGTTCGGGTATTAATTGTGACAGTTGCACCAATTGCAATTAATGCGGGAGCTTTGATGGTGATATTCTCCATATCGTGTCTTATGGGTCCTGTCGTGGGTGTTTGCTGTAACGGGTTTGGTCGTACACTGGCTGGCGTTGCACACACCATTGCGATCGTCTCACTTGTCATCTCTTTCGAAGCAATGTTCTTCCTGGAAAATTTTGATTTTCAAAGATGCTTGGCTGGAACGATTGCTGCTGTCTCCCTGCATACTCTTTTCCTCAAGTTAATCACTACTCTAACTCTTACGAGGGAGATGAAGACAACACAAGTCAGCAGGGCATTTTGGACCGGGCAGTGGTATTCACTTGGTCGCTATACGGTTACCCAACCAGCTCGAGAGTTCTTGTGCAAGATCACGGAGATGAGCATGTTTGCTGCAGACTTCATGCTTGGTCATTTTATTTTGTTTCTTATGTTGCCAGTTATTCTCCTTCCTCGCATTGATATGCTACATTCAATGATGTTGTTTTGGCTACAACCTAAGTTTGTATTCTCCGCACGTTACAGAAGAAAGCACTGACTGATAATGTAATCAGTCGACAAATTCGTGCACCAGTCTATTCGACCAAGCAGTCAAAGCTCAGACAGCGACGCATTATCCGTTGGGCATTCATATATTTCTTGATGCTGGTTGCATTTATAGGGCTGATTATCGCCCCCGCAGTGGTAGGTAAATACGTCCCTTCAAGTGTAATGGGAGTGTTTGAGGACATGGCTGGGTTTCATTTGTTGCAACCGAGCGGACAAAATCGAAACAATACCAATGGCACGCAGCAGACAGGAACGGGCATGCCTGGATATACTGGTGTTGGCCTGGTGTCTCATACGTCAACCTCTAGGGCAGGAGCTACAATAGCTGGTAAAATCCGTCTGTTTTAGTTACATTTATTTTCACAAAGTCCAGAATGTTATTTGATCCACAGAGAAAATAGTTCGGCCAGGGTGATTACCAGACGATCAAACGACAGTATTTGTTTGACCCATAATAATATTTCGGACAATGGGATAGTTGCAATAGTCTTTCATGCGCAGTAACTTACAAAATAGTCAATGGGAGCTTCTAAAGCTGTCAGAACTGCAGTACCGATGTAGTAAATCTTACTAAAATACGTAACACTTTGCCACTCATAAAGCGCACGTAATCTTTGCAATAGGGATCAGTGTGGCTAATGCTAGATGCAATTATTCCTCGATTTAAACCAAAAAAAAACTCTATTTCATAAGATTGAGGATATTTTGCAAGTACAGGTTTAAGTCAGCTTGAAATAAGTTTGAACACGCACGGCCAATAGTACATTCGTCGGTTACACGCTTCAGCGTAACACGACATCAAAGATTCTAAGTTTCTGCAAGGGATTCAGAGAACCCGCGTGTTAGTTACTTATCCCCTTCCAGAAATACTTATCTACATCCGCGTATCTATGCAGTGATAGGATATTCCCTACTAACGACATATTTGGGACTGGGGGAGGCAAGAAGCTGTAAGACACGTGTCAGCGGCTAAGTTGGCCCTGTGGCATGGTTTCCCCATCTGGTGGAAAGTAATACGGGAGCCCCAAATGTTCTACTCATATTTAGGACTAGATCCAATATGAAACCGGGCCGATTACCCATGGCTGGGGGTATGTGTATCCAACACGCGTGTTTGCGGATCAGACACATTTCAAAAATCCCTACTCATATCCCTGGTCCCTAGCTGGGGCCCACACCATAAAAGGACTTAGCGAATTTGACAGCGGCTAATCATGATTAAGAACGGGGTATGCATATTATGAGCGTTGTTTGTCGGACATGTCTATATCCTTGAATTCCTGTAGGTGTATAAATAGCCCAAGACTTCACAAAGATTTCAATACTCTGAATGCATAGATTGCTTTTCAAACACGACTACATCCCATGCTTACTAAAACACTTGCCGCTTGGAATTCATAGACTCAAGACTCTCGCAAGAAAATTGAGGTCCAAAACAGAAGCTATGAGTGCAGGTATTCAGGTAGCTCCCTTAACTAGCCCAAATGGATGCAGCAAAGTGGAAACTGCTAATAGAAAGGGTTTTGGCCAGGGAGATCAGCGAATAGCAACTAAAGAGAATGCAGACCACTCCAAGTCCAACCCTGGAGTTGAAGAAATTATTGCGGCCTGGAACAGTCCAAATGACCCTGAAAATCCCAAAAACTGGACAGATTCTAAGAAATGGGGAAATATCGCTACCCTTTCTCTTTTAACGATTCTCACGTGAGTGATTTTCATTACACTCCAAAAGTACTTTTCTTAATTGTAACAGACCTCTAGGATCCTCCATGTTTGCTCCTGGAATTCCCCTGATTCTTGAAGAGTTCCACGAACACTCGGCCACTTTTGCTACTTTTATTATGTCCATCTACTTCATTGGATTCGCTTTCGGACCACTACTTGTTGCCCCCCTGAGCGAAATATATGGTCGGAGACCTTTATACCTATATGGTAATCTGCTATTTATTATATTTACTATTGGTGCCGCGCTGAGTAACAGTATCGGGATGCTGATGGCTTTTCGACTACTAATGGGCCTCACCGGCTGTATTCCTGTGACGATTGGCGGCGGGAGCATCGCAGATATTATGTCGACCGAAAAGCGTGGCAGAGCAATGTCAGTATGGGCTTTGGGCCCTTTGTTAGGTCCTTGTCTTGGCCCAGTTGTTGGAGGGATTTTGATTCAAGCACTTAATTGGAGATGGGTATATTGGATCATTTCCATATTGGTATGTGTATCCGTGATTTAATTTCGTCACCATGCAACCACTAACTATATCTTTAGGGAGCAATAGTTTTCCCATTCAACTATTTCTTTTTGCATGAAACTTTCTCTCCAGTATTGCTGGACAAGAAGGTGAATCGCAAAGCAGCCGTCAGTTCAAGTATACAAACTCGACCAGGACCAAGTGTGCAAAAGGCCATGGCGCGACCCCTGAAACTCCTAGCGAGAGCACCAATCGTCACATCTGTTGCGCTCTACATTGCGGTTACTTATGGAATATTGAACCTTTTGATCACTACTTTTTCCTTTGTATATCCTGATTACTACGGTTTTGGGGAAGCTGAAAGCGGTCTTGCCTTTTTACCAGGAGGTCTTGGTATGGTCATTGGCGTGATAAGCTTCGGACAACTTACCGATCATGTTGTTTTGAGACAGAATGCGAGTGGAAGAGCGCACACGCCTGAAGTGCGCCTTGTGCCTCTACTGACTATTCCAAGTGCCCTTGCACTCCCCATAGGGCTATTTATATACGGTTGGACAGCTTCAGGCCACTTGCACTGGATCTTCCCAATGATTGGAGTATCTGTTTTTACTATTGGGATGATGGGTATCACGGTAAGCAGATTGACCAGTTCCTCACACATCTTTGGTTTGTATTCCTCTGGTATATCTGACTTTCATCTCGTAGACATGTCTTCAAAACTATCTTCTTGATGCCTACCTGCCATACGCAGCCTCTGTAATAGCCGCGGTGACGGTACTGAGGTCTCTAGTTGGAGCATTCCTTCCATTGGGTGGCCTACAGCTATACGATAGTCTTGGACTCGGCTGGGGTAACAGCTTGCTTGCATTCATATCTCTTATTCTTTTTCCTATCCCACTGATTTTGTATATGCTGGGTGAACGAATTCGAAGAAAGCTCAAGATTAGTCTATAAATTAAAGGTAGAATAATACGTTTCTGATGTGAGCAATAGACTATTTTAGTTAGTAGCAAATAATATTTCTTGGGTGTATCAAATTAATCATGTTCTATAATTTTTACTGTAAAGTGGATGCCTAAGCATGGTATGGAGCTGGGCACCTCCCTTGTGCTTCCGCACATTCAAAGGGATCGGCCGATAGTGTCTCGCATCGGCCTCAAGCTGGTGCATAACTTGATATTATGATAGCTCTAATACTCTTCAATCGTTTCTCCAGCTCACGTTAAGAAGTTTGTCTGTGATGTAAGAAACCTGTGTCCTTTATCCAACTTGAAAAGGCTCAACACTTGTTGGACCACTTGATTCATAGATACTCAGAGAGAACACATTACCGAGTCAAAAACTACGTGCGGAATGATAGATTCAAAGCTATAGACCTGAATGCTTTGACCATACATAGCGGTGTATGCCCAAGAACATACATATCCAATACGAAAAGACAGAAAGCGCTAACTAGAAGTAGGTCTCGGAATAACCCACGACGTAGAAGAAGTATTGCACTGCAGTAAAGGTTTACTTTTCAGTGAAGAACATTTCGCCCTTATCACAGCCGAAATGACGAAGAATTGACTCGACAGCGCAAACGAACTCCGTACAATATTAACAAGTTGGATCAAAACCAAGGCCGCATGGCTCAATGACCCGTGTGGACTAGGTCAAGGCATGGGACGCTACAGCGTGATTAGTATAGTGATGGGCACGGAGAAGAACTAGGTCCATAACTCCAACCATGTATTCAGTTTAATTCCTATTCAAGATGAACGAAATGGCCGGATGCTATCAAGATTCTCGGTTCAGAACCTTCAGCCACCCTTAAACTATCTATCTGATCTCTGATTCATATAAAACGAACAGTGTCCCTAATTTGTGAACCGTAGACTGAAGGGACAACATTACCTAGAGAATTACTGCTCATTGCCCTGAAATATACCCTATTTATTTCCTCAGACTTGATTTCAAGTCATATCTTCTACTTGACGGAATGATTGATGTCTCTGTCAAGATCTCTGTTGAATCAACAGAGAAAAGGAACACGTGATCAATGACGTTGCAAAGCTTCTAAAAGCTTGAACCCTCCAGATGCTCACTTGGGAATTTACTGCCTCTTGTTCCAAAGCTGTGCACCAATTCCGCAGCTGAGTGGCATCAGCCTCACCAGCAGATCTAAGCAGAGTTTAATCATAGGGCACACAAACAAGGCCGCCAAGCTGCCTGTATTCTAAATTTTCAAGCTTTCTTCTGCTCCACCCTAAATGTGTCACAAAGAAATAAAGGTGGTCTTGTTCGCCACATACTTCGAAAAACAGAAAACGAAGTTAAAATCAAAATACTTGGCGAACTGCAAAGTTGTTCCGTTCGATGGGCTGTCAGGCGTTTTCAGCACTATGCACGGTCGCGGCTGGAATGAGCCGAGCCTGAGAACTTGAAGTGGGCTGTTGCCCTACAACGCCACTAATGCAATTGCCAAAGTTCAAGGGCCCAGGTGGACGATCAATTACAAGGGTTATCACGTTAAATCTGGTATGGATGGATTTCTGAGGGAGTGGAACGAAATCCTATCATACTGTCAAATTCATTCTCGTTTGTGCATTGCTTTTTGGGGCTCATATCCTTGTTATTCTACGACAACAATAGCAATAGATTTGTCAGGTTGAACTCACATCCTATCAGGCTGTTGGATCCAGACATTCACTAGACCGACGCTTGAGAAATGCTAATTGGATATCTAACCTTGTGATTGTTGCAACGCATGGTCGAGACTCAGAACAGGGTTTGTGGCTGGTTTTAGCCTCAGAATCAAGGGCAGGAGAGACTTTGACTGCAGCATTGGCTGAATGCCCACCTGTAATCTTGGCTTTGTTGGGAAAGAAGAAAACGGAAACTTCAATATGAGGGTGGATTAATTAGCTTATGTGATTATTTCTTTTGCGCCTGATGCACGCCTAATAACTCCGGAGACGAAAAACACAAAGGGCAAATTAGTGGTCGCCATTCTGAACGCATATTTGCATCACAGCTACAGTTCAGTAAAGTTCTATCTTGATTGAGCATAGCTGCATTTCAGATCGGATGGTTGACTTTGTAAAGGTTTAAATAACCCAGCCATCTGCGTGGCAACATGGAACTTAACCGGTCCGTGGTCAATGAATAATTACTCAATGAAGCCTCCGTTGCCGGCCCCGTGAGGTATACTGAGCTTCAAACTAGCATCCAACTGTTACAATCCAACGGATTGTTCAAATCGACCATAAGGGATATCTCTGTCCTTACATTCATTGTCTATGCAAAGTTCAAATGTTCACGGTCGTATCATTGCTAACCTTTCTTCAGGTTCTATTATGAGTACTTGGCGGAATATATCTCATATTCCTCGTCACGCGGCTGGCCGTGCGTACTTGAAAGAAGCTATGGGCATTCTGGCAATCTAAAGCATGGTTGGTACTTGCGACAGTTAATTATATCTTTCTTGTCATCGGAACGACCTATTGGTGGGCAAAAGGTTCGGATAATATTAGAGACACATTCACCGCCAACAACCCCTTTTGTAAAGAAGAGGGGCACTACATCCTTGATTGATGCTGAGGAGTCCCCGACCAAGAAAGCCTATGTTCCACTTATGTCAGGTGCTATTGCAGATGGTAATGAGCCATTGCCTTCATCTCCTACTGCTGAGGAGGCTTTAGCAATGCCTACGCACGATCTAGTCAGGGCTGACGCAGGATTACCTTGCCCCACACCGCCAAACGCAACTGACGATGAGTATGATGAGAGTGAAGTTAAGGATGAACCCGCGTCTGAGGCTCCAGGTACAAGTGATGCTCCGGACGTACCGAACTGTTTGACATAATCCTCTATAGTAGAGCCTTCCAAGAAGAAGAATAAAAAACATCTGACAAAGAGATAGTAAAGGAGTAGCTTGGTCTAATTTATTTAAATTTAGGTAGTTTTATCTTGTTTCTTGTTATTAATTAAATCTGTGTGCGCTCTTGCTTAGCTTGGCCATTTTAACTAGATCTATTTTACACATTTAATACCAAACGTGCCTTGCCTAACTAATCATTGCAGCACTTAATATCAAGTTAATTGATCTAACCGTTGAAGCCGAACCAAGACCGCCACCTATTACAAACGATGCCAGATTAACCGCCCGCAACGGAATCCCCTGTTTCTGGACTCCCTTTTCCGGACTCTCGTTCCTCGAGCGTGGAAAGAAAGCATTATGGGATTCAGGGTAGGTTTAGATCTTAGTATTGCATAGGTGGCGGCTGAAGTGCGAGAGAAACTAGGGACGAGTCATTTTTTTTTGCGGGGAGTAGCAGACACCACGTTGAGGGAATTGTGGAGTCAATACGCAACCCCTGTTACTGCCCCACCTCTACCCTTGGTCGAGCCGCGCGCACCGGCCAGGCTATGAAACTCCTACTTAAATTTAGTCTTGGTCTATGACTGACCAACTCGTATTTCATGGCTTATGAATTAATAATACAATCAGAATATAAAAAATAGAATCAATTCCCAGGGCGCTGCCTTGTTCAGGCTTATGAACTTTATTTATTACGTTTGTACGCCTCTCTCGCTCTCGGATTTCTACCTTGACACTATGTAGGAGGCATTATAAAGGCGGCTTTGCCCTTCCAAAGATACGGAGAGACAGCACGCACCTCCATTCCTATTTCAAAACAATCTCTCGTTTATATTTTCCTTCATCATGATACTCAACAAACGCACCTTTCTTGCAGTTCTGCTTTTTCAGCGGCAAGCCGTCAACGCTCAATACGAAGAGATATCGTCGGGCTTCAACTCTACATTTTCTCTGTCGAGCTCCCAGATTACGGCTCTGGATCTCACTGCCGAGGCTGCTAGCAATCTGAACATTGTGTTTAGGCATGAGGAGTCTCAGCGCGCCAATGGCGGTGTCAGCCAGGATACCTTCTACCAACTCCCACCTCTCACCAACACCTCGGGGCCTCTTGAGCCTGGTCAGCTCTTAAAGGTCCAAGAGTTTACGGATGCCTCCAATTTTAGTTTGCCGGCAAACACTGCCCTCTCGCGATTTATGTATACTACTGCAAATGCCAATGGGACCTTGGTACCCGCCACGGGATTTGTCTTGTGGCCGTACCAGCCGAGGAAATTTGAGAATGCTCAGCCTTCCGCCACAAGCGGCAAGGCACCTGCCATCCTCTGGACGCATGGTACGTCAGGGGTCTCAGCTGAGGCTGCGCCATCTGCTAATCGCGCACTATGGTACGGAGTGGATGCTGTGTTCCCCCTTGTGCAAGAGGGCTATGCCGTAGTAGCCCCTGATTATGCTGGGCTTGGCGTTTTGCGCTCCTGGGATGGCAGCGTAATTTCTCATCAGTACGGACACACGGGTGCTCTAGCACATGACTCGCTCCATGCTATGGAGGCTGCTCTGCAGGCGTTCCCGGATACCCTCGATGAGAGATATGTTGTCATGGGCCACAGCCAAGGAGGTGGTGTTGCGTGGGCTGTTGCTGAGGTGCTTGCTGCCGAGGAACAAAACTTTAGCAGAGTGGCCAGCGGGTATCTAGGTACCATTCCGGCCAGCCCTCTTGTGGAAATATTTAGCTCGCCACGGCCAAATATTCTCGCATTTATAGCCTCGGGCTTAAGCTCTATCTTTCCTACATTTCAGCTAAGCGACTGGTTTACGGATGTGGGCGTGGCAAGGGCACTGTTCTTTAAAAACGAACTTGGAGGAATAGCCACTCCAGCATCCATCTTGTTCTCAAATACCTCGCAAGTCCTCACTTCAGGGATAAATGATACTTGGTATGCTGAGGCGTTTGGCCAGCTGGGAAATCCTGGTCACAGAGCATTCAAAGGCCCCATGCTGGTGGCCCACGGTACTGATGACTCGTTTGTCAAATACGAGTTTGTTCGTGACACTGTGCAAGAAGCTTGCAAGATAAGCCCCGAAGCTGATCTAGAGTTTCATGTGGTCAATGGAGTGGGTCATGTTCCCCTCCTAGGCGCTACCAGGCATATCTGGATGAAATGGATTGAGGAACGATTCGAGGGAAAACCACTAAAGCAAAGAGGCTGCAACACAACCTTTGTGGACACTTGGCTGCCTATTGATCGTTATATCTTCTCGGGTGGCTCGTTTCCACAGTGGATTGGTTCAGAGGCAAAGTATGCTTATGCAGGCATGATGAACAATTAAGATTTTCATCACAAGTACATGCAAATTGATGATGTCTAATGTAACCTTGAGAAATTACTTAAGAAATAATTTTACTAGGCTTTATTAGACTCAAAATACAGAGCTGATCAGTTTGGAATTAAGGAGGCTATGTATTACAAATACGACACAGAACGTGTCAAACTATCATTCTTTTCACTAAGCTTATTTAGAATAAGATTTTATTTGTTTGGGTGTAATAAGTCAATATCATCTCTCCTCATAGAACCCTAGTAGTAGGAAAGACGCTAATAAGTTCTGAATAAATTAGACGAAAGTTCTTGGAGATTTGGATTTGTTGAGTGGGACGGTAGCTACTAACCTTCTAGACTATTTAGCAGACAGCTGGGGACTCCGGTCAAAGAGGAGTCACGGCATGCCTGAGGAAGTAATCAGGGGCCTTACGCAAATGGGACTTCTCTCTTTTTTCAACTGGTGGATCTGCACCCTTCCCAAGCTTGGTTGGATAATGGAGTCATTGGACTGACACGTTGCCTCATCGCAAAACTCCCCACACATCTTTAGGAATGCCAATAGGTGTCGTGACCACAACGGGTAGTGAGATAGAATTGTTTTATTTGCTATATAACAGCACTAACACCCATAATTGGAGCCTACTCAAAAGTATTCTTGTCCCCAGCGCACATCTTGTAAGGAGGATCATGTTTGGGACGATATTGGACAAACTTGCACTGCGATCCACGGGAACAGGTAGCAAGACACTGTTGGAAAAGGTAGCCAGACTGGTACAGTATGATTCCTAGAGAGGCCGCCAAGTAGTTAAAGTAGTTATTAAACTTCTTGATATCGTACTAGTTCGTCTTTTGGTGGACCCTAGAACAGCTGGGAATGGTAGGTGCCTCCACATCCTTGTTGTATTTGGCCAATTTTGTCTAAAGCTACGCTGTAAAGCCCTTGCAGTCGGACAATTGGTCCTGGTAAGTCTTAGTAGTACCGGAGGCAGGTGGCCTGGATTCGCACTCCTTGGCTGCTTGGCACCGCACCCTCAGACTCTTGTCAACGGCCTCGCAATCGGTAAATTGATTCTGAAGATATGAATGCCTAGCCAGAAAGTCTGCAAGCCCCTTTTCACTATGTCTACAGTCCACTAGCTGGCTTTCGTGGCCAGAGTAGTCGGGACAGGGGCCGGATGCGTGGGGCACCACCTCCTCTAAGGTACGCTCCATGAAAAGACCCCCACGAGAATACGAGTAGCCTTTTTCGTCTGAGTGGAGAACGCAGTCTTCGCTGTCCCAGGGCCAGGACCTAGGCTAGGAACCCTAACCTGTGAACATACTATATTAAGCAGCTCCTTTTCTTAAAGAATTTTAAGAAAATATGTAGTATTCAAAATAAATGTTTAAAACTAATCTCTTGCCACAAATGTTTTTTACAAGGAACTATCATATTGTTACTCCTATTTTTATAACTTTGAATGGAACCACTTGGATGCATAAGAATACAGGTCCTATAAAAGGTTTGATTTAGCACAGTAACATTACTTTTGCCTTGCCCTCCACCCACTGCTCACCCTGCATAAGACCATGGACATATGCATCCCCTATAACCTGCCATTCGCCATTATCCTTTTCCCTCAGGATAATTGGCGCATCAGCGCCCTGTATTAGCGCCACTTTGTCCCCAGACCTTGTAAGCTCAGGGGCGGCGCCGATCATTCCGTCAGAAAGCTGAACCAGAACCCTGTCTCGATGATGTTCGTCGATTGCGCGTTCGAATCCACCTGTGCAAAATCCTTTATATCTATCCCATCCAGCCAACCTGAAGACCAGGTCCCGTATCCGCGTCGCAGAATTTCCTAGCCTTGACTCCCAACGATTCGCAATCTCAAGGGCCGCGAGAAATCTCTTTTGGTCCTTGCACACTGCCAGGAAGCGCTTGAACGCGTCGGTGTTCTCGGTAAACCTTCCCGTGCCAATCGTTTTCCAGAAGGCGTCGTAAAAGGATTCGCCAGTCGCGCTGTAAACCTCCTTCTCGGAGTGCGCGCAAAGGCCAAACGCGCTGAAAAGCGACTCCAACGTGGCAAGCTTTTCCGACATCTGTCGCATGGTCTCTGATGGTGATTTTGTTAACAATGAACCATCTCTAGCCCACTCATACCAAACTGGATGAACAAGTTGGACAGATGCTGTGACAAATCCTGATACAACTAAACAGCGGTTTGCACGATCGAGCTTCAGAGCGTAACGGCCCTTTCCACTGGCGGCGGAATCCTGAAGCTCGGAGAACCGACCTACACCGTTAGCCTCAAACTCGATACCGAGCAGTGTGGGACTGGGAATAGCCGAAGTACTCCAATCTGGAATCCAGCTCGGGAGACCAGGGTATTTGGATTCTTTTGATCGCAGGATACCAAGTAAATTGAGGTTATTTTCTTGGTTTATAATCGCGATTGCGGTATCGCGGTATACATCCAGGACGGACCTGGAAGGTCCATATTCAATCTTGACCAAGGATTGCAATGACCTGAGCGAGAGAAGAGCATACACCTTGTCGGTGTCGTACGATGCACCGCAGGCTCGGCACGCCGCAAGTATAGGCAGAAGCCTCGTTGGCATTCGATACTTGCGGGGGCGTAAGGCCTTGTATCTGTTGTGTTGAAGCTGGTCGATGTGATATGGGTCAACACCAAGCAGAACAAAGTAGAAAAACTCCGAGGCAGCTGCGAAACCTTCCATGAGCCGATCCCATGCCATTGTGTGGAACATTCCATCATTCGGGATCACCACATCAATTGTTGTCGAGGAGGAAAGCTCCTGTACGGTCCAAATTCTTCTAAAAAGTGGCGACGCAAAAACTTGTAACCACCGAAGGAGGTCGGGACTTGTTACAGGCGGTAAACCATAATCAATGGTGTCTTTGGGTGTGTGTGATAATGCTAGGCGCATGTCCTTTGCTTTTAACATTTTCGATCGCGCCTCTATTATGGTGTCATTCATCTGAACAAAGTTGACATAGTCGATTCCAGCACCGAGGTAAGCATTCGTCCTTCTCGCCCAGTAATAAATATCTCGCATGAATGTGACCTGGTGGTTCCTTTCGGTATCTGATGCCTGGTCGATACATATGGCATCTGCCCAGAGGGGAAGCGCTGATTTACATGTTCTGATGTATAGGAGAAGCTCAGTGAGACTGCGGGGGATCAGAAGTTCATTCCCATCAATATGGATTAGTGACTTTAGAGATTTGTCTCCCCACACGTATGAGATGGTTTCATAGGCTGGCTTATCATCCAGGCAAACCTGTTGGAATGTGCATTCGATCGTCGCTGAGAAATCGTCGCTAGGCTGAATCTTGAAAACGCGGATCCAACGGTCACCAGGGTCCAAAGGCAACTCCTGGTACTTGTAAGGGGAGGCTGGGACCTTCGACTTGAGGGGCGATGGGCATTCTGCAGTCCCTGAGTTTGGAGCTGATATGTCCACCATGGCTCTATTCCATCTCTTTTGCCTACGACAGATGGGACAAAGTTTGATGACGAGACAAGAATGAGTCACGAATGAAGAATAAGGAGAGTTCAGGGCCAAGTTCAGCTGAAGGCGATGGCTAAAATTGTGGCGTACTAAGGTTAACAAATGGCCCAATCAGGAAGCGCAAAAGCAGCCATTGCCGAGGTTTTCCCCAGAGCTGCCTGGTGGTCATGCACAAGCCTAAGCATAAAATGGAGCATACGCGCTTAATCTAAAGAAGGAGGTATGGGGGAAATGGGTGGAGCTCAGTTGCCATAGACTTGAGTTCTATCACTACCTACAAATTGGTGGATTGTCGTGGTTTCCACTCGGGTAAAGCTAAGCCATACTCTTGGGGATGAAAAGGGGAAAGTGGATCACCGGAAAATCTTCTATTTTCAGTCTTTAAGTGGAGAATGTACCGAGAGACTAGATTGTAGGTTGATAGCTCATTAGGTCTTTTGCCTCGAGATTGTCGAAACCAATGATTACTAAACAGTTACGGAAGGTCTTGGGCTCTGTAAATATAAATCGGCGTTAGTTAGGATAAGACAAGCCTCCCAAAGGCGCAAACGAAACAGGCGAAATCTAGCATGTCATGAAGAATCAAACTTTTGCCGTATGGATTTCCCGGCCCTTGATGGGTTTTGGATACCAATCATTCCTGTTTAAAACACCGCAGATGTAGTGGCGTTAATCAAAGATGTTTGCGTGCAACATGCATTTGATGGAGGTTCGGCTGATAACGTGACATACACATTCACTATCGAACTTTGGGAATGCGACACCACGCATGCATCATGATTCGTACAGGTACGCAACAGGGTGACCGGGTCAAATTTGGAACCCGTTCGATCCCGTGAAACACCACGAGGGAGTAAACATTCCAGGGGCCCCGAAGTATCACTGCATAACCCAAGCCAAAGCTCGCTTTAGTGAATTGGAGTGGGGCCGACAAAAATCCAGGCCGCACGTGCTTGATTGCCTTGCGGGAAATATGCTAGGAGATGAGACCGAGCGCAGAAAACTTGTCATTCTATAGGTCCGTGGTGCATACGCCGGAGTATCTCATAAGACAAATTGATGGGCTTCTCCGGGACAATAAGGCTGTCGGCCTTGGTATAGGGTGGGTGATGTGCAAGCTAGGAACACATTCGGATTCGGTCTCGGCAAGATATATCCTCCCGTTCATCCGTCTTCCGCCATGGCACGGTGCTCACTCACTTAATGGCTCGCAAAGTTACTTGTCATTGATCAAGCCAAGAAAGACTGATGATCAAAGAGAGAAAAGGCACGAGTCTCTTTGTGCTGTATGTTGGGGGCCTCTACCACCTTATACACCCTATATAATTCTCCTTGATCAAGAGATCTCTCGTCCTCAATGTGCTTCACTTGATAGCCCGAGGGCTTTTCGCGGAATAGAATTGTCGCCCATGTTAGCCGAGGTGCCATTGCCCAAAATGGAATCGCGTGCCCATCTACTTTGATGCTTATTAATGCACATCAACGATGCCCCTGTATACCGAAGAGATAGGCACTAAGACTCACTCTATCCGGTTGATCCGATGAGGGGAATAATTCTCCAATGGAAAAGTTCTCAATATGAGAGTTGTGGGGCGCAAGCAAGAGCGAGCTCATCATCACTCACTAGCCCTGGCTTGCCCTACTTGGTACGAATTAACTATTCAATACCGAATAGGTCGGCTAATATTCACTTGAACCCTCTACATGACCCGCTCGCATCCTACATGATATAAAGCCGAAGTTGAAGCCTGCCTTTGAGCAGTATATTGCATCGATTCTTCACACTTTTTTCTAACCATCCTAGCATATATAGCCATGTCTTTTGGCCAGATACCACCCAACGCCTTAACCAAGCCTGAGATCTTCACGCTCCGAATCTCAGATGAAGAACTTGCCGATTTGAAAACCCTCCTCAGCCTTTCTAGACTGGGACAGGACACATGGTGGAACCAAAGGGGTGACCCCCGCTTAGGCGTCTCGAGCAAATGGCTTGCAGAAGCCAAAGATACTTGGCTAACTAAGTTCGATTGGCGTCAACAAGAGGCGGCCGTGAATTCGTTCGCCAACTTCCGTGCGACTGTTAGCGACCCTCAGCACGGCCCTGTCAAAGTGCATTTTACTGCTCTGTTTTCTCAGAAGCCTGATGCCATCCCACTCACATTTTTGCATGGCTGGCCAGGATCCTTTTTAGAGTTTTTGCCCATCCTACGCCGCCTGGCTGACAAATACACACCCGACACGCTACCTTACCATGTCATAGTGCCTTCGCTGCCCGGCTATGGCCTCTCTTCCAAGGTTCCAATCTCGGAGGAGTTCACTATAGAGTGTGCTGCACGGGTAATCAACCAGCTTATGATCGATCTCGGGTTTGGTAATGGATACGTTACGCAAGGCGGCGATGTCGGTTCCATGCTGTCGGCCATCCTTTTACGAGAATACAAGGAATGCAGGGCAGCACACTGTATGTCACTCTTTGTTTCAGCATACAAAACATGACCATTTTTATATAGATTGAAAGCTGATGCAGAGATCAATTTTAATGTCAGTAGTCAACCTATTAAATGCGGGACCCGAGAGCAAAACCGACGATATAGAAATTCTAACGCTAGTAGAGCGTGACCGTTTGGAAGTTGCTGCCACCTGGAGAAAAACAGGCAGCGCATACGCCTTGGAACATGGCACTCGCCCCTCTACTATTGGCCATGTGCTTTCATCAAGCCCCTTGGCCATTCTAGCATGGTACGCCCCAGAGCTGGACTAGCTATTCAACGTTTCCACTCCATATCGTTGAGTCTTTGTCTAATACGAGACTGTCTTTTTCATAGGATCGGCGAGAAGTTCTTGGAATGGTCAGACCTACCCATCTCATTGGATGACATTCTTGCACATGCGACCCTGTATTGGTTTACATCAACGATATCGTCCAGCTTGTACCCTTATCGACTGTTGTTGACCGGTCAAAACCTGTTCGATGCTAACAAGACGAAGCCAATGGGTTACTCGTGGTTTAGAGGGGAAATATCATTCTTGCCCAAAGTTTTAGCAAAAGACCTGTTCCCCAACATGGTGCAGTATAATTCGCATGAGAAGGTAAGCAACCAATTAAGTTCTTTCTCAGAACAAAAGAGACACATTTACGGCCAACTATTAACGTAATGTGTGTGAATCTTTAGGGTGGGTATTTTGCTGCCTTGGAACAGCCGGAGGTGTTGCTGCAAGACGTTGAGGAATTTGTGGCAAGTTTGGGAGAGAAGGACTTTGAATGCTAAAAGGCCTAATACAAATCGCAAGTAGAGGTCTGAGGTTCCCCATGTTACCTTTACTTTCCCTGTGGATTAATGGCCTAAATTCAAGCCGCATTTTCCCATGACGTCATCGCTCTCAATGATTTAGAAAATCAGAGTCTCACAATTGCTGACGGTACACTGGCGCTTGTCGCTCTGCCACGTCCTTTTTCACAAACTAAATGCGAATTTCACTCGAAGTTAGTCACATTTATCCGAAAACTGACGTCAAATACGGTTGCCTGCATTAGGTATTGAGATGCCAAGCTGGAGGGATTATGCCGCCGATCCACAAGCATAAGCCATCGAGTAAGCCACCAGCGCCGAAGATCTTCGCATGAGGGTCATGATGTCATTTGTGGCTGGACATCTCTCTCCTTAGTTCTCTCGGACTTTGTACTTTTTAAGTCCAATGAGAACTCTGATGACAAATACGATTGCGGAGTTTGCCAATATCTCATCACCAAGTTGACGAGGCCACAGCTAAGTATAGGGTATTTTACACTAATGCAAGAAAAAATACTTCTATGGGCATAGTTTTAAGTAGCTTTGGTTCTTTGTTGCATGGTGACTTTTTGCTGTTTTTTCTTTTTTTGGTAGTAGGCTGCATTATGCTACGTGGCTGCTCGTACCAACGAATTATGCGATCATGACGAAATCACACGTGCTGCAGCTTCCCTCCAGTTAAAGGAACGAATTCCAGCTTGTTTGTCAAGCAAAAACTACAGAGACAGCTAGATAAACCCATTAGAATAATAACTTTCTCCTCAAAGTGCCACAGGCTTCATCAATTTTCTTTTGGTGGGCTTGACTAGTTTGTCAAGCCACCGGAGTTAAGATTCTTATCCCCCCCACTTTGCATGAAGGCCGTAAAATAGCTTGTTATAAGTACTGCTGACCTTGGTGTTTGATATCTGTCCATCATCATATTTACAATACTTGCACTCTGATAGAAAATATTTGAGAAAGCAATGTCTCGATACACCGCAGCATTTGAAAATCCATCGGGCGCTGGCGACGCCCGCCCCACCGCCTTGCAGATCGTGAAGGATGAAGATCGCCTAGACAACATGAAGGGAAAAGTATAGAAACCGCGACCTACCTTTGATACCATTCATTAACAATTTTCGAGGTATTTTTAATAACTGGATGCTCCGCAGGCATCGGCATTGAAACTGCCCGTGCTGCAGCCTCGACTGGAGCCAGGGTTTTCTTGGCCGTGCGGTCAATAGAGAAAGGCCAAGAAGCTTGTGGTACATTTCTGGAACCTGGTCGTGTGGAGTTACTACAATTGGATACAAGTTCGCTTGCCTCTGTGCGAAATGCGGCACGGGAACCTTTGCAAAAATCAGACACGCTCAACGTTCTCATCTGCAACGCTGGCATCATGGCGGTACCGCAGCGAGAGGAATCAATTGACGGATTTGAGCAACAACTTGCAACAAATTATCTCGGGCACTTTCTTCTCTTCTGGCTGCTAAAGGAAACACTCCTAAAGTCATCTACCCCGGAATTCAATTCTCGCCTCGTCAATGTATCGAGTGCTGGGCATCAATCTTCTGAAATGCAGTTTGATGATTTGAATCTGGTGAAAGAAGGTGGTTATGAACGTTGGAAAGCATATGGCCAGAGCAAACTGGCTCAAATCTACATGGCCAACTACGTTGACCGTGAGTACGGAGACCAAGGTCTGCATGCCTTGAGTCTGATGCCTGGCGGCATTCGCACAAATTTACAAGTGCATATCGCGGAGGAGACGAAGAAAGGTTGGGAAAAGAGCAAAGATGTGATGAACTTTATGAAAAGTCCGGAACAGGGTGCCGCGACAACAATGTATGCTGCCCTCTCACAGGAGTGGGAGGGCAAAGGTGGCAAATACTTGGAGGATTGCCGTGTTGCTGTAGTGGAGGAAATCTCCACGATGTCATCGGGCGTCAAAAGCTACGCTTATGATGAGGCCAAAGAGAAGAAGCTATGGCAGCAAACCCTTGAGCTTTTGAAGCTTCAATAGTCTAATTGAACAACACGCATCCTTGAGCAATGGTATCATTATCTTTTTCTGCTTGGATTTTATATGATTTATTGAGATATGGAGGATCCCAAAATACCTGAACACTGATTTATTCGATGGGATCTGCAGCCGGCTCAGCCGACCCTACCCCGCATGAGCAACGGGTTTGGCAATCGCCAGCATCTTCCACACATTTGGAGTCGCTGTTTTTGGTACTAGTGAAACACATCTTTCTATTAAATGTAAAACGACAGGCGATATCACAGAACGCAAGAAAAGTCAGAAAGTGATGTCTTTATTGGTGGGGAAAGTGTGTCCGCTGGGTAGCAGATGATGGAGCATGTCCTTACTAGGCATGGGGTGCGTAGGACATATAAAAGGTGCTATCAAGACAGACGCGTAGATGGTATTTTCTCACCGTGATTTACTGATACCACATGTAAATGACTACATGGTACATTGTTGATATGGCCGGAGCCAACGGAAGCCCCGAGCCCAGGCACATAAGTGAAAACACGAAAACGAAGATTGACCGTGTCACTCGTATGAGATAATTTAATTCTGGCTTTATTTCTACAGGATGAGCTTAGTATAGATACAAGAATAGGATTTATCCCAATCAGTATTTTACATCGTAAACTAACCCATTCATTGTTTAGATCCAAATGTCGCTTCTATACGTACAGAGAATCCATTTCACCAAACGGAATCACTCTTTCTGGGAGCAAACCGTGCTAATAGCGGCAGTGCTCACTCGACCATACGTGTGACGCAACCTGTACAACGGCAGCGCCTCAAACCCCACCTATGAGGTTGTCAGTTAGTTCAATGCAGACACCCATTACTAGGCCAACGGGCCATCTTGTTCCGCATCGCGATGCACGAATACTGGTATAGAACCTGAACTAAAGGGGAGGCCATTCACGACCCACATTTTAAAGGCTGGCCATTAGACAAAGCTTGAAAGCGAATGCGAGATATGGGTCACAGCCTGCGAGGCGGGCAGTGTAGTATGTGCAGCACAGCCCCAAGAAAAAGTGCACATACGATCAAATCGCATCTGTTGCAGATTGTAAGCTTTGGATCGAGAATGCGCAGGCCAAGTCAATGGAGGATTGGCTCCAGAACCCGCCTTATAAAACCAATAGAGCACCTCTCCACCATTCACCCCTCACCGAATCCCATCACTCACGCGAATTCAATTATTCAACCCTCAATATTTAAAAAAAGAAAAACTCATCACCACGAGCATTCATCGACCAGAAACCTATGATGCCTAAATGCAACCCCGATTACGTAGATCTTTATCTCTACGCACCATCCAAGCCGGCAGCTATAACTTTCATTGTGCTTTTTAGCATTTCATCCATCATGCACACATGGCAAATGTTCAAAACGAGGACTTGGTATCTATCTGCTCTGATTATGGGATGCGTCTGTAAGTTAAAATCCAGTGCAAAACCTTCTCAACACTGCTAAGTGACCCAATCTGGCATCAGTACAAGCAGCGGGTTACCTTGGAAGGGCTTTGAATGCCTTTGAGCCTAAGTCTTGTTGGACTCTACCTCCTTTCATCTTGCAGACGCTCGCCATCTTAATTGCACCCGCCCTCTTCGCCGCATCGATTTACATGATACTCGGTCGCATAATTCTTCTAGTCGACGGAGAAAAGTACTCACTCATCCGAAGAAAATGGCTCACCAAGTTCTTTGTATTTGGAGATGTTGTGTCGTTCCTAATGCAAATGGGAGGTACGTGCCAGCTAACTTAACCACTGTCCCATCAATTTGCAGAGAAACTAACCATAATTGTCTGAAAAGGTGGGGCAATGTTGGCATCAAATAGTAAAAAGACCAACGATTTAGGAGAGAAGCTAATCATTGCCGGCCTAATTGTGCAGCTTCTTTTCTTTGGCTTTTTCATGGCGGCTGCACTTTTTTTCCATCGTCGGATGCGGGCTGCGCCAACACAAATGAGCCAGGACCCAAGGATTAAATGGCAGTTTTACTTAATGACGCTGTATGTAACAAGCGTCCTCATCTTAGTACGAAGCATATTCCGAGTCATCGAGTACGTTTAGGGCAAGAATGGATATCTGCTGAGCAGGGAAGCCTACCTGTATATATTTGATGCACTGCTGATGTGTATTGTTGTTCTTTGGATGAACTATTTCCATCCCAGCGAGATTGGTCTATTGTTGAGGGGTGAAGAAGCTCAAAAGAATGGATTTGAACTACTTGCCCATTAATTATCTAAACCATTAGTACAATTCGCGAATCAGGGCTAGGAAAGTGGGTTTGCAGGAGGGCAACAGGGACAAAGACGGGAAGGGCCTGGGGGTATTATTCTTCTTAATAGCAATTCGGGTGCTGGATAGAAAGTAATTTCAGGATGATGATAGGCTGTATTGACGTGGAATTTGTGTTGATAACTTTGCTTGGGAAGGTAAATAATTAATTTTAACGTTACTGCATAATATTAAGAAAGGTTTATACTTAAAATCATATATTTATCAGTTCTTCTGCTTACTGCCATGACTCTTATGTACATAAACCAAGGTCTTTAATAGCAAAACCGTTACTGCTCACTTGTCATCTTCTTCCATCAAGAACCAACCGCCCGTGATGCTAAACAATAGATCAAAAGGTCGGTGACGTTGAAAAACAATTCACCTCGGCTACAAATTTCATGATTCTCCATTATGCTTTTTATATACAAGCGAGAACACAGTAAGAGAGAGAATGATTAATAAGCGTCTAGATCCTCTAGATCGTCAATTGCGAAGAAGGTGCACTAACTCGATATGGCTTGACTCGAATGCGAGCCCATCTCGTTTTCGCTAAGAAGAACCGAGGCGCATCGCCACTGAAAACCTAATATGTCCTAAATAAGACCCATTCTCCGTTCATTGCGCCTCTTTTCATACATAGTCAGTTTTTGAAAATATCAATCAATAACTTAGAGTAGAACAAGCAAGCGCAAGGTACACAAGATTGCACTTGGTCTACTTCATCTGCTTCAACTCATTGATCAGAACTGTCACCCTTAAATCGCGCTTCTCAGTGAGTAATTTGAATATACTTGAATTTGAGATGTTGCTAATACGGTTTTGAGTCCATGCGATATCCGGGCCCCCAAATATTCGGTGACAGATTATTGCTCCGCTTCAGACCTGAGCACAGATTGTCTTTGCTGTGAAGCACTTGCAACATGGCAAGCCACCAGAATTATCAGCCTTTCGATTTGATTGATGGAGCGCTGGCTTTTACTTTGCCGCTGTTGATAATTGCTACAGTTTGCCTTTTACTATTCATTGTAGATTGCCTCTCAAAAATGGTGGAGCGAGCTGAAAATGAACGCCACTATCTAGGGCCAAGTGAAATAGAGAGCCTATTGGGAGTTTAGGACAATGATAAATCATAGGAAGAATTGCGGTGTACTTCATGAATACATATTCAATTGATTGGAAGATGAGATGGACATTATTTAATTTGAATCAGCGGCTGTATGCTTGGGTGAGCGTGCCTTTCCGCTTGATCTCCTCTCATTTTATCTGGAATCACAATTAACGGGATTTAATGTCACAAGGTGTCCTCATTTGATGTAGAATTTCCCCAAAAGAATACTACCACTTATTCGTTATTAATATCGTGGAGATGGACAAGCTCCATCCTCCAACGCCATGTTTAAAAGTTTCTCCTATGGTCTAGAATGCAAGTTTCGTTTCCTAGACCAGGATCGGTTAGGCTGGAATCATTTTTATCTTATTGGGAACCGTAGGGTTGCTTATGTGCCTCAATATTTGCAATGTGCGAAAACGCATCTGAGCAGGCATATGACGTATGCAAGCTCAATGATTCCGTTGCTAGCCAGACACGCGACCCCGCCTGCGCTACGATGGGATTGGACGACCTGAAACGTTAATATCTAAGCTAAACGACTCTCGCAACTGCATTGCCGATGCATCAATTAAACTTTCCGGAACATCCGTCTTGCTGCGAATTTACCATTTTTGTCCTCTCGCCCGACAGTAGATCCCACTTTTGTTGCTGTCTACCGGACTGCGGAGATAGATGATTGGGTTTCACAGTTTTGTGTCTTCAAGATGAGCTTGGTGGCGCACATATCTAGAACAGGGAACACGCTCGTCGCACTAATTGACAATTGGAAAGATAAACTATTCCAAGAGGTCACTTTACCAACCTTTACATGTCCTCTCTTGCGCCAAAAGCAGCGATTTGTAGATTCAAAGTACCCGACCCGCTTTACTCGTGTTGGTCCAGTAGTATCCATTGTCTAGATTCCAGTTTAGAGATTGATATGAAAATTAGGTGTAGAATTAGAAGTGCAGGAGACTTTAAGAGTTTAGAGATAATTCCTCAATAAATCTGTTCATGTTGGCCCTTTTCTTTTTTTGAAGGGATCACAACGATGTCTCCGGTGCGACATAGCACAGCCCCAGCTGACATTAAATTTAGAGTCAATCACAAACCAAGGACCAAAAAGACTAAACTGGCCACAACATCAAGAGGACCTTGGCCTTGTTCGACCGAAGTTGATTCGGATTATTTGAAATCAAATTCTCAAGGAAAGACAATGCTATTAGCATATTTGCAACTAAAACCCGGACGATCGGGTAATAAATCAGTCCTGGTTTTTCTCATTCCACGGAATTGAAAATTGCCAAAAAGACCAAATTATTAAATTCTTAAAATTGTTGTTCATCGTAGAGAAATTTTCGAGATTGAGCATCAACATAAACAAGAGAGCAGATCCGGCCTTGATGCGAATCAGTAAGGATCATGGCGGATTATTTGAGCTTGGCCTCAGCTTGAGGATACCTGCTCCACCTAAACCCTTCTTTGGAAATGCAGGATAGATTGAGTTCAATTTTTTTCTCTTTCATTCAGTCGATTCCCATCCATGCGTTGGTTGGAGTTCAAGTTTAATTATTTGCACCATTAGTACGATGTTTCACGAGCCTCTTGCCACTTTCTTTTCAAATCTTGTCAACAGCATCTTCAGCTCTACCTCGCTTAATTTGCGCTCGACGTAATTTAGCTACACGACGCGTACATAAAATGCACGTGATCAATTAGCCCATAATGGCTAAGCGAGAATACAATTCCCTCGGCGAAATTGGCGAGCTGTGTGTTGGCATTAATTCTTGATTCCGAGAGGAAAAGAGCTTTCTTCTGTTTTCTCCCCAATAGACCTATGAACGCGAGACCATCTTACAGGCACCACTAATACCTAGCCTCAATTGGCTAATTTTCTCTACATTTCTCCTAGCGCCGGTCTAGAGCGGGTCATGCTATGGGCATCTTTTCGTGGATGGCTTCCTGGTTGGGACTCATTTTTCGCGCGATGAAAAAGGTCATCTTCTACGCTTTTGTATTGACGCTGCCACTAACCATCCTACCGCTCCTGGATGGACTTATTGTTGGTTGGAAGTTCGGTAGCTTCCTTATCGACAATGGGAAGAAATCCACTAAAGCTTACGACAAAGAGGTAATCTCAGCCATCGGCAGAGATTTGTCATTGAACTCTATTACAAAAGATGTTCATCCGCCATACTACGTCCCTCAAATTCGGGACCCTAGAGCTTGGTGGTGGAAACTTGGGTTGAGGCGCCTGAATGAAGCCGAGCCTGAGCACTATTATTATGATATGCCAAATATTCAGGGCATGGCCTCACTCGAGGGCCTGTACCGAAAGTTGGGGAGATTTGAGAAGGAACAATCTTGGCATCATTGGATATATGCCTCAAAAAACCTCCCAAGCATAAAGGGCCAATTTGCAGATGGCTGGGACGATGCATTTTACAATCTAGTCCAATACCATAATGCCAACCCCTCGGTCGGCTCAGCAAGGTTCCACTGGATTTCTTGTCAGTCGTCCTTTTTTTGCAAGACATCGTTGGTTGAAGGACCTGCCATGATCCACTTTACAACTGAGTCTGTTCCAGGAGTAGCGCCAATACCCTGGGGTGAACTAGAGCCTTCGAGTCTTGAACTAAACGGATACGAAAAGGTTCATGTACGGGTGATGGAATTTCCTGTTACACACATATCAGAACTGGCTCTGCCACCGGGTACATTTCCCAGTTATTTCAATCAAATGCGAGGAATCACAGGAAATACGACCAAGTGGCAGGAGCATGAACTTCATTTTGACCTGCTTCAGCTCCTTCGACGTCTCTACTGTTTAGAAGTGCAATGGCACCGGGAATCTCCCAAAACATTTGGATTGATATTTAGACTGGACAAGGCATGGGCTACAAACCTGGGAATGATTGATTCGAAATGGTTTCAGATGACTCGTTTCGCGGGTCTCATCATGACCTCATTATTGAGAATAGGCGTGGAAAAGATTTGTCGACTGCTGCTTGGGTTTTTGGGGAAGGATGATCTAAGAGTTTTGGACTTGGATTAACCCGGAAATGAACAGCAGTGGATAGATAAAAGGTGTATTTAATTGTTACTTTGAATTCTTCATTAGCTAAGTAAAATTACCATGTTTCCAAATATCACCATGAACACGACGGAATGACACAATAAGTCTATTTCCTAATACAGGGATCTGTTTGAAAGAGAAGCAAGTTTGAAGTACTTATTCGGGATTTTTGGTTTAGATTGGCGTTAGGTTTCCCCCCAAAACTCTATATGCTGGCTTTTTTACGTCACACATTTGCATCACATGGTATTCTAGGGTCTACATCCCTAGGTAAAACTCCATATATTAGATTCAAGTAATAATACATGGCGCTATTATATTCAATAATACGTTGGCCAATTAGGCATTATGGTAGTAGCTGGAGGGGTTTAGTGGCTAAAGGGATGGTATTATAAGAGGGAAAATCATGTATATTATATAGCATTCAATAAGAAGGGAAGTAAATAAGATAGTCTTACTACTTGTAATTCCTAGCACAGAGAACATATGTTATGAAGGCTCGGTCGCTTAGCTCTAGCTAGGCTATAACGACTTTAAGTATAACTCTGTAAAGGAGCAGGGAATTATTCCCTAGCATAGTCAATACGAACACCAATTGTCTTGGTCACTGTAACCTGGTTTGATGTTAGGCCCGTATTACTCAATCTCTTTTTGCGTTTCTCGCTTGCCTTGTCCACCTGGTTCCCCTGGTTTATATGGTTCATCTCAAGATCGACGCTTCCAGATTCTGCCCATGTATCCGACTCATTGTCTGTTAATACCGTGAATGGGCGGCTATCATCTGGCAGTTGGCCCTTGGACGTAACAAATGCGGTCGAACCGCCAGTGCTTGGCAGATTCAATCTTTTGCTGGAATCCCGTTTTCGTGGCTCTGTAGTGTTGCTTTTGGTGGCATTCATCGACTGAGTTTTACCAGTAGCTTGTTGAGAACTGGTTTGGGCCGAATTGTATAAGATAAGATTCAGGATGGGCTTCAAGGATGGGAGGCAAGCTGAAGATTGGTTAACAAACAGGGCAAGGATTTGGTAGCAGGAAGCTCACCACAGATGGTGCCCACATTGACCTCAACACCAGTCCACATCATTGTTTCGCTGAACATCCAAGTAACATCAATATTGGTAAAGTCCAAATTGAGCAAATAATATAGCCTCACAAAGGCTACTCCTGTCACGCTGATTATGTAGATCAAATTAGCCTCATCCAAACGTATTTGCAACATCAGGCAGAGCTTTACTCACAAAACACCAACCAAAAAGATGCCTAGAAGACTTATCTTCTGCGACTTACGCAGTTGCAGGCTCCAAATGCTTGGGATGGGGATTAGAAGCATCAGAATATCAGTAATAATATTTGGAATGGCGTTAGCAAGAAAGAATTTTGGAGTGTCGACGTTGCATTTGTATTCAGATGGAGAAAGAGGATGCTTGGCGTCGAATCTACGCCAAAAGGCCGAGATTGGCCAGCATGAAAAGGTGCTGACAAGAATCTGGAGAGGGCCAGTCAACATAATTATGCTCCAAAGGATTACCTAGCAAGGACACTAGTTGAGGGATAGACGCACGACAGCAACTCCCCAGAGAGTAACAATAGCGAAGAGGATAATAATGGGTAATTTGGTTACACGCCTGGTGCCGAAAATCCTCCAGTAAAAGGCAAGAATCGACCATTTGATGATGATAATGCTTGTTGTAAAGGCATATTCGGCAATGAATAAGCCAATAAAGTAAACCTCGAGTCCATTTTCCGGTCCAACCCAAAGATGTTTGCCAAAGCCACCTTTAGGGATCACTGCATGGGAGTTAGTGTTACACTGACTGTTGCAATCTTACACTTAATAGGGAAGCATTGACGCACTGTAGCATGTTACATTAAAAAGGAAGGCGGCCGAAGGCACCTATAGGAAAGTTCTGTTAGATTTGAAAGCTTTCATCGAGGCGGCCGGCATACCAAGGAAGCAATAATGAGCCAGTCATCCCACCAGAGACTGTTTTTGACCAACCTTCGCGCGACAACGCGAAGAACGACGATTGAGACACTCAAAACCCAGGTGATGACGAATGCGGAGACGAGAGACAAAACCTTGGATTCTGTAAGATCAAGTCCTGCGGGCGGGCCTGGGATTGACATATTGTCACAATTGAATTGATATGGAGTCGCACCGGGCGAGAAACTTCATGGACGGATATCAAGAATGGGTCCCAACGGGCGCCAATGTAATCTTATATCTAAACAGTTTTGGTATATTTAGCTTCTCAAAGACCCTGAAAACCAACCAAACTTATGATCATCAGTGCGTTACTTCCTCCTAAAGTGCCGTAGCCAGTGCACTGGCCGCTAGCGAGGGCGGCGAGAGGAATGATTGGCGTTTCATCTAGGATGAACAACGCTAAGCCCAGCCGATTACTTTAGTTTTTGCCTCGGCCCCAGGGTTTGATTGAGCCATCAAGGGGTTGGGACTGGCAACATTGTACCGGGTGGCTGAGCATGATCGCCGTCGGTTCGTTTTGCTTTTCTTTCCCGTCGACGTTGGTTTGCCTCTAGCGTAACCCTTTGCATCAATTTCCAACTGTCACAAGCTTTGGAAATTCAGAGCCGGCCAAAAACCCTTGCCCCGGATTTCTGATCCACGTACCGGTCTCAAGCCACCGTTCCCCTTAGTAGTTTAGCGCGCATATCACTTTCTGCAGGCCCAATGTCAAGTGAAACAACTCCAGATTCTGAGCTACATTCGAACAAAATTTCTTTGTGACGAGTATTCATACAATCTCGCTTTCAAAGTCAATTAAGATGTAGGTGGCTAAAGGACCGATATATATTGTCATACCTGTCACATTATATTCACTGCCATTACTCGCCCGCCTACCTTCCAACATTATAGCGCAGCAAGCCATCAATCTACTAGGGCCGACAGAGAGGGGTTTAGGGTACCGGAATCTAATGCCGAGCCTCCATGGCTGCAGCGATTGAATTAATCTCATTGGAACAGATTCACTTGGCTTATGTATTCCGGCAACCAGATCAAATCATTTTACAAACCCTCTGTATTTAGGTATGCGCCAAATGACAAAGTAGCAGGCGTAAGGCATGTTGAAAGAAAGAATACATATTCCAATACATAACGGTTGCTCTAGTTGTTAGAAATCAAAGATGCACTAGAAGTGCGTAGCTTTGTGGTGGAAAAGGGGGGCCGAAAATTAGGTTTATGCCATCACAGCCACCACCATGTGGCGCGCACTAGTTTGACTCTTGGTGCATCTTATCGCTTTGCTATTGGTGATATTACCACTAGCCAACTTCCCCTGACTTGGATCAGTAGAATTTGAGTACGAATGTTGTTTATCGCTTCCAGTGACCGATTTTAACATCTGGTAGTACACTTGAGCTCCCCGGCCCTGTCGGTCGCAATTCTTTTCTAGTGTGGCGACCACAGAAGATAGGGTAAGTAGTCTGCTGATAGAGTGTCAATGTATGTGTGTGCATCACGAAGTGATTTCACTGACTACGGTTTACGCTGCTAGATCTTTTACCGCAGAGTCTTTTAAACGTGTTTTCCGCGCAAGATGCGATGTAATCACACATACCCCGGCCAACTAGGACCTAAGCCAATTCGTGACAGAGGAAATAAAGACCTAATATAGTAATCTTAACTAACCTTGATTGCTATGAAGCTCGAGGAAACCGATAGGGTGGCCCCCAATCATATCCTTCTCACACCGCCTTCCATGCGTGGGTACTTTGCTAACGGCGGATGTTCTAATGCTCGTAGAAACGGGGGTCAATTCTATAGACATCCAGCTCCAGCCTGTACAGCGAGCAGATAAAAAAGAAAAGGTGGTTTTATGGCCCAAATACCCGTTATGCCGTAAATTTAAGGTTTGTTAAGATTAAAAGGGTGTCAATTATTTTCCTGTGCTTGAAATCCCGACTGTGGAAAGCATGTGTACTTAGCGTGAGTTACTTGTACAAGAAGTATTCAACGCCGAGGATGCGTTAGCATCTGTGACCGGAACAATGGCCAAAGTCTTTGGGTTCAAGGATAAAGGTATTATTGCAGTGAGAAGGCGCTTAGGCCTGCTACGTGTGGATTGGAAGCCTGAGAAAAATATTCCAGATGTAAAACGGATTAAATTCGCTTGAGTCTAGAGGATCAAGGTTGAGATTTAATTTCAAGATTAGTCCACAAGTCAAGGTCTTACATCTCATTATGGTGCCCTTTAATAGCGTTTGTTGCGAGGGGAAATGCCGTAACCTCTATCAGCGGCTTTAAAATACCTTTGGATAACAGAGTCTGTATGTTGTCGTAATATCAACTGCAATTGCAGCGCAGCTTGATGTTTTTGTGAATTTTAGAGTCCTGAATCAGACACTGTATCAACCTTGAGATCATAAAACTGAAAAATGATACGATTCGGCTGTCACTGAGGCAGTTTCATTCTCATGTGACATTGTGTCAGTAGACGACCATTCATTTGGCTGGACAGACACAGTGCAACAAGCGCGAGCTATTGCCGATTTCATGGCCTAATCGAACTCAATCCAATTATCTACTGGTGCTATTGCAGCTATCCATAAGATGACAAGCATACATCTAGACTATCGAATATCCAAATGCTGAGCGCTGGAATATGAAGCAACGAAAAATAATTCAACCAGATAATTACCAAGTGTGAATCGGAACTTGGGCTAGTATTCTGCGATAAATTAGAGGGGTTCGGTGCCCTTTGCTCCATCTTGCAATACGAGGTATTGTATGCTTGCAATCTCTCATCGTTCATAGTGATGCTGAATTGCAGTTACAGCTTTCTATACTTTCTCCATCCCATGAACTTTGCTTTGGGTACGCACAGTATTCTGGATTTTCAAGTATTAGAACGGATAGCCAACTATGAAACTGTCTACTTACTTCTTTGCGATAAAATGGCTGCTGTCGGATCATCGTTTTCGTGCTTTGTTCCAATCAAGGCTTCGGGGGCTTCACCCTGCTCGACCCAATTGAGCAGGGCTAAGAGTGCATTATTCTTTGTATCGAGATGGCGTTTATCTAGCGGATACTTTTGCCCAATGTTCCACGCACCTGGGCCGGAGCTACAATGACCCATGCCGGGGATAAAGAAGAGTCGATAGAAGTCGAGCATCTCATCCAAAGTCGCGTTAATATTTTTTCTAGCGCCGTTATAATACCATTCTGATAGTTCGGATGGAACAATAGAATCAAACCGTCCATGGTAGGAAATAAGCTTCCCGCCGGCTGCCTTAAACTCGTCGAGGTAAGCCTCCCTGATGCCAGTATTGGTGAGCCCCACGTTTAGGCTCACAGCATGCTCAACATCGGCGATGCTGAGGTTCTGGTCGGACCAGTTGGTGTCATTGTAAACGATACCTCTGAAGTAGTCGCGGACTTGAGGGAATGAAAAATATGCCGTCCCGTTTATTTGATTGTTGGCAAAGTTTGAGGGATCTGCTCCAAGCTGGAAGCTTGGATATACGAAATTTCCCTCCAAGTCCGTCATTGGTTCATATGCAAGTCTGACGGATTCTACTTGCTTGCCGCTCTTCAAGCATAAAGTCTCGTTGAGAATCCCAGCTCCACAGCTGAATACTTGTGGATCAAGACGGAGATGGGTTGGGTTGTCAATGATACCATCCTTTACACCATCCAATTCGTCAAAAAGCTCAATAGTCTTAGCAGATATGGCTTTGAGCTGCTCAAGACTGACATAACTCTCAGTATGTATATTTGGCCATCCGTACCGTATTGCCTGCAAATACCACTGCGTGACAATGCGTATCCATTCAACCCCAGGTGCGCCAAGGAGCATTCCATGAAAGTCTTGGGGGTAATGGGTTGCGGTGCTGAGGCCCTGTCTCCCTCCAGTACTGCAGCCGACATAGTAATTGTAATTGGAGGCTCTGCCGTAGTATTGGCGAGACAGCTCTTTTCCTACTACAGCCTGCACATGCATGGCACGATGGCCAAAGTCAATGATGACTTCCGGCTTGTTCAGGAAATACTGGAATCCTACTGAGCCATTGTGCCCACCGTTCATGCCAAATGATGCAAATCCGAGAGATGCGCCGTTTTGGATCGTAGTGTAATCAATACAACCTCCAAGCCCACCGCCGCCTGTTGCGAGAAAGCGACCGTTCCAGTCGTCAGGAAGCCATGCCTCAAAATTAACAGTGTTGTTGTTGCTAGTCACCGTGTCGAAGACAAAACGGCAGAGATTTGCGGATATTGTGGTGTTCAGATTTGACCCACCGCACGATGTTGCGGTCCCAGGCAATGCAATCACCTCACTCTCTAAGTGATGAGATATATAGGCGATGGTTGTATTGACAATTGAAATATTCCCTGCCATTTGACTGCATCGTTCTCGCCCCACCGCTAACGCCAAGCAGGTGGGAAATGCGAACATAGCAGTGAGAAGATGTTGCATCCTAGCAAAAACTAGTTTCCAATTCAAAGAAAATGAGTGTGGTGCAGGTCTGACAATCGAAGACTTGGAACTTCTTGACCTTTTCATCACTCCAAGAGAATTCTAATTATCGGCCATGCTCGCCGACTGTTCCACTAAAAGTTCGCTCGAGTGCTGTCCAGTGTTCCACATCGCTAGAAAGCTTTGCTGTGATTGCGATGTTTGTGGGGTATTGCGGAGAACCGAGGTTATGAGCGCTGAGAGATTTAATACTACTATCGCAGAGTTAAATATGATGGGTTTGGTTGTTTCGGCCGTCTATGCCGATAGTGCCGGATCACTATGCCTCGTTCGTAGATGAGTCCCTAACTGGCATGGCATTGTAGCACATGTTTGTCAGAGGCAGTTTAAGTCGATCCTATATCATAACTTTTACGTGAGTATTAGTTAAATCGTTCTTGCTGCACTCTGTTACTACATGTCTACGTTCGCTGACTCCAGTATCTCGGCAACCAAAAAAATCTA
The DNA here is from genome assembly GCA_017140785.1 of Calonectria pauciramosa. NCBI lineage: Eukaryota > Fungi > Ascomycota > Sordariomycetes > Hypocreales > Nectriaceae > Calonectria > Calonectria pauciramosa. The sequence goes on along the minus strand of JAACIZ010000010.1, from coordinate 2,623,558 downwards.
TGCTACAGGACTCTCATTGTAACAAGGAGGGGCGATTATAGTTCCAAATACATTCATCAAGACTGGTTCTATAAGCCCCATTCAGTATTCCCTCATGCAACTAGAGGGCAGTGAGTTGACCTAATGGTCTTCTCTGCAGGGTAAAGTGGACTTTGTCTTCGGCGTCGGCGACCGACGCCGAAAACGTTTATCTAGTCCCCGACCACAGACCACACGCGCATATACACGGATCAAGTTATCCGGCATGTCCCCTTTTTACTATGAATTGCCTGATCCAAATAATACCACTGGGACCGTTGAAATTGGGGTAGTTTTATTTACTCTTGCCGATTCTTTGGGATGTGAAAGCTTGATCAGGATGCAAAAAAAGCAGAGGAAACATTCCATTGTATAAATTGATACAAGATACTGCTGCATTAGGAATCGGAGGGTCCAGATCTAGGATAGCCTACAATGTATACTGAATACTTATGTACCAGCTTGGTGAGTCTGTCTGCAGATAAATTTGTTTAAATTTAGAGGGTACATTTTGGTAGAAAGGTTACCTAATCTCAGAGCCTTTCCCAAATAGATGATTCCGTCAAAGCGATAACCCATCCAAATATTTATGTCGATGGAGCAAGCCTTCGTATTGATGTTTCTCACATAATACTCAAGCGAGTCGCGGCCGAAGCTAAGTGAATGAATGAAACCAGCAAGACATCTTAGTTGGTGTCCTGAAAGGCTTGAGGGAGTGGAAGCGAAACATGGTGTTTTTCGTTGGCTAACATCCAGCAAGCTCAGTCAGGTCGACGTTCCCAGACTCAAATTCGATGGCGTTGTCGGGCAGCGTGATCAAGTTTGCTTTAAGGGTTCAGGAGGTGCAGTTCAAAGTTCTCTTTGATGTATTCTACCGTCTCTAGGGAACATCAGAAGACAAGCCAGTCACAAACAAGTAATTCTGACAGCTATGTGAGCCCATGGCAGTTGTCGCAATACCTTTGGTGCTAGTCAGTCAGTCAATACACCATACGGCATTTGATATGCATCATGGGCACAGTGTTGATTGTGTCAGCAAGGCAATACTGATTTATCTGCAAAGCAAGTTTAAATAAGATACATGATACTGCTAGATTCTATACGCTGTAAATCTTAGATACCTGGTGTCCTCTGGGTACCCAGGCATTTCAAATGGTATTTTCCCTAGCCATTGAAATTCCACCCTCCATTCTGTTCCGGTTTTATCACCAATTTGCTTCCAAAACTCCTGCATAGATTTCATATTATGCAAGTAAATTACCCTTCCAGACTTGGAGGATATTTGGCTTGCCTCCAACCGGCCAATCTGTCCACCGAAAATGACCACCTCCTCGGCCCCGGCTTTCAAAAATCTCAGTATATTCTGGGCAAGCAATACTTGTTGTTCCCAATCGAAGAGGTGGAAGAAGTTTGCGGCATGGACAAGAGTCATCTTCCCTTCAAGAGTAGTCATTGCCGCTTTTTCTGGCTGCAGAAGATCCGTTGCTACAAAATGATCCTTGGGGAACCGGTCAACATCTCGGAATAAGTCAAACCCAATTTCGAGATACGCTGAGAGAAGGTCAGTCCCATACAGCTTGGTCACATGAACTCCATCAGCTGCCAGCTTGCGAGGTATCTGTCCTAGGCCGCATCCAACATCTAGGAAGGCATCTTTGGATCCTGGCTGTTTCAATCGAGTGAGGACAGTGTCGAATATTGGGTCCTTGAAATATTCTAGCTTTGTAAAAGACCACATGCCCACACATGGGTATCTGGCAATGCCCCAGGCTCTGTCACGCTATAGAAAGGCTTTAGTTAGCATGGTGATAAAAGACACGGCTTTCATGGCGTCAAATGACTAACAATGGTGTGAAGATGATTATCCACCTCGCCGGCCGGAACTCGGCCATAGCTCTGTAATAAATCTCGAAATGGTCCAATGTCATTGGGTAGCTTCTCTTGGTAATATTGAGCTAGATGCCCCGCGGCGAGTCCATTCCGAGATTCCGATGGCATTGTTGCGTGGTCAGTACTTTGAAGACCGTGATGCATAAAGGTAGGAGAATGCGGGGAGCGCCATCTCAAATGAAATTTTAAACCAATGCCGGATAGGTCGGCATTAATATTTGTGGCGCCCGGTATTCGGGTCGTGCCTAACATCATAATCCGCCTCTATTTGTCGGGATTCGGGGATTATATAAGCCGATAGTCAGCATGCAAGATAGGATCAACAAGTGAATGTAAGATATTCGGAATAAAGCTCATTGTATCCATTAAATTCTCCAGAGAACTCGACTAGGATACAATACAACCTGTTAACAGCCATACTTCGGCTGCTGAAGAAAGCAAGTTTCCACTTGGCGAAACATGTCATTCCTTGTACAATCTATAATCTCCATAAGTAGAGAGCCATGGCTGTGAAAGATTCAGTGCGCCCCTAATTCTTCTCTCTGAAAATTTTACCGTGTCAACTACTCTTTCTACTATACGAATCATTGCCGTTTTTGCTGGGAGGTAAAGTGAGAATTTGGTGTTATGATAGAGCAGGATTGGATCACATTATCGCCCGACTAGAAAAAGGGATGGATTTCTAGGTCGTCAATTGTCCTAGTTAATTATTAGAAACAATTTTAATGTTATTCATATCGCTTTACTATTGACATCGAAATGATTATCGCATTGGTAAGCTTTGGTAAGTTTACCAAGGTTCCATTGTCAAATCTATCCATCTCCGACTCCGCTGTTGAAAGAAACGACCCATCTGTTGAAAATAAGGGAGGTTGCCTCCTCAAAAGCCATTGCGGTATTCCAAATGATTCAAAATCTTTATAAGTTATCGCGCTCAGCTCGGGTTAATTCCAATTCTACAAGCAACAAGTTGCTTACCATCCAGTTACGAGTTCAATGTCTTGTTGTTTCATTCTCGTAGCCATTATTATCGCATACGACCAGAGGGGGGCATGGTGCCCGAATACAATATACAATGATCTCTCTGCATCCTGTGGGCTTTTCGCCATTAGTTTGGATACGCCCTATGTCGCCCTTCCACGGTACCACTTACTAATTCCTTGTTGGGTTTGGTGACTGGGGTGGCCACCACTAGTCCAAGAATGGTCAATAAGCTCAATGAAGACTTCATGATGATGGTGTGAGAGTAGATCGTTGTGTCATAAAACGGGAGCCTCGTATTTATAGCTGTAGGAGCAAAGTTAAAATCAGAGTAACCCGTAAGATGCATTCCTCGCCTACCTTGGATAGGAATGTAAACACTAACCTTATCGAATTCCAAAGCACTTTTGTTTACAAAGCTGAGTCATCATGTGTGACGGAAATTTGTAACAGTCTTCATACATCAAGATCAAAATCACATGTTCATAATAGATATGGTGACTAATGCCTCTATCGTGCTTGACAAAGAAAAGGTGATGGTAGTAAAGGAGCAAAGCTTCCATTCCCTCAAGACCATAAGTTTCTCACTAATATCCATCATTTCATCAGTCAGCTGCTATTCTTCCCATTCTGACTCTGCTTTTTGACTGATTAGTCTCCATTACAATTCACATATTACAGTTTTGTAGACCCGTAATAAGGCATTAGCGTCATCCGACTGCTATTGCTTGTTCATGTTTAGTAGTGGCGATAATTACAAGAGTCTTGAAATAGTCTTCTATTACCGTTCAGCGTAGGAACCAGCTTAGTTGCATAATATCAAATCTGGGCCATGCCGGAAGAGGTCACAGCAATCTACTCACTCACGAGACGTACGCCGTTTAGCTATAGGACGTAAACGACTTAGTTTACATCTCGGGCATGAGAAACGCATAGTTATTGGGGCAATTTTAAGACCTACATAACGAGGTGCACAATTACCGCAATGAAAGGGGAGTAAACAATGTCCTTTTCCACAGGCGGGTTTGGGCATCCCGGGAATCAAAGATCTTATTACAAATGACAGCTTCATCGCGGGGCATAGAACTGAATAGACTGATATTAAATGCAAATCGAGTTTGTAAAGACCCATCATCATTTCTTTCTTTGCGAACTGCGATTGCGATTTCCCACATCCTGCCATTTTTGTGATTTCGAATCTACGTCCGCCGCCATGTTTCTACTTCGCGCCTTTCTCGTCGTTGCTTTCATGATTTGTAGCTTGAGCTGCGACTGGGGACCTGTTTATGTGTTCAACTTGTTCATCGTATGGGATTTGTTTGGTGGTGCCATCAGGCTCGGTGAATTCAAACACTGTCGCGTCAAAGTCAGCAAATTTCACTCACAATCACATTGCAATCTGCAGTAATGACTTACAATCAATAGGTGTCGAAGAGAATTTGCGAGCGTTGACCCTCTTTTGGAAGAGGTAGTCAATATCGGCAAAGCTGCGGTTCTTGGTTTCTGGAAGGAAGAACCAAATCCACACCACCCAAAAGAAGCACAGTCCAAAGTAGAACATGCCGGTTTTGGCACCCCAGTTCCAGGCATCACTACTCGAGTTGAGCATGCGCGGGTTGATCTGCTGCACGACGATGCCGCAGCAGACATATACGGCGCGGCCAAGAACAATAGTTTGAGCTCTGACACGGCTGGATGACATCTCTCCCACGACGACATAGGTTGTGGGACCAAGAGAGACCTTGAAGATGCACTGGACGATGATTAGGATGACTGCCGTGGGAATGGCGATTTTCTTTGCCTTGGCTGCAAATCCCATAATGCCAACAATCAGCATACAGGCACCGATACCCGCAGATCCGAAGAGGTAGAAAGTGCGACGTCCGATTTTACCCATCAATATAATAGCAATACCTGTGGCGACAATGTTGACAGACTGGATAGCCATATTGTAGTTGAAGGCCATGGTTGGTCCCATGCCGATGGATCGCAGCATGATGGCGGCATATTGAGTCATGGACTGGCCGTTTAGCATCTGAATGACCCAGGCCATACAAATGATGCCAGTACGACGCAGGTTTGTACCCCGGAAGCAGTCCTTGAAGCTAGCATCCGCTGCTTCGTTTTTCTCCATCTCGTTTGTGTGCTGCATGAGGGCCAGCGTCTCCGCCATGCTCTGCTCAGTGTAGTGGTCCTTGCGCGCGAGACGGCGCAAGCTCTTCTCGGCGTCTTCGATTCGGCCACGGCGAATGAGGTACCACGGACTCTCTGGGGAAAGGAAGCCCACAATAAATAGAGGAGGGATCCAGATCCACTGAAGTCCGTAGGGAACGCGCCACGACGTGTCTCCCGGGAGGCTCAGTGAGCCACGAAGGACCCCAGTAGCCAGGAAACTGCCCGCGCCCCAGCACATGGAAACCCAGGCAGTCAGGTAGCCGCGCAAGGCGGCAGGGCAGATCTCGGCGGCGTAGGCTGTAGTTAGCGTCTGGAAAATACCCCAAGGAATGCCGCAAATAATGTTTCCAGCCAACAACATCTCGACATTGGTGGCGAAGAAGAGGATGAAGATAGTGGCGCCCATGAGCACCATAGCACCCTGGAAAGAAAAAGGTTAGCTGTGGACTAACTGATATTGTAGGGAGGGGCTATGCTTGAGGGCGAGGCATACCATGTAGACTCTGCGGGAACCGAAGCGGGCTTGCAGGTAGCCGTTGATCAAGAGACCGAAGACGGAGCCGACGTTGTTTCCTGCACCAATGGCTCCTTGCCATTGTGTGGAAATGTGCTGCTCACCGTTGGCGTCGGGCCACCCGAAACGATTCAGGTAAGCCGGGTGCGCGAAGAAATTGTTGATGAGGCCGACATCCATGCCCTCCATGACCAGGGCCAAGCTCAGAAGCATGCTGAAAGTTACGGCTGGCCAGTACCGGTTAAAGAGCTCCTTGCGGGGCAGGAGGGTCTCAGCATCACTGGCAGCGACGGCAGCTTCGATGAGATCGACTTGAGGAGTGTACGCGCCATATTCTTTGTGGCTGACTGGGGGCCTGGGGCCAGACTCAAGCTTAGCCTCGTCTTGAGCCGCCATCGTATTTTCCTCGTTGGTTTCTAGAAAGCTGGAGAGACAACGGGCAACCAGCGGATGGTGGTGAGAGGAGAAGGGGGAGAGAACAGAGGGTTGGGATAGCAGGCAAGATATGTGCCTCGCTCTGTGGGGTGTTGGAGGTGGTGCCAAGACAAAATCAATGTGCCGTCTTGCTCCTCAGCCTGTCGTAGACGCTGGCCTGCTCAATCCATCATCACCTTCCAGCCCCGGAAGTAGTTCGGCCGACTCTACCCCGGATTCTTCTGACCATAAAAGCAGGGATCACCCCGTGGGGTTCCACAACCTTAACCCTAGCTTTGGTTCTCTCCCGCCAAGACCCGGAGCGAGAAGCCTAAAACAACCAGGACACGACCATGTGATGTCGGAAAGACTTGGCTCGTCAGTGCCAAGCCAGCGGCCAAAAAAAAGGAACCAATTGCAGTTTGCGAGCAAACCAGTCTAACGGAATTCCCCTTGTGTCCCCTGCCAAGTTCCACCCTCAATAACCCCCAAACCCCCAACTCGGAGCATCAGCGCCGGGCATGTTTACCAATCTTGGAATTAACGTCTTGGCAGGAAGCCAAAAGGCCAGCTCTCGAAATCAGACCAGCCGAAGGCAAGCCGAATACAAGCTGTAATAGGTTCATATTTCCAAGAGTTCGGCCCAGCGCTGCAACAAGCGACGACCACCATGTGTCTGGCAACTAACGAGATTGATCGCGGCTGCATCGACACAGAGGAGGCGCGACAGATAACGCTAGATGCCACACCTGAGAACTGCGTACACGGCGGCTAAAAAGGATGGGGCATTCGTGAATGCTCTGGTCGGAATGGTTCCGCCGCCATCTCACTCCACCCCGCTCCCCCCGCACTTTTCCCACTTTAGCCTGCTCGCTTTATCGAGTTCCCCAATCAACGCCCCCGTGCTAAAGCTCGTATCGTGTCTCCGCCATGTTCTTTCATTCTTAGCTCCCTGTGCTTTCGGTGCAGGATCCCGAAGTGCGGTTCAGAACGCACAGAGATGGAACCAACAGTCAATGAGACCCGCATAGCATGACACCTCAGCATGGTCAGCTACGTCACGCAGAGCTTCAAGCGGGCCAGTAATTTTCTAGACTGCTCGCCTTGTCCCAATAAGAACCCCGAGGTGTACACACCATGGTTGGGTAGCAACCCGCCGCACAAACTCGCGTTTCTATTTTCCATCATTGAGGTGCCAGCAATCAGGATAGACGAGACTACATTACGCTCCCGATGTGTTCACACGGAATTTCCACAGCCTCCCCTAGGGTTGCTCCAGGTGCCGACACAGGCGGGAAGACTTATCCTCTGAAGGCCTCGGCTCCAGTGGGTAAAAAGATTGCTTCGCTGTACAAGAAACGCCTAGAAAACTTTTTGACGCCGGGACAATGGGAGAAAGTCAACTTGATGGCGTAAGCGCGTGTCCTGGTTACCAGGATGGATTGATGCGGCATTGTGTGTGCACATGCTGACAAGGCCCTGCAGCATGTTGAATGATGGCAAATACTCCGGGCCGCCACACGTCAACTTGTCTGTCTGGAGCGCGCCAGGCACGACACGCCCAGATTTTCTCGCGGCCACAGCCGAGTCGAATTCTTACAGGCAGACGCAGGTCGGCGAGTCATTTGGTCCATCTTGGACCACACACTGGTTCAAATGCGCTCTAACCTTACCTGAGGCGCTTTGCCGCAAGGATGCTCATGTCGAACTTCACTGGGACTGCAGTAATGAGGCCACTGTTTGGACAGCACAGGGTGATCCGCTTCAAGGTCTGACGGGCCGTGGCGAGCGCATTGAATGGGCTGTCCCCGAATCATTCAAAGATGGCGCAGACCATATCATTTATCTTGAGATGTCCTGCAATGGCATGTTTGGCAATGGACCCGGTAGGCCCATTTTCAAGAACAACGCCGGCGGAGATTCCATACAGCCACCCGATCAGGAAAAATACTTTCAGCTGTCGCGAGCTGAGCTCGTCGCGGTAAACCTCCAGGCAAGGATGCTGCATGTTGATTTCGGCATCATCCATGACGCCGCTGCCCAATTACCCGAGGATACATGGGAGCAACACGAGGCGCTCATGGTAGCGAGCAGAATCATCGATACATTCAAGGTAGGAGACAGTAGTTCTGTCCTAGCTTGTCGCAAAATTGCTGCCGAGTATCTTGGTGACCACATCGACTCAGCCGCAGTCTACAACACTGCATTAGACCGCAAACCGACAATATACGCCATCGGTCATTGCCATATCGACACGTGCTGGCTTTGGCCATGGGACGAGACAAAGCGCAAGGTCGTGCGCTCCTGGTCAAACCAATGTGACTTGATGGACCGATACCCTGAGCTCAATTTCGCATGTTCACAGGCTCAACAGGTCAGAAGCATCAAAGCTCTAACAATCCTGTCACAATCCGAAACAGCTAACCCGTACGATAGTTCAAATGGCTGAAAGAGATTTACCCTTATGGCTGGGAACGAGTGAAGGCCAAGGTTAAATCTGGACAGTTTCACCCCATTGGTGGGTCTTGGGTTGAGCACGATACGAACCTTCCATGTGGAGAGTCACTCATTCGTCAGTTTCTCTACGGGCAGCGATTTTTTGAGAGTGAGTTTGGATTTCGTTCCACGACATCTTGGTTACCAGATACCTTCGGGTTTTCATGCCAGATTCCTCAAATTTGTCGACTAGCTGGCATGACAAGGTTCATGACGCAAAAGCCTTGTTTCAACAGTGTAAACGATTTTCCTCACACGAGTTTCAACTGGTGCGTCTCATTCCCAAGGAGGCGGAAATTTATGCGCTTAAAAACTTATTCATTTCAGGGTTGGGCTGGATGGAAGCCAGGTCATCTGCCATATGCCCCCGTGTAAGACATATAACGCTGAAGGCAGCTTTGAGAACATGACGCGAAGCATATCCAATCACAAATCCTTGGACCAGGACAACACAGCGCTACTTGCTGTAAGTAGATCCAAAAGGCTGGTCGGCCTATTGGATAACATTCCGAAAATGAGCTCCCCTTATTAACCAATGCCCTGTATCTCAGTTCGGAAAAGGTGACGGCGGTGGTGGTCCGACCTGGCAGCATATGGAGCGACTCAGACGACTCCGTGGTTTGTCTGACACCATGGGGGTCATGCCGCGTGTCCACGTTGGCGCAACCGTTGACCAATTCTTTGACCGACTAGAGACAAAGGCGTCTAGTCTCGTTACCTGGAACGGAGACATATATTTTGAGCTCCATCGTGGGGTCTACACCACACAGGCCCGTACCAAGCTCAATAACCGCCACTCCGAGATTCTCATCCACGATCTCGAGTTGCTAGCTACCATTGCGTCTATCCAGGATCCCGAGTATCAGTATCCCAAAGAACAGTTGGATGAAATGTGGCAAGGCGTAATGCTTTGTCAGTTCCACGATTGCCTTCCTGGCACATCAATAGAAATGTGTTACGACGACTCGGAAAAGGTGAGGATTTTCGGAACGGCTTTTACTCTCAAGAGGTGCAAGTTTGAGCTAATATGGAAAAAGATTTATGCTTCTATAAAGGAGACTGGGCTCGTGCTTCTGCAGAAGATATCTACCATCCTTGGCTTCGAAAAGATAGAAGAGGTTGGCGAACTCAAATTGGATACGGCCATTGCCCTGAACACGTTACCTTGGCCACGAAACGAGTTGGTTAATATTTCTGACAGCAAAGTCGTCATCGCTTCTGGCCAAAGCCATGCACTCAAAATAGAGTCATTCCATCCCTCCTCTGACGACTCCAGGGCAGTTAGCATAACAGAGACAGCACCTGGTATTTTCCTGCTTCAGAATAGTCAATTTAGTGTCAAGGTGGAGAAAGGATGCATAGTATCCATCTATGACCGCGAGGCAAAACGAGAGACGCTAGCCGGAAAAGCCAATCAGTTCGTCATCTTTGACGATAAACCGATCTACTGGCAGGCATGGGACACGGAAGTATATCATCTCGAGACACGCAAAGAGCTGATTAACTCAACCACGACTATTCACGAAGACAAGGGCTACCGAGCGAGTGTGATTACTGAGACTCGTATCAGTGACACTAGCTCCATTAAGACCATCATTTCATTGAGTTCTGCTCTTGACGGACAACCATCTCTCATTGAGTGCACAGCAGACATTGACTGGCACGAGACCATGAAGTTCTTGAAGGTCGAGTTCCCAGTGCAGGTCAGGAACACAGAGGCCTCATACGAGACACAGTACGGCATTATAAAGCGCCCGACTCATTACAATACGTCGTAAGTATCGCTGTTACTCTTGGTCCGAGCGTTCCCTGGAAAGAAATGGCTAACATGACACTGCAGATGGGACATGGCCAAATTTGAGGTCTGCTGTCACAAGTTCGCCGATCTTTCTGAGCACAATTACGGTGTTTCCGTCATCAACGATAGCAAGTACGGCTTCGCTACCGTGGGCAATGTTATGAGGTTATCACTGTTGAGGTCCCCCAAGGCGCCAGACGCCAATGCGGACATGGGTCGTCATCACGTTCGTTGGGCCATAATGCCGCACCGCGGAGGGCTCAGCTCCCAGACAGTTCGAGCCGCGTTCAATTTCAACAACCCCCTTCAAGTATTTTCAATCACCAATGGCATGCCCAGAGTATTATCGAAGTCTCCAATCCTACTCACGGGTGATGATAATCTTGTCCTGGACTGGATCAAGCGTGGTGAGGATGATGAAGGTGTGTCACGGGATTCTCTCCCAAGGCGAAAAGGGAAGAGCATCATTTTGCGAGTGTATGATGCTATGGGAGGCATGGCAAGGGGGACCATTACAACTTTGTATCCCGTCAAACAGGTATTCAAGACCAATATCCTTGAGGATAACCTAGAGGAGATCCCGGTCTATGATGGTGTCTTTGAGGTAGCCCTGGACACCTTTGAGGTCGCCACATATCGCTTGGTATTGAAGGATTAAGGCGATAAGACGTATTGGCATTCGTCACTCCAAGGAAGATTTCTTTTCTGTGGTCGACCAGCGCCAAGGTTACGTGCTCGTATTAAAAATAATCGATATCACCAATATACCCACGGAGAAAAGTTCTCTCTAATTGTGGCCTTCGTATCCACTCTCCTCTCTACTTTACCCTATAGGCTCGGGCAATCTCCCTTATCTTTACAAAGCCACCATGTCTCAAACCAATTTCTTATCATCCTTATTTTTAAAGGTGGACAGGTTTAATAATCATATGTTACATACCCGGTACCTGAGAGTAACCCAGTGCAGAGGGCGCGGTAATTATCTGAACGATCCCAACATACCCTGCACGCGTATTGATGGAACTAAAACACCTTATAGGCGTTTAGGTTAGGAGGCCAAGAAAGAGAACAAAGACGTAATCACCCGAATATCGTCGGCGGCCTTGATGATAATGCCACCGGTCGACGCCACACCGACGCGCGGGAACTTTAACACAGGAACGGAGTTTACTGCACGGAGTTTACTGCACGGAGCTTTCTCTAGAGCCGCTTGCCAGTCGGAGTTTATCAAATAGTGGGGCGTGACGTTGATCCCTAGAAGCACCAATATGTCCCAGGAGGTCCCGCGTATACTACTGTGACGAGCTTCGCCATTTAAGCGTTGAGCCAAAGCCGGGCCGGGTCCCTGATCACCCTACCAGAAACATTTGCTCAATTTTAGTGACATTGTTGAAACATCGCGAACACGCCATCGCTGACCATTGTCCCTGGTCACTTTAAGACTAGTGCTGCGAACAGACCTTATTTCGGCACCAGTCTTCGGGTTGGCTCCCGGGCTCCGCTGGGCCATATCATTACGAGACGCCAAGTGCCGTATTGGGTCCACACGGCACTGGCTTTTGACCCGGGCCAATGCAGATTTTCTTTTTCCTGGCGTGTCGTGACTCCTGATAGGAGAGGGTATCATCCGTTTGTTCATTTCCCGTCTTCTATTTGGAATTATCTTCACACCACGTCGCACAGGAGCATTGCAACGGATTCATGACTCGCATAACGCATTTTGCATTCCAGCCCGTCCGCATTCGGCAAACGCTAACTGAGCAAGTCACCGTCAGAGGCCAAAATAGGCCTGTAAAGCTTGGACCTCCATGTCTGAGATTCAGAAGCCTTGTGGGTCTGGAAACGGAGATTCTGCTGGAAACCCCATGTCTGGTGGCCTGATTCCTCCATCCTTCCAAGCACTAAGAGCTCCCCGATGCTGGTTTTGGGAAGATGATTCAAAGACATCGTGGTGTCCCTGGGGTTAACCCAAAATCGGTTAATAGTACACACGGGACCGAGAGCGAGAGCCCTGGCTTTAGTTTGTTAGGGTCTTGATCCGGATCCCCCGTCCATGTTCAACCGGGGTCTTCCTGGTAGAAAACCACGTTCTCGCCCTGTATCTACTCTGCATCTCGATGTTCATCAAGGCTTGCCATCGGGATTGACAGCCTGCTTTTCTCAAAGGAGCCTTTTGATCAACCCAACAGTCTCCAGAGCCAAGTAGGCTCACGAACGTGCGGCTTGGTCACCATGTCATTCCCTCTGATCGTTATTGATGGCGTCGCCGTCATAATGCCTCCGCCCGAGGGCTATGAGGTCAACTTTGCCCACCCTACCCAGCAACATGCCACGACCGCTTACGTTTTATTCGGCATTGGGCTTACCGTTTCTACGTTCTGCTTCTTCCAATATCTTTTTGTCAAGCTGAAGTTGCTTCGGAAAATTGATGTTCATGTGGGTATGCAGATCCCTTTTCCACCTCATGACCCCCAGTCTTGGAAACTTACTTTTCCCCAGTATTTTTGGTAATAGGGTGGATATTTAGTGTGGCTGTCCAAACCATCGAGATTAGTGAGCATTCCAACACGACTATACCACATTCGCGTATGCTAAGCAATGTTTAAAGATTCATTTCGTGCCAAAGCCGTCGGAGTTCACGCATGGGAGATGCCTATTGAACGATTTCAACGGAGCGCTTATGTGAGTATTGTATCGGAAATCTTGGGAGCAGGAACCAACAATGAGTACAGTACATGGTCATCACCCCAATCCTCACCGCTGTCACTACCGGCTTCTGCAAAACTGCGCTGGCGCTGTTCTACCATGGCCTATCCCCACAAACCTGGTGGATATATGTCAGCTACGTGAGCATATTCCTACAGGCAGGCCACAGCATTGCTATTTTCGTCGCCGCTCTCTGTGGTTGCAGGCCTTTTGCGCGAAACTGGGATCTGACCGTTCCTGGGGTTTGCATCAACCGGCCAGCACTCTATGTGTCAACGGCCTCGCTCAACGTCTTCTCCGATCTAGTCCTACTCGTCATGCCAATCCCAATGATTGTGGGACTGCAGATGCCGACCAGACAAAAGATTGGCCTCATTGCGTTTTTCGCAGTTGGCTCGCTGTGAGTGCAGTCGTCTCTATTCTTCGGAGCGTCTCTAATCATGCACGCAGCACTCTCGTTACAGCCATCTTGCGACTGATCTTCCTCCTTCCGATCCTATCCTCCCTCGATCTCACATGGGTAGTGTCCAATACCACTATTGTATTGTGCGTATACGAACCAGGCTCAGAAAGTTCCCCACAAGTCTCTAACTTGAGTAGAAACGTCGAGGCCAATCTCAATATCATTTGCGCCACCCTCGTGACTCTCCGCAGATTCTTTCTACATGTATCGCCTCACATCATCGGAGAGCGGGGCTCTTCGGCCCCGAAATACGGAAGTGGTGGGGAGGCACGGTTCCAAAAGAACTCCTTCAAGTCCTTTGGCAGCTCTCAGGGACGGAAAAAGGTGGACAAGTTCGGAATGACAATTGACGAGGGCGCAGGGGCAGAAGGTTACCAGATGGGCGCCATGAGCGAGGGAGGAGACATCGAAAGAAGGGGGCACATTTCCACTGAAAGATTTGTATCGAAACAAATCCAGCCTAAATCTAGCTCACAAAGTTTGTCTCGCGATTCTGGTTCCGACAATCTCACCTGGGACTCACGACCTGGTGATGACACGGAGCCAGAACGTGCCATTTTCCAGGCTAGGATGAGGCCACATATAAGCTAATTAGATAGGACAATGATGATGAATGACGCTTTCTTCTTCTGCCTGCTTTGTTTAGTCCTTATCAAATGTTTGCGCCCAATTAAACAGCCCTGTGACCTGTTAATCTGTATATGTTGAAAAGGGTTGCCACTGCCAAGGCCCAGGATTACGACTGTGCCGTCAAAAAACCGGCAAGCCACACTCCAAGCCACAGCTCTCGCGACGTCCGATCCAGCTGCCGTCGTTCAACAGCAGGAACGGCGTATTCCTTCGTTTTTTAGCCCAATCTCCGCCCCAGGTCCACGGCTGGTGCCAGCATCAGGACCAGACACAGCCGCCACAACAGCCACAACGGCAGCAGCCCCAAGGCTAAACTGGACTTTGTTGGTAGCAAGTATTACATGCGTCTCTCAAAGGTAATTCACTTTGAGTTAATACCATTATGAAGGATAAAGGCTTCATAGATGAGTTTTAACACATTAGGTTGGCTTGATGAGGGAAATTTAGATCCTCAGTGGAAACAAAGTAGGGTTCATTGACTTGAAGACGGGCTATTAGCATCCGCTGACCATCCAACTCAGCCAATCCGTAAACCAGTCAGCCCGGGGTAAGATGGTTGTATTGTTCTGTGGATGAGGTGGTCACCACTATGATCAAAAGTACTTAGTCATTGGCCAAGCAGAATCTATGCAGTGTCTTTCGCACTCTTTGATGAAGTTTGGGATGATCGGGGTGATAAGATTGGTAAGAACAACGGAGATCATAACCACTACATCGCGGGTCGAATTAGAAAGTATGATGTGGTACTTACCCTTTTGCCTAATATGAGAAAGACTACTGCCGCAGGTGTATCAGCTCACTTATGCCCCAGTTATCAGAATTTTCGCGTGGCCTTTATCCTAGAAGCATGTGGTGGGGTTCCATTTGTTAATGGCACTGAACCTATTCTAGGCAATGTTGTTATTAGTGACCTCGCCATTCAGTTTGGAAGACAACTCTCTGATCAATTCATTTCCAAAGTTACTACCAAAGATAATCTCGGGCGTCCGAGCACAAAGATACGCGCCCTGCTGTTCTCACTGAACACCGGACGAGGGCTTGAATAGCCGCAAAATTTAATGGCTATAGTTCTCAATCAAGTGCAGCAAAGAGACCGCGCTGCTAGATGCAGGATGAACCAGGAATATTCTGGGACAGCCGAGGATGACCTCTGCAAGCCGGGACATTGTCACAAGCATCGGAATGCATCGGCAATATGCGATTTCTTAAACTGCAATACCAATGCAGACTTTTTGCGCGATGATGCACTTGATGCATCTTGCGAGGTCTTAGGATGTGATAGCAATGAGGCTTGGGTGATTGCTAGAAGCAGGCTTCCGCTCCACGCAGAGTCCGAGTCTTCGCAGCAGACAGGGCCAGTGGTGCAAACTGGAGCTGTTGCTTCGAGAGATACAGTATTCAAATTACCCCCAAAAATGGGATCAAATTATGGAGGGAAAGAATGTAATTGCATTTGGGATGAGAGGCCTGCATTGTCATCAAAGATGTGTGCAACTATGCCGATAGGCATAAGCAGAAGAACTGGCATTGCTATCTATAGTAACACGTAGGATACAAGGATTTTCTGCTAAGCTAATGACTAAAAATATAAGCGGTGAGTAGCGCGTGCATAACTAGTTTATTTGCGAAAGAGTTGGATAATTAAAGGGCAATTGTAGCGGCCAATGCTGTGCCGATTAGACCAAAGATGCCCATGTCCCATGAAAACAGGGCAGCGCCCGAGGAGCAAGAGTCGCTGTCACTGTCCGTGTTCTTCTTAGTGCCAGAGCTGGCAGTGCTGTCATCCGAGTCAGAGGCAGAGGTGGTGCCGTCCGAGTTTGTGTTGGAGCCAGAGCTGGAACTGCTCGAGGAATCTGAGCTGGAGCCGGAGCTACCTGAGCTAGAGCCTGTACGGCGCTTGCAGAGAGAGCTGCCAGCCGTGGCTGTGGCTGTCTGGGTAGATGACTTCTTCTTGGTGGACCTCTTCTTGCCGTCGTCAAGGACGGTGATGGGCGTCATCCAAGCGGCGCTCACAGTTGAGTTGAGGGTGGTAGTGATCTCATCGGCGGTCGAAGCCGTCTTGGTGGCGCAGATAGCCGAAGCGCCCAGGGAGCAGTTGTAGGTAGAGGCACCAAAGGCAATATCCATGGAGGACGAGGGGATGTAGGTGAGGGTGGCGTTGTTGAAGTCGCCGACGCACGTCTTGGGCGCTGAGAAGTCGGTCTGGCAGGCAAGCAGGTACTCGGTGGTGGAGGCGTTGCTGGTGAGGACCGTAGCGTAGATGTTGCCTCTGCTGGCAGTCCCGGTTTCACGCTGGGGGAGAAAGACCGTGACGGTCTCCGTACGCGTAGTGGACTTGGCCGCGTGAACGAAGGGGGCGGCAGCCAGGGCGGCACAGGCCAAGAGGTTTGAGAGGTACATAATGACGGTGATGGTGCTGTTGATGTGAGGCTATGGTATGCCGTCTAAGGTCTGTATAATAATCGCGTAGAATAAGCTACCAGATGCCACAACCAAGGAATGGCAGCCTTTGGTGTAATGTAAGCCTCTTCAACCTCCGGTATTTATTACACTTGCCAACCTCGACGGCCTGCCGGAGTGGTTGCTGGTGAGTGGGCCGCGTCAGCCACGTTCAACGGCCCGCAGCTAGGTTATTCCACCATTGGGCCAGTCACATGGTAGAGGGATGAGATAAGTCGAGACCTTTCAGCCCTGCAAGGAGATCGAGGGGTCCCCGAAGCTGCCTGAGAGGGCTTGCAACCCATGGACATTTTGTGGGCGTCTTGCCCATGTCTGGCGGGGCTGGCGCAACGTCGCGGCGCCTGTGGTTGGACAGCACTTACTGTGCCACAGAGGCAGCCCTGTAGCTGAGCAACATTCTCATTTAGCTAGGGGAATGGCCCACTGTACAAGACATCTGCGTCTGACCCTGATTGGCTGCCAAAAGCCCGAGAATCCTAGAGCCGGAGGCAGCCAATCCCAAAGCAACACCAGGGGCATTGTTTTGCCTTGGAGAGATGAAATATGGCTACGACAAGCTTAATCATTAGCTTAGCCTTGGAGACTTCACCGCCAACACCCTTGTGCCTTGTGCACTGGGATGTGTCTTCCCAATTATCACCACTATCCTATCCACCCAGAGCTCCGCTTGACGGATTTTACGTCACTATTCGTATTTTTGTACTATTTTCACAAGTGATGGCTTCATGGAATCCCAGATAGACCCCCTTCTTATCAGTTTATGAATAGTAGTCTACATATGTCCTCAGCTCGGAATCGGCTGGCTAGTTGAAGAGACATCATCTCTCATAACAACAAAGCACATCCACCAAGACGCAGACGCAAGTTATCTTGGCTCTAAAATCTGTTCTCTGCCATTCACCCAAACCTCTCATTTCAAAATATATCCACTTTTGCCCCGGCATGTGCGCGATTCGATGTAACCTCGTTGGTTTCTACTGCCCAATTACGAAGCAAGATGAGAACTTTGCGCGTGTGACCGACCTGTCCTCTACATGTCTAAGAAATAATTCATAGTGTAGACCCTTTCAACGCTACCTTTCGGTCTATGGCGATGGTCCACAGTAAATAGGGGATAAGTAGTTCCAAATTATCGTCACTGATCTTGTTCCCTGCCTTTAAACGTGTCACCCTGGATCACCCCATCAAATATCATATGCGGCATTTATGGCCATCAACTAGGGATTGGTTACAACTTCAAGATCCTTGCATTCAGTTGCATAGTAATATTTAGCTGACAAAGGGCATCGCTCTAGGGGCCTTTTATTTATAGTTGACATTTTATTCTCATTTTTCTATGTCCATTATTTTAACCATCATAAATACCTCATTCGTTCAGTATCGCGGCATGGACTTCCCATTGAATGCGCGGGCTCGTTAGGTTGGATTTTGTGATTGGCCCTTGTTTAAGATAGCAGTCTCCGATGGCGTTTGACGAAGCCACCATGCTTTTGTCAGTCCATTGAGGGAGATATGCAGCACCTGCGCAGCTGGGCTGCTTATTCCAAGCATTCCACATGACGCATGTTTCCATGCAGTTATTAAAACTTCCGGAATATGACCCAGCAATACTATCAAAGGCCAAATCCATATTGCAGTGAATAGTAAATAGTGAGTTTTTTACCGCTAGACATACATGTTAGCATAGTGTCTTGATTCAATAAGCATAAAATTCCGCGAAACTTACCCTTGACAAGGTATTCTACAGTCTTGTCGTTTCCTTCGTAGCCCCAACATCCGTTTGTAAGGTTAAGAAAGCTCGACGCATATTCTGCATCATCAAGCTTGGAAGTGGCGACACTATACTTCTGAGCAAAAATACCAACACCAGCTGCTAGGCCTACGGTAGTGGCGGCAAAAAATGCAACCGCGATTGACAAAAGTAGGATTGGTAACGACAACCCACAAATCCTCTTCTCCTTTGGCGGGACAAGTGTTGTGCCCATACATGTGGGTTGCGGAGAGTAGGCGTAGTCATAGGTTTTAGTACTTGAAAAAAGAGAGAATGCTGCTGACGTGTGAGATGGCGTTGTTTCCGCAAACTGAGGGCCTCCGTTCGTTTCATCCAACTGAGGCAATGTACTCGTGGCTACCTCAGGCCCATCGTCATACTGCAAGTAACGTTAATGCAAGTCAACTCTGGCATAAGGTGGACTTTCTTACTCGGGTAGCCATCTCCTCTTTGGTTCTACTTGACCTCGAGCGCTGATCAATTACTCAATAAATGCCCACCGCCACAGCCGGCGGTACATGGGTGGGTGGAAGCTTTTAAAGTACTGAGAAATAATCACACTAAACTACTCTGGTCAATCATTCTTTCTCCACAAGGTCCCCTGCATGCAAAAGGAGAACATACACGTCAAACAGTTGCCACTTGGGATCAACGGCTCTTCATGATCTATTAATAACGAACTTTGGTGAAATTCAACATGCATCGAACTTAATAATTGGTGGTGGCTGGTCTCATCGCCACGTCGGAGACAGTGTTCATCCAATCAATGTTCAAGTAGAAATGGAGCTTTGGTTTGACCCACGACCCGCCTAGTTAAACATCCAGCTGGCATCTAACTTGGCATGACAAGCGATAATACGATTTGAGAATGGATTTCTGCCCAAGCACCAATTAGGCAGGGAAGAAGGGCCAGTTTACTTAGAATTAACCCGTTAAATTGGGCCCGTTCTCTTGTCCAATATCTAGCACCATGAGAAATGTGCATTTTCATCAATCGGCCAAGGAGGCAAGCTGATACATGGGGCGGAGTAATGGGACTTTGGCGCCCCCACTTATGATTTTGACTGGCGGCACATGAGTATAAATTGGGATTAACGCCCGGTCAGCCGCACTGAAATTACAGGCAACACCCCTGAAACAGGGCAAAATCAGCCTTGTGCTCGTGCGTTTGTTCACTCCGCCGAAGCCCTAACACTAGAATAAAAAGATTGAGGTCATTAAGTTGCTTATTGCGTTCACTATAAAAAAGCCTCTTCTCAGTATCAAAAGACGAGTGTAAGCTTGACATATTATTCCAAAGCCAACCTTTGAATACATTTTTCACATCTTAAAAACCCGAGAAGCCATATGCTTCACCAAACTTGCCTCTCCCTTTATGACGCGAGGATCAATCTTCTAAGTTTCAATATGGCTAGTTCCATCGTGGCCAATATATTTCCCAAAGTCGAAAGTTTGCTTTTTCCATCCCGATTAGAGATGCTTGCCCTCCATATCTTGGCTGAGTACAAAATATGCCAACGTTGACCCAATAGAGATTGCATTTGTCGCAAATACAGAGGTTTGGTCGCTGATGAAAGGCTGCTATCGCGAAAGATTTGTTACATTGATAAAACTCTAGATACGCCAAACCTCGTAATCTATATAGTATGATGATGTTATACTATGCCAAAGCGAAAGTGCTTCCATAAAATGTATCAAATAGTTCTCTTTCCGATGGCCAGTTCACTCCATTCTCAAGTACTGAAGGGTCATTTCCGACTTGTCCCAAGCCATCAAGTTGGTCGATTATCTCCATCTCTTTTGGCAGCACGGTATCAGCCAGGCCTGATTCATTAATTGAACTAGTTTCGAAATCTGGGAGATCTTGAATATCCATCATTGGCGGAACTTCAATCTCGAACCAGTCATAGTTTGGTTGAATGCCAGCCGTTGGGCCCTTGTCCGGCAATTCACCAGTTCGAGGGATTGCCACGGGAGTGCTCTCCTTTGACGGTTCCCACCCCTCAATCAGATCTTGTAAGACTGATGTAGCTTTAAGACCGATAGGATACGAGTTACTCATCTCTGAAAGAGCTGCCATACAACTTTCCAGAAGTTTAAAATGAGTATCCACATGTGTCAACCGAAAGTTGACAAGATGGATGGTGCCAGCAATGAAGGCGAAATGTATTACCGGTGACGGCACCTGCCTAATACTATAAAATCGCTGGTAGTTGAGTACCAGCTTCGTTATATTCGATGCGGCCATTGCACAGGTCCCCGTTGAAGTCGAAGTGAGATCATCAAGATTAGTCAAATCATGCAGTACTTGTGAAAATCGCAAAAAGGGCCGGTGAAGGAGAATAAGTGCAAAGTAAAAGTGCATACTTTAAAGCAGGTCAGCTTTTAAAAGGGACAATCAGGGCAATGTGATTCTTGAAGGGAACAAACATACTGTAAAATAAATACTTCTGGTGCCAGAATTTTACTGTCGTTATGATCAGTCAAGATAAAGTCGGCAGGTAAGTCTTGATACCACTGCCACAAATCCTTATGCACTTGGGATGCCAGCGAACGTAGTTGGTCTGCAGTATTTTGCCGTCGTTGCCCATAAAACCTGACTAGGATCCGGGAGCATATTACAGATAATTTGGATGTTGTTCCTAGTAAAAATGGTGAATGATGGCTGTCTATAGACCCATCAAGGCAGATTCGCCGCTCGGGAATGGGAATCGTAATATCCCAGTCCATGAAACACGTAGGCCGGCTACAGCAGGAACTGAAGAGGCTACATGATCAAACTCATCAGTATAAAGACCTAGAAAGCAGCTGATTAGATGGATAGTGGTCAACCCTACTTGTCTTCGATGTGGCATCCCCAAAACACATTAGCTCGAAGGTTAGCCATCTCAGCCGAAATATGACCAGAAGCTACTGCTTTGGTACAATCAAGATGAAGCCCAAGTTTACTCGCTATCCTAAACGCAATTCCTGTATCAGATCCAGGTCAGTTGATTGACGAGAAGTATGGATTTATTTTGCGCACCGCTGTAGGTCCACCCAAGAGAGTTGTCCATCATGCTTCCATACCGAGAGCCCAAGATGATCGCCGCTTGAACGGTGGCTATGGTCGGATATTCCATTTCAAGTTCAAACAATGCGCGTGCACGTTTTGAGAATCTTTCTCCAGCGATGGCCCCATCAGGTGCAGAGTACTTCTTGACGCCCATATCAGGGCTAATCAAGGATGCCACAGCGAGAATAGCATAGAGTAAGCAAGGAGTGTAAAAGTTCCTGTCGCCGTTGCCATCACTCTCATCCCAAATCTTTCTATGGCGAAGAAATATTTCTCTGTCAACAACAATAAGATGACAGGACTGCCATTTCCAAAATAGATCCAGCAGATGCGTAATGATAGGTCCTGGTTCTGGGAAGGCTTCTAAAGAAGCGCGAGCGCGTCGGTTTGTCTCCTCGGGAGTTACACCATTTTGGTCTCTGCCAGACTCTCTATTCCAGGACGGCCGTTCAGCATAAGGAAATAAGCTTGAAGAGCCGAAATATTGGCTGTTCCGACCTTCATCTTGCCCTCTAAAGTTGCCTGCTGGCGCAGTGACCTCATCCATACCGGAGGGGAAATAATCTGTTATATCCTGGCCGGTAGAGGCCGGCTGACTAGAGAAAGACATTGATCTGAAAGACTTTGCCACTGTTCCTTTTTGCAAGTTGATCCAGTTTGTAGTGGCTTCAGTCGCATTCCCTGGGGGCATAGACCTTGTATTATTGGGGCGAGTAGAAGTATTTGGGCTGACAGGTAGCGTGACCGGAGAGTGCGGCGCTCGAGGTTGAGCGCCAGCACTAGATTGTCGTTCCGACTGCTGAGTGTTTGATTGCTCTTTATCATTCTTGTCTAGTGTTGTCTCTGCTTGCGACGTCTTCTTGAGCATGCTCTCCAAGGCGGCTATGCGGCGAGTCAAAGCCTTTGTGTCTTGCGATGGTCTGGTAGTCCGCTTGTCCTCTCCATATCGAACTTCGCATTTTTCGTTTCGATTTCGACATGCTGTACATCGAATATTTTCGGCATCTTTACCAGTCGCTAGGGAAATGTCGCATCGTCGCTTATCCTTCTTGCAGCGAACGCAGGCGAAGCTGGCCCGACTTGCGTGTCGATCTCGCGTCATGACACTGTAGATAAGAATTGAGAGGCTAAGTATAATAGAGGATGATAAAATATACTAGAAGTGCAATTTCGTATGAGAAGGAGGCTTATTCGAGCAACCGTAGAATAGTAGCAGAGCAGAAAATAATGCCACTACTCATGAAGATGTCCAGAGTCCCAGCACGAAACCAATCCCAATGCCTCGTGATCCCCGCATTTCAACTAGGAAAGGCTGGGGGGTCGGTTTGGGTCAGACCTTGTGGCCTGTTGCAGTAGGCAATGCCTGCCTGTGAGTCTAAGATGAACGTTTCTGTGCTAAGAGAAAATCCACGCTGCAAGAGTTGGGGGCAACTTGGGATGTTGCGGAAATGCGGCAGTTGCTTTTCCGCCCACCCTTGCTAATGCGCTAAACCATTTGGGAATAGTCAATCAATTCTACTGGTTGGTTCTGAATAGTGGGGTTGGCGTAATCCCTGTCCTTACCCTGGAGGGAAAGAAAACAAGATAAACGCGTAAATATTGACAACACTGTAGCCTTGAGTAGGTAGGTTGAGCATAGGAAACATAAATGTAGGGGAAAACTGGGGTTCCTGCTATAAAATTCTGATACATAGGTTTACTTGCCCGTTGATATAAAGTGAGCTAATGTAAAACTGAAGCATAGGATCCTAACAAAACGTGCCGACATTACAAAGATTGTAAAGTACGTTGACATAGCTGTAACAAAAAGATCCATCACTGGTTACTTTTTTACAAACATGTATTCGCTTAATGTTCTTTTATCTTCATCAATAGAGGCTCCAACTGTGCAATCTGACCGCCCATCTTCGAATGAGTGTCTTCTCTACCTATTTCCTAGATGCGTAGGTTTTCTGGTGTGATGGCGATGCTTTGGAATGGGGTGGGGAGCCTATCTATGCGATATATGCGAGCACAAAAAGATTACGGGTGAGATGGCACAGCCGCGCTTGAAAAACGCGTGAATCACATGCGACTTGTGATATGTTATTGCTGTTCCACAAAACTTATGCTCCCCGCTTTTTTCTTGCCTCCATCTCCCTACGCCTCTTGGTTGACGCGTCCTAAATGTCATGTGACTTCGCGAAGTTGTCAGTGTAAAAATAGAAGCTGAATGCCGCTGATGTTTCTTCTGCATTCAAGACTTTCTATTCTACATGTTATTTCGTAACACAAAATGCTAATGATCTATGAGTCGCGGGAATTAGGGCAATAGGATTAAATCGCTATTGCATCATACGAGTAGAGGTAGGCATCGGGCAATTGGCCATTTTCGCATAGCTTTTACTGTTTTTGGTACTCGCCGATTTCCTTGCTCAGCAACCTTGTGTCAGATTGTTTGTTGGCGCAACCAGTAAGCCCCCGCCTCAGTGCACCGGCACACCGCCCAATTCACCGTGATTTATCTCAGCCTAGCCTTAAAAGATAGATTCCGAAAGATATATTAAGTACTGTTGTTGGAACCTCTGTTTTAAACCCTAGCTAGAAATTTGCTGCCACTGTGCTCTGCAGACGGAACTTGGGCGGATTCCCACAGCTCAAAATTTAAACGCTTGTAACAATAAGCACTAAGCCTCACCAGCATCTGCTGTGATTCAACGGCATCGATCAAGCAGGGAGGCTAGAGCCCAAATCCTGCTCCATCGTTGCTGACATATGTGGGTCAGACGTAGGATTGTTATGCTCGCGCAGATATGGTACTGAAATGTGCCCCTGTGCGTCATCTACGGCGTTGCCTTGGGCTGTGCACCCGTATTCCGGCTAATCAGGTGTCAGCAGATTTTTTGCTCAGCAAGCTCTTTTATCCAGAGCCCTATCGTCATGCGACTAGTTTACTGCATTGCGTCAGGGAAATGAATGAGTGCTTATAATTGAGGAGCCTGCTGCGAGTTTGAACCGCAGTTTAGCATCATTTTTCAACGGGTTTAAACATGGTGTCTATTCTTCAATCGCTCGTCGCGGCTTCACTTGCTGTCTGTACACTTGTACAAGCCCATCCACTAAACAAATTAATGGAACGCCAGACCAACGTACAGCCGGTTGGAAGTGCCGTCACTGTCGCGACTGACGGTACTTATATGCGTACCACGGTTCTTAGCGATGGAAGCATCATTGCTGGTTATGAAGGCACAGATGGTGACGAGAAGACTCTTGTGGTAGCACAGTCTACCGATGGGGGAGACTCTTGGTCGGAAATCGGTACTGTCGACCGTGCTTTGCCGTCGGAGAGAGAACTGGGAAATGCATTCCCTCTTGTGCTGGCTGATGGCAAGATTATTTACGCATTCCGCAACCACGACAAGAATTCCACCGGATCATACACTTACTACAGGATCACCTTGTGTGTTTCGGAAGATGGTGGTAAGACTTGGACCTTTCTCTCGCACCTCGAGGAGAGGGCCGCTACGGTGGAAAATAATGGCCTCTGGGAACCGTTTCTGCGCATTGGAAACGATGGTCTTATCCAAGCCTACTACTCGTCAGAAAATAACGCAGACGATCAGGACAATCTTATGAAAACATCCTCTGATAGAGGTGAGACGTGGTCTTCTACGGTTTACACCGTCTCTGGCGGAGATGTCAATGCTCGTGATGGAATGGTTGGCGTCGCCAGTAATGGTGGAGATGGAAAGCTCATGTAAAACCCCCATCTAACTTCCCTGTGTCCATTTGCTAAAATAGCCTAGCTGCGTCTTTGAGAGCACCCAATATGGCCCCATGTCGATCAACTACGTGCTGTCCGACGACGATGGGTACACCTGGAACTCCCGAGGCCATATTTACACTGCCACCAATAGCCGAGCTGCCGGAGCCCCAGCGGTGGTCAACTTGGGTGGAACTTTGGTCGTTGACTTCATGACGAATGAGATTAGTGGCGGCGCGGATGTTGATGGCGGCCAAATGAAGATAGTAACTAGCACTGATCAGGGAACATCGTGGAGTAGCGACAGCGCAATTGAAATCTCTGGGGTTGGGACTCACTGGCCTGGAATGCACGCGATTGACGACAGCACATTCCTTGCTCTTTACTCGTTTGATGGAAGCGGCCTCTTGAGTCGCAAGTGGGAGATTAGTAGCTGAGACTACACTGTATTGTTTTAGGTATTGTATAAATTGGGGTACTTTTGAGGCATGAAGCATGCTTAGCTATTTAATTGACATATGGGTTTGATGACTTTGAGCTATGGGCTTGGTCGACTTCAAAGCAGCGTGTTTTTACCAGCACACTGACTATGGGCAGCAGATAATTCGCGACCAATCCCAATAGAGTTTTGGTTGGCTCCAGTGACGGAGTGGGGTAGCGCCATTCTCTAAATTTCCCTCAGCAAAGCCTTTGGATCTGAATAGTAACTATTAGCGATTCAAAGATATCCTTTCCTACTAGTACAACTATGGATCAAGGCGATCTTGAAGCCAGTGTCCAGGCGGCCATTGATAATGGCAAGATCAATGGTGCCATCATCTGCGCGACTGATGGGAAAGGTGGTTTCGTCTACGAAAAGCCATTTGGCCACCGTATTCTGCTTTCTGGTGAAAAGAAGCCCCACCAACTAGACGATGTATTATACCTTGCATCTGCGACCAAAATCGTGGCGACCATTGCTGCGCTGCAGTGCGTTGATGATGGGTTGCTCTCGCTGATGGGAGACCTCTCGGAGATTGCGCCCGAGCTTGCTGCCAAGCAGGTGTTGAAGGGCTTCAACAAGGACGGCAGCCCAATTTTCGAACCACAGGTCCGGCCCATTACGCTCGAGATGCTTCTATCACATAGTTCCGGTGCTACCTACGACTTCATCGACTTTCCCGTCTTCGAATGGCGACAGAAATTTTCTCCACAACCCAAAAACCCCGCGGATGGCCCCAAACTGACGGTCGAGGAAGCCTTCAATTACCCACTCGGCTTCCAACCTGGCTCCGGGTGGCTCTATGGCCCTGGTATGGACTGGGCCGGCCGTATTGTTGAGCGTTTGACCGGTAAGACGCTTGGTGAGCGCATGCAGGAGCGCCTTTTCAGCCCACTTGGCATCACCGATGCTCAATTCTATCCAGTTACGCGGGAGGATTTACGCGCCCGCCTCGTTGATCTGAATCCCACAGATCCTGGAGCTGTTGGTAAGGCCGTCAGCGGCGGCGGTGGTGATATGAATCTGCGTGGGAAGGGTGATTTTGGTGGCCACGGTCTGTTCATGACCGGTTCGGATTTCCTCAAAGTGCTTCGTTCACTCCTGGCCAACGACGGCAAGATTCTCAAACCAGAGACAGTTGACACCATGTTTGAGCATCACCTAGGTCCTGAAGCCACCGCGGCACAACATGCGGCGCTGGATGGTCCCGTTGGCCCATTCTTCGGAGTTGGCACGGCAGCTACCTCTGAACTCGGTCATGGACTGGGCGGCTTGCTTACTCTCGGGGACACAAATGGATGGTACGGCGAGCGCACTCTTACGTGGGGTGGTGGTCTTACTTTTGCCTGGTTCATTGATCGCAAAAATGATCTATGTGGTGCGGGGGCTATCCAGACCAAGCTCCCGCTTGATTTTTCAACCATCGATAATCTTAAGCAGACCTTTCGACGCGATGTCTACCGCAAGCGAGAGAGGTGGAACAGTTAGCTAGTATTTTAATAAATTCATATAAAATAGTTCATCTGAAACCATTGAATAGCTTCTAAACATACTGCATCACTGGCACTTGGCGCTGATACCGCATCTCTCTCTACTGAATCCACAATTTAATTTATGATTACTATGAAACGCTTTTGCAAAATATTAGTTTCATCTCTCTACAAGTGGCAAACTTTAGACCACCTCATAGTTCTGTTTGATCGAGTGCACTGAAGGCAGGCTTGACAAGGTAGCTACCAGTAGATAAGCTGTATTCA
This sequence comes from Calonectria pauciramosa, assembly GCA_017140785.1. Lineage (NCBI taxonomy): Eukaryota > Fungi > Ascomycota > Sordariomycetes > Hypocreales > Nectriaceae > Calonectria > Calonectria pauciramosa. Next base: position 2,596,207 of record JAACIZ010000010.1, on the reverse strand, counting down.
TGACAAGATCGACAAAGGTTTCTACGTAAATGCAGATGGTATCACAACCTTTGAATAGACCGAAAAGCATGTTGTTGTGGTAGAACCTGCAATAGCTTTGATGAAAGACAAGGATACGTAACTATCAATCTTCTTTCCGAAGATTCTCCAAAGGGACGAGTAAAATGCTTCATGCACTTGTTTACTTCCCCTTCGAAAAAGAACAGACAGCCCACTTGCCACTCCAGGCCCATTCCCGCTTTCCAGTCTCACCACCTCCTCCGGGGACTTGACGAAGCTTCTCGTCTACGCCCGGTTCCAAATCCACAACCACATCTGCTTTGCACGTACGCAGCGTCAATACATTCAGCCCGGACCCAGTGCCCATAGGCCCAATGGCCTGGGCGAAAGGCGTTGTAGGGTCCCAGGCAGCCTGTATGAAATTGATCAATAACCTAATCACTTGTGTCAAATTGGGGTTTGTTCTTACATCACGGGTCAACTTTCGGTAATTGAGGTCACCCTTGAAAATGACGCACTCGCTTTTCCTAAGATCTTCAAAAAGGGTATTGTCTTCGTCGGGCAGCTTCCAGAAGCTACTTGGGTGTGTCCAGAAATGGCTAACGCGCATTTCCAGCCGTCCTTGAGAACGAAACTCCTTCCATGTATGAGAAAGAAAGTTCAAATTCTCAACCTGCTCTTCTGTCAGAGTAGCCGAGACCCCGTTCTGTACCTCGTGGGTGGACGTTTCGTAAAACGGCTTTGGCTCTGACAGGATCTGAATGAGGGCATCGAGATCATCAGGCAAGGTATCAGAGACGAACCACGGAATCAGCTTTGGGTGTAGTACGATGCATGTTGCAAGTCCAGAGTGCAGAAGGTAGCTAGCCAGGATCAAGTCGACGTACAGCTCAAACCCTGCATTGTCTAGTACGATGTCAATTCGGCGCTCCTCTTTGCCCTGGCTTGATGCTTCCTTTAGTGTGTTGTAGACGCTTTTGAGATCATTTACCAAGATGTTTTCTTTATTCTTTCGGGATTCTGAGCTTTGCAGTTTCTGGATATCCTCATAGGATATGTTGGTCAACAAAGAGAGGTCGGTGGCATTTCCCCACAGGCTCATTTCGCACATCTCGTAAAAGAGCTGTTCTTGGGTATGCTGTGCGTTATCATCTTGTTCGTTTTCGTTTGCTGAAAATCCCTTGGCGAGGGCATGGTATCTCCCAGCAAGTTCTACGACGGCTGCTCTTGACGAACGGAACGTGCTGATCTTTTGGTCAAAGAAGACATCGTAGCTTTTCCAATGTACCGACGTCTTGAAATAGCTACTCATGCGCCTATTGTAACTTATCAGCCTTTCAAATCACATTAATATCAATAGAATGGCTAGCGGTTAACAGACCTATAGAGATAGCACTCTCCATACAGCCATTCTAGATTGCACCAGGTGAGAGGGCCCGATGTTTCCAAGTACTGATTGTACAACATAACATCGGGCTCTCCATCATCAATTATCAGACTAAGAGCCTGGTCCTCTTCTATTTCATTCTTCAGCTTGTTGATATTTTCAGCAATGCTCAATCCCTCTGCTTTTTTAGCAGATTCTGAAGATTGAGAAATTGAGCGCTGCAGGTCGTTAATAGCGCTGGTCTAAATTTGTTGTTAGATTGGAAAACAAACGACAATAAAAAGCAGCAGTTTCTATGTGACTGACTAGAATAATAGCCCAGCGACCATGTGCGGAAACATATGCGAACGATGTCTCGTCGTTCGTCTGATAAGGAGGAGCTGTGAGACACGTTAGCCTTCCAGCGGGATGTTGAAAATCCGAACTGGTTCGCTTTCAATACCAATATTGTTGATCTCCATGATTTCTTTTATCGTGGACGAAGACAATGAGGCTCAGCTTCAAAGTCAAATAATATCCTCAAAGTTATGGATGGCTATTTTCCCTACAACTCACTACTTTCGTCTTATTTGACGGGCGTGCAGGAGAGCAAGAAGGCAAATCAGGTACAGAAAAACCTCGTATTCTTAATTCTTTATCTACTGACAATGGAAAATTGTGTCCATTTTATAGCTCAATTTGGCAAATCTACTTCAAACAGATTGCGCACGCAGAAATAATGATAAAATGCTTAAAACTTGAGTCGGGATCGTCGGCCGGCATCGGGATTATTTCGCTAGCACGCTGGAGCCACGCCCTGGACAAAAAAGAACAGGCGGCTTAACAGGAAAGCATATCGGCGTTTTTCACCTAGGCAGCAATGATTTGCCACATGACGGTGCTCTAAACTCTGGCAAGCGACGGACGGGCCGGCGTATTGACAGGGGGCGGCATGACCACACTGTGCCGGCGAGGTTGCATTGCATAGCCCGGCAGTTAGGCCAACTTCAGGAACCACACCACCTGCATCCTTATCTCCACATGGGGCGTGTTCTCTCAGCGCTGTTTACTTAAACGAGCTAGATTCCCGACCCTTTGCTGACGACAGCTCAGCAGAAAAGTGGCATATCAAGACCCCGTTGAACCTGTGCGCATTTGCGGCATCCACAAAACGAAGTGCGCCTCGATAAAATGGCGAGGAAGCATCCTGATAGTGCGTCACCGTCTCCACCCTGACCCTGCCACTCCGGCTAACAGCCCGCCTCGGCAGCATGGTACTTGCAAAATACTCTGAGGCTAGACGCACTGACGCCAGACTGACCATTGATCGGGATTTGCAGCGAAACGTGCAGACGCCGGAAAGTGAAATGTAGCCAAACACTAGATATCTTGAATTATGTGTGAAGCTGACAGCCCTGAGCAAGGCGATAGAGCAACGCCTAAGTGCCAGAACTGCAATAGATTGCGGCTGCAATGCGACCAACCCGCGGTGGACTACAAGTTCATTGTACATATTAACGAACCAATCATCCCACGTGGGTCACGGAGCCGAGATACCTAGTCCCACTGGGCCGTTGCTTATGGTCATCACAGCCCCAATGCAGGCAGAGTCTTATCATCACCATTCAGAAACAAACCTCGCCTCAATTGCGGATTCTGAGCTGCAACACGCCGCAGAGCTATCACAACAGGAGCCTCGTGCCGCGATAGACGATCAAATCGTTGCTCATTTTTTTTCACACTACCTCGATACCCTTGCCTCGTGGTATGACCTAAATGATGCAAATGCTACCTTCCGCACTGAGGTTCCTATCCGTGCTCTCGAGTTTCCGCTTTTGTTTCGAGCCATAATCGCTTTTTCTTCCATTCATTGGTCCAAAGTCACAGGTGGCCTACCGCACGTTGCCTTTGCGTTTCATGCATCGTGCGTCAAGGATCTTCTAAGCGCCCTTGACAGGTTTTCAGACTACCCTGGTGAGCTACTCGCGGCCTCTGCTCTGTTACGCTCGTACGAAATACTTAGTGGTGAGGTCCACATTTTTGGTTGCAATATTTGCGGCGTACTGAACCAAGCCTGACGCTTCATCGCAGAAAGCATGCAAAACCCACAGTGCCACCTGTTGGGGGGCTATTCGTTCTCAAGCACCATCCCTATGAACCTATCAGACTGGGGACTTCCACAGGCGGCTTTCTGGAACTATCTAAGGGAAGAGATAACCGTTGGTCTAGCCTATAGCCGCCCTGTCCGGATGGCCAAAGCTTTCCCAGATCTTGAACGCCTGATAGTGCGACGAAATGTTGGTGATGACATGCGGGCCAACATGATCACCTACATCTTGGCGCGCATTATCAATCTATATTCAGCCTTCAATGAGATGCATACAGTTTATGGCACTACTAACCCCTCTGACGACCATTTCAACGCTTGGGCAAGCTTGAACTCGGTGCTTGAGTTTTGGAACAAACACTTGCCCTCCACCTTCCGCCCCTTCTCCACTGCCCATAAGCCCAATAACATTTTCCCATCTGAGTGGATGCTAAAACCGTGGTCGGGTAAGATAGAAAATATTGAAACACAAGTATTGACTCCTTCACTAACAGACGAGGTTTTAGTTGCTGCATCGCAGTACGCTCTGACAGCCGAATTACTGCTCTTACTATGCTCCCCCACTCGACCCCAAAGGGAAGTTGGAAGACCCTTGCTTGAGCAGGCACAGGAACACGCCTTGCGAGTATGCGGATTAGCATACACAAACGAATACCCAGAAGCTTGGGTCAATAGCTTTGGGCCGTTATCCTTTTGTAAGTAAATTTTTATCCATCCGATGCGACCGCACACAGGAGTGACAAGAAACACGTAGGTGGTCAATTCTTGACCGAGCACAGGCACCAACTCGCGCTCGAGATCATGCTTGTGAAATTTGGTCGATCAACTGCTTGGCCGGTAAATCTCATCATCAAGGAGCTAAAGGAACGGTGGGCTCAAACTCTTCAAAGTTGTATCTGATTCATTTTCCACGCCACTACAGAGCGAATAGCTATAGCAATCCATTAGCCCTTCACAAAAATATATTTTTATCATCTCATCGAAACATTCAAGCATATCCCCCCTAGCCGTTTCTTTATATTGCCCATAGCACTCCTCCATAACATCATCTTAAGGTCTTAGTCACTGTCGCTTCCTACACTTGACCCAAAGCGATCATTGTAGAGTCTATCAATCTCCTCCAAAGTGCGTCCTTGTGATTCAATGACGAAGACTTGTACCATGAGCGCCATAAGAAAGCAACACCCGCTGAATACGTACCCATAGAGGTAATCAATTTGAGCCGTGATAAGAGGTGTGAAGAAAGCCAGCAAAAAGTTCCAGATCCAGTAGCAAGCTACGGAAACTCCTGAATACAGAGCTCTGCGACGTGCCGGGCATACTACAACAGCTTCGCCCCAGGATATCGGCCCCCAGGTGCTTGCGAACCCCGCGATGAAAAGAGCGGTAAGGGCGATCATTACACCCCCAGCTACGGGTGTCTGGGCTGGATCATCTCGATTAAGCTTGAAGTGGCCAACCGTGGCAAAAACAAGAAAACACCAAGCCATCCACAAGGCACCGTAAATGAGACATTTTCGGTGGCTCAATTTCTGTGCGAAATACAAACCAGGGATGGTGCACATAACATTGACCGTGCCTAGGATGACTTGTGTGATGTAACTGTTGGAAATTCCCGTCGAGGCAAAGATCATTGTGCCGTAGTAGAAAAAGAAATTGGCTCCGGTGAGCTGCTGAAACGTCAAGATTCCCGTGGCTAGCAGAGTGCGAATAATGGAGCCCCTGGAGCAAAATGCATACCACCAAGGTTCATCTCCTGCAGCCTTCTCGGTTTCCAAGTTCCTGTTGATGTCGTGCAATTCGTTCCGGAGAACAGGATGATCCGGTGACACGTCAAGTAGATGGGCCATGATGCGCTTTGCTTCTTCTCCCTGTCCCTTAGTAAAGAGATATTTCGGGCTTTCTGGAACGAATATGAGCCCCACCAGCAGCAGCGCTACCCAGATAAAATCAAGGCCCATGGTGATTCTCCAAGCTGCATGAGATTGGATGGTTTCCGTGCCAAGATTAACCAAAGAAGCAATCAATATCCCCATTGTCACTGCCATCTGATAGCCGCTGCAGAATTTGTCAACATGCGAGGACGACATAATCGATGAATGCACAACTTACGATACGACTATGCCTCGACACTTGGCTGGAGCAGTTTCGCTTGAGGCCATAGGCACAAGAACTGACAGGGCGCCAACGCCAATTCCACCCGTCCAACGGCCTAGAGCAACCTGGTACCAGAGCTTCGTGGAGGATATCTGTACAATTGCGCCACACGAATATACAAGGCAGGCAAGCGCAATAGGAGGCTTTCTTCCCAGTCGATCAGCAAGAGGGCCAGCAATCAGTGCCCCCAGAAGGTTGCCAACGCTCAACTAGACAATGCATTAATAAATAAATTTGACATGAAGTGGATTTTTGTAAAGTCTTACTAGGCCCACGATGAGTCCTGCACGAATCGTTGAGATTGCGTATTCGTCTGTAGCAGAGTCATAGTTTCCAAATGACCGCTTGAAGTTTTCCATTTCTAGAAATCCCGAAATTTGGCCTCAATTGCCTTAGTACCAGGGCATAATCATGCAGAAATTCCATTTACTTACCAGTGTCATAACCATAGACCAGCCCCCCCAGGGAGTAAATCACCCCCATGCGGGCCACCCTTGCAGTGATGAATGGGACTCCAGAAGGCTCAATCATTTTGAGCAGCAAGTATAAATTCAACCAATGAAATTGGAAATGATGATCAAAATCAGATAAATTTTTAAACAGAATTTTCTTCGCCTGGAATCATTGATTCCATTGCCAGATTTATGTCTTATTGTTGCTGTTGACCCACCAAAGACAAATAAGCCTTCGGTAAAGCTAAACTCGAAGAAGCTACTTTCCCGACCCGTCAGTATGTAAGCTGGCTGCTGTACGGTGTGCTACTGCACTCGCTCTCGCTGTAGGCGAACGGGCCTCTACAATGGGTTAGATTAGCGACGCATGTTGCAGTCAGTCACACCAGAAATTCCCGTGATGCAAGTCTTACGACGAAGGAATCATGATCAAAGCAAAAGAGAAAATTGAGGAGAAAATATGCCGTAAAGAGAAATGGCTCGCGGGGATGCCAGCGCGCATTGAGAAGGCGAGCGGCGGCCTCAAATTGTTTAAATTTGGCTTGTTAGTCACTCAAATTCACGGAAACTGTCGCATATTCTTCCTCCACTCCATCTCTAGTTTCTAGCCCTTGCCGATATCCCATCAAGAGCGGTCAGCATCTCGATAACATCGCCTTTAAACTTCGCCGATTTTCTAGTATCCGTCTTAGAATGCCCCGAACAACTCAAAAATCGAAATCATACCATGGAACGGCAGATTACTTCGATGCCCGACTCGGACGCAGGCCGTCTTTAGCGCCTGATCACCTCTCCAGGATCCTGTATATTCCAAGGCACGACGATAATACGACACACCTACCCGTGTACGAAACAACAGGGTCCTACCATCAGGCAACCAGGAATGCACCAATCGGTTCGAGCCTTTACATTACGCAGCTTGGTATGATGCAAAAGCCGCGCGGAGATGGCATTTGTGATAACGTTGCATACCTGGCCGACATGAACAAGCCAACCGATGGTGGCTTCCGGGTCAGCCTAACAAGACGAGTGCTGGGGTGCAAGGCTCGAGATGTTGAACTGTGGGTGGCCGATTTTGGAAGGGTCTCTAACCGGTTACCCACTGACATGGAACGTGACTAGGACGATGTCCTCCTCGTGCGACGTGGCCTCGTCCACGCGGATAGAATCCGATAATGTCTCCATGGAGATGGACTCGTCATTTCCAATCCCACCGGCAATTCAAGCCAATGAAGCAATCGACTGCCCCTATTTCACCATCACTAATACAGAGATGGGCCCATCGAAACCTCTGGAGCTGCAGTGGCAAATACACCCTGTGAGCGATGGCCCCCTGCGCTATACCCTGGTCCAGCGGAGCGAAGAGTCGCCGGAAATAGTGAGAGCCATCTACCATCACTTGGGGTGGGGATCTAGTCTTGCGCTTGCATACAGCGAAGGGATCCTGCTGTCGATGGAGCCGGCGCGAGACGAGGTCGTGGAACCCATTGTGGTTGCCAGCCTCTTAGGGATGCTTGCGCAGCTGCGGAAGTGCGATAGCAAGAATGCCCTGCAGCGGACAAGAGGCAGGATTGTGCATGCCGCGACTGGGTTACATCGCCTTCACAAATGGCTCACGGGATAAACCTGCCCGCCGCTGAGACCTTGCTCATGTGGGTACAGGGGCGCAAAATCCAGCGCGAAGCACAATCTGTGACAAATATGAGATGACTGAATCGTTTTCGATAGTCGACGGACTTCAGGGCACTATCTTGTTGAGCTCTGGGTGACAAAACAGGCCATTGAATGGTTGGGTAACACCGCAGATTGCGTCGGAAAGTATAAAAGATGGAGTCCAGGTCGTGTTATTGAACTCTAATGCTTCGGCTATCAATTCCTTGAATGATAGCGCTTCGACACTCGATACACTGACGGGACGGCCCGGGCCTGCGTGTTTGAAGTCTAAGCAAAACCTGGTGCGTCAATACGAAACTAGGCCGTGTATTCTTTTACCATGTTAGATAGCCAGTCGAATCCACTGGTGGCGGGATATACGCACCTGGCCAACCGAACAGTGCTCTATCCGCGGAAAGCCTGAGGGTGGCGACTGTGCACATCAATACCAGATTACGAGTTTTCACGGTCTGTGCACATTGGCAATTTGGCGGGCACTTTTTGCTCCATTCACTCTTTGGGGGCATAATTGAGACGGCAGGCGGATCCAATATGTCAATTCACAAAATCCTAAGCCAAGCTTTCACGATTCTATCATTCTGGTGAAACATCACCCGCTCGTAACCCCGAGAGCTTCAGTCCACCAACTAACAAAGTCGTGCGTTGACACATCAATTCCCAGATCCTTCAGAGCCTTGGTGCTCATGTGGCAGTCATACGGCCTTTGGACACTTGCATCAGGGTCATTTCCTTCAGTATTGGCTTCAATAGCCGAAATTGGCAGGTTCATGATTTGGCCAAATAATTGACAGATTTCGTATTTTGTAAGCTTGTCTTCTGACGAAAACTGTAGAACCAGAGGCAATGATGATGGATCATCAGCTTTCAAGTACTCAACAGTGACATCTGCCATCATGTCAGTTCTGGGGGGGAAAATCACAATCGGCTCGCAGGTGCAGCTTACCGTAGCAGACTCGTCCGACATCTTCAGTGTTAGTCGGATAACGTATGGACCAATGGTCCATTTTGATCTTGGCTCCATCCTGGGCCTTTCGAACCGATTCTGCGAGAGCATTGATGGAGCTCTCGGATGGGACTTCTGCTTCACCATACAACACTGGAACCCGCAGGACCACGCCCAAGCCTGTCTTTCCAACTTTTTCAAACTCTTCTAGCACAGCATATTCGCCATCTAGCTTGGTTTGTCCGTAAAAGTTTGTTGGGGCAGGTTCTGCTTGTGGTTCATAGGGTGCATCCCCAGGCTTGCCAGGAAAGACGTAGTCAGTAGAGATGTACAACAACAAAATACCGCGAGCAGCGCAGAAGCTTGCCAAAGATCTGGTAGCTGCTACGTTCAACTTTCGTACACCGTCGGGGTTCTTGTCAAAATCGTCAGGGAACCGGTTGGCCGCACAATGAATGACGACCTGAGGCCTGGTTGAGAGAGCATCAGCAGATTTGTCGCAAAGGAGAGGAATGGGTTTCTCGAGAATAGCTGACTTGACAGTATCCAAAACACCCTCCACTTCTACCGCGTTGCCCAGGTCAACCTTAAAAACTGACCGGCCGTCAGCTCTGGAGTAACCAGTGCTCTTGACGACCCAGTCCGTTTTTTCAAAACGACGGACAACTTGCCGACCGAGAAAACCGGTGGCACCAGTGATCAGGACAGTTTTCCCAGACATGCTAAAGCGCAGTCTTGTCGGTGGCAGTTTGTCAAATTTCTGCACCGCCCAATGCCTGAAAGACGCTGTAAGAGTATTAATGGCACATGCTGCAAAGGACACTACTGCCGGGCTCGCCGATCCTCTAATCTCGGGATCCTAGTTGGGGCACCTGGGGCTGTGGGTCTCTCTTCTGTGCATCGCCAAGAGATGCAGTGCGATTGTTTTTAGGGATATCAGATGCGCCCGGGGCCACTAGGACATTCTGATTACCAGGCTCCTAATGCCAGCCGGAGGCATCGCCACCCAAGCTCCCCTGATTATGTAACATTGAATCGCCTAGTGCGCATATCAAAAAAAGAAAAGACAAAATTTGTTCAAAATCCATGTGAAAGTGGATGTATCTGATCCAACATTGGGTTTATCAATGGCATCAAACCGCTAGGTCCGAAGAGGCATGATAGCGATTTTCGTACTATGCATCATAGGCCGTGACAGAGAGAAATTGCATGATATGCGATAAGCATCGACTGCGGCCTGAAATCATGATTGATGCCTTTTTAAAAACATTCTACTCCACACCTCCTCTACATTTTCAGATAGTCGAGAAACAGTATCCCTTTAGGTGCGGGATAGCTGCAATCAGGTACCAAGCAAAATATCGTATCAACCACACAACGCAAAATTAGGTATAGAGTATTTTTGAACTCAGTTATGTAACAATACTAGCGTTAATAATTGCTATATTTATTTGAAGCGATATTGTATTTTTCTAACACCTTTTTTGCCCGATTGGATGTGGTGGGGTACCTAAATGCAGCTATCCCGCACTCAAAGGGATATTGGGGGTCACCACGTTAGTCAGATTGCGATTTTAATTACGAAGCAAGTTCTTCCGATCTGAAACCCCCGACGCGCCTTGTTGCATCGGTCGAGTTTGGTGTACTTTTTATTGCAATTTGTAGGCTCGCTAATTCTCAACGTTTTCTAATAATGACGGAATTCTACCTTAAAAGGTATCGTTCTTAGGACTTTTCCCTCTGAGTTTACAACCCAATTTTACGAAGCTGTTGTCTTTAAACCAGTAAATATTGACCCATTTGCTCCCTAACTCAATGGTCAGCCCGCAAAGCTTTGTTAAAGTATGAGGGGGCGAAAGCATCCCGGTCTCTATGTCAAGCAACGCAGTACCCTAGTGCTTCCACAGACACGTCCAGCATGTATTATCTAGCATTATTTCTCGCGCAAATCCCACGCGGCATATACATGTGCCCCCAATTGATTTAAGCTTTTTCCCACTGTTCAGATACATTGTTTTAGCGTAAGATCATACAACGCGGGCGGCAGAGCATCCAGGCACCTCCCAGTCAGAAGGTTTCGGCGACCACCCAGGATTCTAGGATCGGAATGTGATTGCGATGGACATCCACAACACATACCATTTCGCGGACCGGCAATAACAGCTGGCATGGATCAAATCCAGCCAACTCTAAAAATTGGACCTTGCAGCAGTTCATGGTTGACAGTGTGAGTGTGGCGATCAAGGCAGGCTGCCTCTTGGCAACAGACACCCTCCGCAGCCAGGGTCCACAAGACACTGATTTGGATGCATGGGCCGGCTATATAGACCCCCTAAGTGAAGAAGACGCCTTCAACCATCCAACATGTGACATTTGCTACGTGCGCCATTGGCCATCGTGATGCCGCGTCCTGTGGAGTAAAGCTGGTGTTTGAGCCCAGGTCGATCGGCTCGTAATTCCTTGCCAAGACAAGTGCATCGTAAATGCAGGGTCTCACAGTGGGCCTCCCGCTCTCAACAATCGAACAGCTTTTGCAATACAAGCCAGAGTCTACTCGGTGGGTCGAATCTGTAATTCTGTCACCCGCATCTTGACAGCACCAAAGTAGAGCAAAAAGCGAATCGGCCAAAACACTCCCGAAATGAACTCCACTCCTACTTACTCCATGGAGAAAAGGGCGTTATTTCTGCCGATAGACGTTTTGATGCTAACCCCAGGCCCACTGGTATCCGATACGACGGTCCACTTTATGACAAGGCAGGGGCTGTCCTACAGTAAACTCAGGTTTGTGGAACATCTGTTTTGTTCCAATGCACAAATTTCGAGAGATCACAATCATTTGAGGGTCAGTAAAGGCTAAGCAAGATCTTGAAGTAGAATTGAGAATCTAGAGAGAGAGAGAGACTATCTAAAGCGCAAATCTAATGAGAGGTCACACAAGGAAATAAGGGCTCAATGGAAGCTTTCCCCCGGACCAAAGATCGGGCCAGCTTCCGGGGCATAGCAGTGGCACCCAAGATTCCGCCCGATGTAACTTAGCCCTCAAAACGCCAGGGCTTCTTGCCCATCTCGGTAAGCCGAGCAAGACCAGCCTCCTGCAGCTTCACACAGTCCTCCAAGTCGATGTTGAGCATCTGCAGCACCTCGGCCAGCAGCTTGGCGCCAATGCCGTAGATGGGCTGCGCGATGCAGGGCTTGGCCTTGGAGTTGATGTGGAAAGGCATGTCGGAGCAGAAGTGCATAGCCTCGTTGAAGCGAATGCGCAGGTTGACATCCTTGGCCTCACCGTGGGCATCAAGCATGTCGTGGATGATCTGGTCCATCTGGGCATCCAGGTCAGCGTACAAGCTGACGAGGTGCTTGGGGATGAAGTCGTAGTTGATGATGGTCACACCATCGCCATGGCTGTGATCTGCCACGTGGCGTCCCTCGTGAAGCAAGTCATAGCAGCTGTGGTAGCTGTGAGCCAGCTTGCCGAGGTCGTAGAAGATGTCGCAAGCAGGGTATCCACGGGGGTCCACAAGCCAGAACTTTCCACCCTCGATGTCGCAGAGGATGTTTTCCAGGTGGAGATCGGCGTGGATGAATGGAGACACACCATCAGGCTGGAGTCGCTTAACGGCCTCCTGGTCCTGCTCCAGGCGCATGAGCATGGCAGGGATGTTCGGCAGGCGCTCGCCATTTACCTCGAGCCAAGGAGACTCGACGAGGGGCATGAAACCAGGGTCCAGATCAGCAGAGATGGCAATGCGCCTCCAGACACGGTGGAAGTGCAGATCATGCATGTAGTCCGCAGGGATGATCTGTCTGTGCTGCAGGTCGGCCTTGCCGTACTCGTACTCCAAAACCTTCTCCAGCATGCTTGTAGCTTGAGGAAGGGTGATTTCCATGTTCAGGAGCAAGTCTCGTAGGTTAGGGTAGTTTTCGTATCGCGTTCCAAGCGTGACAGTTCCCTTGCCATCTTCGCCGGCAAACAGCAGCTTAGGATAGTAGTCCTGGAACTCTTCGGGCAGCGACTGGTACATGCGCATCTCATCGCGAAGCTTCTTGGCTCCTCGGCCACTCGCAGTCTTGCCGTAGTATCTCTGGATGCCAGAACCGGCGAAGGAACCGCCAATTCGAATGGCACTGACATCGGAGAACTGGTCAATGTCGTAAGACTCAAGCGTTTTGTTCTCAACCAGCTGCTTGAAAGCCTCATCAAAGTCATCCTGCTTGTTCAGGGCAAGCTCGTGGAAGTTGTTCAGCTTGAGGCGGGCAGCGACCAGCTGGTTCTGCTGTGGGCTATCCCACACAGTGAATGCAGAGGACAGACGAGCAGAGCTAAGAGTCAGGCGTCGGATAGCCGACTTGCGGAGAGCCTGGTGGCCATTGATGTAAATGACTTCAGTGTGGGCTCCCTGGACATCGGAGAGAGCAGGAGGGCCAGACTCCTGATCCCACTCAATGATGTTGGTTAGACCATACTTGGACAAGACATCGCTGAGGTCATTATTGGGGGATTGAGAGTTGGAGGTGCGGACAACGGCCAACATCTTGAATGGTTGAATGATGTGTTATGTGATGAATGTAGAAGGTGGTTTGTAACCAGGGTCAAGAAAGTTAAAGCTGTTATTATCCAATTTCTCCTCCGAATCTAACAGCGCATCATGTCCCTTTTATATACACCAAAATCTCACTTTGTTGCGCTTGCCGCAAAGAGAGATATAATATACCGTTCTCAGTATACAGTACAAAGACGCCGTGAGTCGTTAGAGCCCGGAGCGTTTCGAGCGTGAGAGAACATAGGAGTGGGTCCGTTTCCTCTCTGAGATATTGCTACGTGACAATCTTCCCTGCTTCTGAATATGATACTGCTTCAATCTCCACCATACCCCCCTCTCGTCCGTAGTTTGCCTTGATATGCAAGATTGCAACACCCCAGTCGTTAATGCCTGCCGAATGCCTTGCACTGCATCGCTAGGTTGTTTCAACCCAGGATACATTTCCTGCTCGGCCGCACCCTGGGGTGTAAAAAGAAGGTATTCATTGACAGACAGCGGCATCTTGCATTCAGGGTTTCAGTAGGATCAAATTCTCCAATGCACGCTCATACAATATGCCAATTACTATTCCCGTTCACTATCCCGCCGAGTCAATGCATCGGATAGATACGCGAACCAATCACATCTAGATGGCCAACCTACATGTCCGCGGCCGTAATTCTTGCGACATGACAGAGTGGGTCAGTACCTGTATATCTACGGCATTTATCATTCGGCGTCTGCGTGAGACGGGCCGAAGCATCAGTGGAGCCCGAGTGTAAACTTATCGGCAGCAACCAAGTCGGTTGAGGCGAAAACCTGATATTCCCGCCGCAAACAACGCAACGTTGCCTATCATGGTTTAATATTAAACTTTGAAAGTACATAGCGGTAGTATTCATCGGTTTGTAATAGAATCACCACCGATACGACTCGGCAGTTTCAACGCCACGCGGCATTACGTTATGCTACGACTCTTGGTCCGTGATGGACGTGTGATAGGTCAACACTATCGGCCAAGACTTTCTACTTACTTCTTTATAAAAGATGGCCATCATGTAAAGTTCAAACTCTATTTTCTTTTATGGACATGCATCTGTAGGCAACTATGTTGGATGCCTCGGTCCAAAGATAGCCGCGTCCAAGTGCATTACCAAAAACGATCCCAGTTTCGCAGACTCTTGACGAATCATCACTCCACTCGGAGCCACGCCTTGATGAAAATCATACTTTTACAACCGATGTCGACTCACCGATCATGATAGGAGATGCACATCAACTGACAGAAGCGGATAAGACGGACTTTGGCCACCGACATACTTATCTGATGCATATTATCACAATTCACTTTCTCAATCCCTGCTTGTTCGGATGTATACAGTGCCGGTGTGAGCCATCCTAAAATAGTAATGTGATTGAAGGTACCAAACAGGTTTCTTTGGAGGAATTTACTGGAGGTTATCGTCACGGAAGCGAGACATTGTATCATGCCTGCGTAGAGAGGATGTTCCGTGTCTCATCCAGGCTGGAGAGTTTTCCAGGTAACCCTTCATTGAAATTCTAGTGCGGCTATTTTCCTGGTTTGAAAAAGAAGAAATAAAAAGGAGGTTCCAGAATACTCAACACGAAGTTGCTAGATGAAATACCACCTTTTTTTTTTTTTAGTTTTCATGGTTCAAATTATTCTTCCACATTCTTCCCCTAGTGGCAATTGTCGGGTCTCAGGTCTACTGCTTTGGACCTCGTTCCCAGCCCAGACAGTGTTTTCACAAAACATAGAACATTACTAATACTGAAGTGATTCCATATCCATACGCCTTTTCTATCAAAATGTGACTAACTCGATATGTAAATAAATCACACACACCAATTTCATCAAAATGCAACATATAAGTCAAAACCTCGCAAAAACAGTCCATTCAAGTTTTGAGTGGCATCGAAATCACGAGACATTTGCTCTATGAAGATGAGTTTGTTCACGCCACCTTGGTTCTTTTTTTCGATATATGCTTACAAAACCTGACATGGCAATGTGAGCTAACTTTTTATTCCTTTCATCTCCATTTGCAAAGCCTACAAGAGCCTACGACCACCTTTTGAAGCGATCTGCAAAAGTGTTAGTTCATCTTACGATTCATTCACACCAGAGAACTAATACATATATATTATAGTTATTTAGCCGTGGATTTTAATCTCTCAATACAGAAAATATTTTGTTTGAGTTGCATCTCTGAAAGCTAAGCCATAGTATCAGGGCCGATTATTTGGCTGCGGTGGTGACACAACGAGACCATTCCTAGCTAGAGTTATTTTACAGCAGAGGATATACCAGGTTTCTTTCTAGAGAACTCTGTGGGAGATATCGCATTCGTCAAATATTTCTAAAAGTCTACAAGAAAAGGACCACACATTTTTGCCAATATTCCAGCACATTTCCCAATAAGCGTACATTGAAACATAAAAAGATGAGGATCTCCATGACAGCACATGAAACGAGCCGTGCCTCTCTTATGCGGCACATGACATCTAAATAAGCACTCTCCCATGAATGGGCGGTACCAACAGTAATTTGTTAGCCTCCACATCTTCTTAGGTCCAAGAAGGCCAAGCTTCAAACCAACAACGCCCTTCTTTCCGTCGCCTAACTAGGAAAGGTGTGGTAATGTGGGTGGAACTTGGTATGGTGTGGGCGCCACGCGATCCAATAAGATTTCAGTGAACCAACCAACATAATTATATCAATGCGGTTGGTTGACCCTAGTACACTTGTCACAAGGCCCTAATCACATTTTGTTGGTACAATGGTGTCTCAACTGGGAATTTGGTTCCATTCTGTCACTTAATGACCAGGGATTTGAAACGTCCAAGGGGAACAGTTTCGTTCGTAGCCGATCGCAACCAACAAACGCAGTTCTTCCACTTCTGCATAAGTCAGCCACTCTTCCTTCAGTTCATTTCTCGCATTTTTACCTCCACTATCCTCTATGTCTTGAGATAAACATCTTGCTGTCCATCATTTTGCCAATCCAACGAACATCTACCAGTATCGATCCAAGGCTGTCCAACTTGACCACAGATATTCTCAACTGCCTTCAGTCAGTGTTGGGTTCTTTAAAAAATACCCTCCAATTACCACCATTTTGTCACATCCAACCGTTCTTCAACTGCGACCTGGGTCGACGCAGATTCGGGCGGCAAACCGACAAAACTACGTTCCATCAAGAGTAAAGATAGATGGCGATTAAAGCAAATATCCCAAGGTATGACATTGTTGTCGTTGGTGCTGGCATTTCTGGATGCGCCATTGCAAAGGCTTTCGCAGATCAAGGGCGCAACGTGCTCGTTATAGAGAGGCAGTTGTCGGAGCCTGATCGCATCGTGGGGGAGCTTCTCCAGCCCGGTGGTGTGCTTGCACTCAGCAAACTCGGGTTAGATGACTGTATTAAAGATATCGAAGCTATACCGGTAACTGGATACCATATTTTCTATAAGGGTGAGCAAGAGGTTTCATTTGAATTCTGCCCTTTGCCAGGACAGACTGAAGCCAATGTTCATCGCGGAAAAAGTTTTCATCACGGTCGCTTTATCGGAAGATTGCGCCAGCGAATCTTGAGAGAAAATAGGATAAATCTCATTCAAGGAAATGTAGTCGAGATCATCAAGGATAATGAATCTGGTAAAGCTGTTGGTGTAGTGTGCGGCGATAGCAAATCGACAAAAGTGAGTTAGCCAAACTTTCTGCGCAAGCCATGCATGTTGTCTAACCAATATCAGCACCATGGGGATCTAATTATACTGGCTGATGGGGCCACTTCAAACTTTCGCTCTCGAGTTTCAACCTATAAACCTACCACCCTGTCAAGATTCTGGGGGCTGGAGCTCATTGATACAAACCTTCCTTTCCACGGCTACGCACACGGTATCCTTGGCTCCGGGCCTCCAGTTCTAATTTATCAAATCAGTAAACGCAAAACTAGAATGCTTATCGACATTCCAGACGAAATGTATAAGTCACTGGGCGACAAGTCCAAAGAAATACGCAGACATATTTTAACTACAGTACTACCTATCCTGCCTGCAAAACTTCATGCAAGCTTTCGCGACGCAGCTCGGAGGGGTAGACTTCGAAGTATTTCCAACAGATGCATGCCATCATTCCGGATGCACACACCAGGACTTATTGTGCTGGGTGATTCTTTGAACATGCGTCACCCCTTGACTGGAGGAGGGATGACGGTCGCGCTAAAAGATGCAATCCTGCTAGCGGATCTACTCGCCCCAGTCCATGTTCCACTACTTTCGGACCACAACCTGGTCTTGGGCAGGATGAACACCTTTCATTGGCAGCGAAAACGATATGCAGCATCCATAAATATTCTAGCGCAGGCTCTATATTTATTGTTCGCAACAAAAGGTGAGTTGTTGCTACCGAAATCCACTGTGTGAAGTCAGCACTCTAATGAAATCAGACAGTGGACTTGGAATCATGCAAAAAGGATTTGTCCGCTATATCCAAAAGGGAAAGGAAAGCTTTGCAGAGCCTGTCGGCATAATGGGAGGCTATATAGAGAGCCCACTGCGACTCTTCTACCATTTTATTTACATCGCGTTGTATAACACCTACCTTCACATCCACGAAGCAGGACTAGTACTATTTCCGGTCGCGATATTACAATCGTGTGTTACCTTGTTCAACGCGCTGAAAATAATATTGCCTTCGATTTTAGATGAATTAAGGGGCTGAGAAGCATGAATAAAGTTGTGTTGTTCCTGCAATTTTTGCAATGCTTGTGTGTCGCGTGACCCTGTTTATTGAGCTGATACTATGGAGAGCAAACCGGAGTTGCGTAGGACCTGTTCATCGCTACTAACTGGAATAAAAAGTTGAATTGGAACCTCACACACAAATATTAACTTAAAGATTATGAGCGAAATTTAAGTTATTCAATGTCACAATAGATATGATTGCTTCTGATCTAAATTTGTAGGCTCTTGATTCAAAATACCTTACCTACCCTATATTTGGAGTGGCAATTTTGTTGGGAATTTAGGACACTTTTGTGAGTTTAATTGATGCTGCATCCTGCAGAATATTACCTGATACATATTGGCGTGGGTGAATTTCGGATTTCTTGCAGAAATGAAGCTTCTGCTGCAGACGCCGCCTCAGACTTCCATTGGACTAAAAGCCAAGGTGGCGATTGCGCCCTTGCATTAAAGCTTTCGATGACTAAGCTCGCATTCGGATACCATCTAGTATTCGGGTTCGATGACCCATAATTAAAAAAGAAGCATTGGCCAATGAGACGACCTCATCTCAACAATCCTGGATCAAATATCCCCTGTTTAGCTTAGTGCAATCTCCCCGTCAATTTCCGGCCGACACCGCTTTCTCTTCATTGGGGCCGGAGATTGGACTGTGGATCGGTCGACGGGGCCATGACACGCTTCGCGTCGTGCTCGGGGTTGTCGGGGCGCACCGGCTATTTTGTTGGCATTCAAAAGCTGTTTCGTCACACGGTCGCACCCATCTTATCAATCGTTGTGCTTTTGTCCAGGGAGAATTCTTGCATGATCCTCTTTGCACGCCGGTTCAGGACGAATGGTGAAGCCAATTGCGCATCCTTCATCACCCGTTTTTGAGTTTTTGCGTCTGTTGGACGAGTGAAGCAGCCATGGACACCATTCTCGAGGCTGCCGACTACCTCCTTTTCGACTCGGCATACGCCAAAGTCTTCCCTCCGCCCCCTTTCCCCGGCAATGTGACGAGCAACGCCTCGCCTGTCGAGTTCTTCCCCGTCTTCGCCGAGTCCGCCGTGCCTCGCGAGAACGTCTACCGCCAATGCTTCTCCCTCTTCCTCATTGCGGCAATTGGCGCCGCCTCAATCTACTTTGTGTCGGCGAGCTTGTCTTACCGCTTCATTTTTGACAAGCGCCTGGAGCACCACCCGCGTTTCCTGGAAAACCAGATCCGGAAGGAAATCACATGCTCCATGATTGCCATTCCCTTCATTTCCGTCATGACTCTGCCCTTCTTCCTCGGTGAGGTGCGAGGCCACAGCTTGCTGTACACGGATTTTGAGGAGTACGGCTGGACCTGGATGGTCATTTCCATTGTGCTGTACATGATCTTCAACGACATTGGCATTTACTGGATCCACCGACTGGAGCACCACCCCAGCATCTACAAGTACGTCCACAAGCCTCACCACAAATGGCTCGGTAAGTCGCAAACTTTCAGTCCCCGCCCTCACCTTGAATTGGGAAAGCTAACAAAGGCCAGTTCCTACGCCATGGGCCGCCATTGCTTTCCACCCGCTTGACGGATATCTCCAATCTCTGCCCTACCAGTAAGTTATGGAAATTGCCTTTGTTTGGCCCGTTGACTGACCAAATTGCAGCATCTTCGTCTTCATTTGCCCAATGCAGAAGTATCTATACATGGTCCTGTTTGTCATGGTTCAAATCTGGACCATTCTCATTCACGATGGCGACATGATCACGGGCCATTGGCTTGAGAAGTACATCAACAGTCCCGCTCACCACACGCTGCACCACTTGTACTTCACTTGCAACTACGGCCAGTACTTTACCTGGGCCGACAGCTACTGGGATTCCCATAAGGCTCCTTGCCCTGAGCTTGACCCTATTCATGAGGCCCTCAAGGTCATGAAGCAGAAGGGCCTGGTGGATGATGAGGGCAACCCCATCACCAAGTCAAAAGACGAATAGTCAATGAATTGATATGGCGGTCTGGACCGCTACCGAGCCACATGGCAGTTCTTAAGTCACCCGTTAATACGAATATGGCTCTTGGCTTCGAAAAGAAGCCTTTTGTTCGATTCCAGTTTTCTTTTACAAGTCCCAAGGAGACACTTGCCTGTCTACCGTCTCGGCGGCGCCAAATCTTCAAGGGAAGCCATGGATTTTTGGCAGCAGTCGCCAATTAGGGATATTTTTACAACTTCGAGTATATCATACGGAGAATTAGGAGCTTATAATTTTAGTGACACTGCCTTGATCGGCTTCGATTCCAATATTCGAGAGCCCATAGGAAATTTGGTTGGATTCACGATTGTATATGATTATAGAAAAGTTAGATTGATTAGCTAGCTTAGTTGGAGCTTCTCGGTATGACTCAACTAGGTTTTCGCCACCTTCCTTTTTGAGCAAGGTTGGCACCTCGTGAGGGGATAATTGAAGATACATAAACGCATGGATTTGGTTCTACCTTAGTGACATTACAAAGAACAAATGTCCAACATGAGTTGCCCAACTATTCGTCAAGCGACAATTGCGGACAAGGATGCAATCTTTGATGCGCATTATGAGGCGTTGAAGCTTTATCATGAGTTTTATGCTGCCTTTTACACATCCCATCCCAAGGAATTCATGTATGCTTTGACGGAGAGAGCGTTGAAGAATCCCGATCATGAGTTCTTGGTTGCCGAGCTAGAAGGGATCGTTGTTGGCTTCATACGATATACCGTCGAGGCGGCGGTATCCAAAGCTACTGACAGCGTGCAAGACAATAGCGACAACAAGGCTGAAGAAAATCAACAGAAACCGCCCCCGTTGGTAGCAACAAAAGAACATCTCAAAGCCTTGTGGGAACGTTTCAGCGCAAGGGAAGTTGAGATGGATGCATGCAGAGAGAAGGCGATCAAAGGACAACGTCATTACTGTGGGTCCTTGTTCCTTTACCGTCATTCCTTCCTAATACTTACTCGAGTTCTAGTTGTCTGGCACTTGATGATTCACCCAAATCACCAAAGAAAAGGTGTAGGGAAGACACTTCTTCAAAGCGTGATAGATAAGGCTGATGCTGAAGGGGTGCCGACCCTTATTGTATCATCCGCCGAGTCTTATGGATTGTACTCGAAAGCAGGATTTGAGGAACTTGGTGAATGGACGATTGATAACGAGTATTGGGCGCGAGAGGTTGTAGAGTATGAGAGGAGCATCGGTATAACCCAAAATGAAGGTCTGGAATCCAGGTATAACGGTGTAAAGGAGGTGGAGGCTTGTATGATTCGACATCCCACAAAGTAAAGGCACCTGTTATTTGGCAATCAATTTATGATAATGAGCATTCAAAAAGTGGCTGACGGTGGCTGGATAAGGTCTAATCGCCGTGACCGGAGATTTATACCTAAATTAATATTTTTTATGTAAGCTAGTGTCTATGATCTATCCTAAGTCTATTTTTTCCTATTACCTAAAATTATTAATACCTAAGGAAATTATTTATAATTATTTTTTAAATTTATATTTTTTATTTATATTTTTTAAATCTTAATATAATTATAAATTTTTATTTTATTTTATTATATATATAATTAAAAGGATTTAATTTTTTAAGTTAATTTCTTAATTATATTAAAATTAATATTATTATTTTTCTAGTTTTCTATATCTATTAATAAAGTTAATAATAAGATTATTATTATTATATTTTTATTATTTTTATTATTATTATTTTTAAATTAGGCTAATATATATTAATATAATCTTAATATTATTATTTTAGGCTTATATGAATTATTTAATTAAAGTTTTTAAAGCTTAATTATTATTAATAATATTTTGGTTATATTAATAGCTATTAGGGCTATTAAAGTTGGTAATTATTGTAGTATTAGTAAGGCTAAGTTATATATATTTTTATTAATTATAGTAGCCTTAGCTTACTTAAAGGTAAGAGTTTTTTTAAAGAAAATAAGATCTTATTTTAAGCTATTAATACTAGGGCTTTTTTTAAGATTAAGATTCTTCTAAGGCTGGTCTTTTCCCTTTATAAGTTAAGAATTAAATAGGCCTTTGGTAGTAGATATATTTTAGAAGATTAATTTTTTATTTTAATATTAAAATATATTAATTTTATAAAGCTAAATTAGCTTATTATTTTTTAATTTCTTTTAAATTATATAATAGTATAGTATTTTATATATAATAATAAATAAATAGATTAGGTAAGGCTATTTAATATTTTTAATTTTCTACTTAATTTATTATAATTTCTTATTAATAAGGATTATTATAATAGAAGAAATTTGATCTTAAATAAGAATAAAAAGAGGTTATATTGAAAATGAAGGAATTTTATATTATTATTAGGCCTAAAAAGTATTAATATTAGTTCTTTAGTTAACCTAAAAGATTTTTAGCTTTATAAAAATAGTAATAAGATTATTAGTATTTAATAAAATAATTTTTTTAATTATAGTATAAAAGGATTTAATAATAGAAATTATTAAATAGTTAAAATGATAATATTAATTAATAAAATAGTAAATAATTTTTTTTTTATAGATTGATTTATGTATTGAGGGTATATGTAATAGTAAGCGGTAAAAATCCTTTTAATTTAAAGTTATTAAGCCTTAAATTAAATTTAGTAATTATATTATTATTTATAATATTATTTTATTTATTAAAAAATTATTAGAAGCTTAGGTTATAGTGTATATAGTTAGTTGTACTATTTTTTATATCTTTAGGAAAAAATAATTTATATTAGGTAAAAATATTTATATTTATATACTAATAATATAGGAAATAAGGCACTATATTTAAAGCTAGGTTATTTGTAATTGCCTTTATTAAGGTAAGCTTATGGTTTATTATAATAGCCTAGGGTAAAGGGATATTATGTATATTTATGAGCTTCTAGAACTACTTAAAAATCTAGGTATATTAAGCCTTAGTCTTGCTATTAATAAATATAATTATAATATAAAAGGTTTACTTTAATAAGATCTTTTTATAAATATTAAAAAATAATAAATTGAAATAATTGGTCTTATATATATTATTATAGATAAGGATTTTATAATATTATAAATATAGCTTAATCTCGCTTTTTGGGACAATAAAGAAACATAAAATATATCTTTTATTATTATAAAGCTTAAAATAATAATATTAATTTTTATTTTAAAGTTAATTAATAAGCTATTTAACTAAGATTTAATTAGTAAGTTCTTAATAGTAATAGTATATAATAAAATTATTTATATTAAAATAGATAATATAACTAGCCTTATAGCTAGCTTTATAGTAGATTTTTATAATAATAGTAATAAATTATAATCTTATATTTTAAGAGAAAATAATATTATTTTTAAACTTTATAATAATTTTTTTTTAATATTATAAAATAATTAGAAAATTAAGAGGATTATGGTTATAATTAGGGAGTTTTTTTATAGGTAACTAAATAATTTATTAATTATTTAGGTATTATTTTAATATTAAGTAATAAAAGTATTTAATTATTTAATTATTACCTTTATATTTCTTTAAATTATATATTAAATAATTTCTTTAGATTCATAAGTAGTTTTTTAAGTAATATAAGATAATTATAAATAAATTAATAGTATTAAGGTATTTTTAATATATAATAATAATTATATTTTTTTCTTTAATAATAATTTATATTATATTATAAGCTTTTTTAAAAGAAAAGAAATTTAGCTTAAAAAATACTTTTATTATTATAAAATACTTTAATATATAATATTAAGCTATATATTAAGATAAAATATATTAAAGGGGGCAAGGGTAGTATAAGGAAATATTAAGTATATATATTTTACTAAGAAATTATATATATATGTTAATATTGGGCATTATAGACTAATAGGGGGCGCCCTAGCCACAAGTTGGATACTTATTATTAAAAAGTAAGTGCTAAATAATAAATTCCAAAGTAAATTTCTATAACTATTTTCCCTCTTTGGGGGTAAAAGACAGGATCTGGATCTGCACACAGGAAGTTTTAGCTAAGATTATATATTTATGTATAACTAGTTACATATTACTATCCGTATTAATTGATTTGCATCTCCATCCCCATGCAATCTCGAATTATGCCTCCATGTTCACTCTGACACAACTCAAGGAAGGTCCCAGAAATCCCCATTTTAGTGTGGCCTGAAATCTATACAATACCATTATAGGCCAGCAAGGTCTGAGCAAACCAGCCAGCATTAGTGACGACATTTTTGGTGGCGAGGTTCTTGATTCTTGCGGCGAGATTGGCCGCCGTACCAATGTTCTCAAGGTCTTTGAGGTAGAGAGCAAGGCCAGCGACGTGAGGACTGGCCATACTGGTGCCTGTCATAACAGCTGTTGAGCTAGGGCCAGAAATTCCGAGGCTCAGCACGTTGACTCCGGCTGCGTATGCTGAAACGCTGTTTCCATAGTTTGAGAAGGAAGGGCGGGCATTATTCTGGTCGATTGCACCGACAACGAAAGCGTTGGCAGCAGAAGCTGGAGAGTAGAAGCTGGCGTCAAGCCCATCGTTTCCAGACGCAACGACAACCAAGATGCCAGAATTGTATGCGGCAGTCACAGCCGCATTGAAGGCTGTAGATTTGGAGCTTCCCATAGAGATATTGATGACAGACTTGGCAGTACGGCCAGGAGTACCGGTAATATTTGTAACTGCCCACACAACACCATCAATAATGACGTCGGTTGTTGTCTAATCACAGGCTGGGTCAGTCTTGGGAGACATGAAATGGAATGAAGTCGTTTGTACTAACCAAATCTCCATTAGACACCTTGACTGACATGATGTTTGCCTGTTTGGCAACCCCATACGTCTTGGAGGCAATAGTTCCAGCAACATGAGTACCATGACCTAGAGTATCGGTGTTTGGGCTGTTTTTGACGGCATTGTATCCAAAGTAGGCGCGTCCTCCAAAATCATTGTGGGCAGTATACACACCAGTATCAACTACATAGGCCCAATAGTTATTGAGAGTAGAGGTCTGCTTATAAACATAGTCTGTTGAGCCAGTTTTCCGGTGAGAGATGGAGCCTAGGCCCCAAGGAGCGCCCGATTGAGTGACTGTAGTAGTCTGGTACAGCTTGACCTTTTGGATCGGCTCGATTGTGAGAACCTAAGTGAAATGGTCAGTGATTTGTGCCATGATGATCTGCCGCGTACAAAATTCAAGCTCGAGGGTCGTAGCTTACCTCAGCTCTGCTGAGTATTCGCGTAAGAGTGGAAAGGTCAAATTGACCCGAATATCCTTGAAACACCGTTGACCATGTTTTCTCGATTTGCTGGTTCGCAAATGTGCTTGCATTGATGATTTTCTCAACGAAGTCGATATGGGTAAGAAATTCGAGACCATCAGTGCCAGGCCTCAAGGTGATGATGAATTTTCCAGTAACAGTGCTACTACTCGGGAGGTTCAACGAAGGGAAGGATGCTGCTGCCGAAATCACAACCGGCGTAAAGAGGAGCAGCAGAGGAAGCTTTCGCAACGCCTTGAAGCAGCGCATGATGAAGTAGAAGAGAAATTAATTACGGTGAATTAAGGGACCGAAACGAGGGAGGCGTCGTCCGTTACCTCTAAAAAGGCCTTGTTTTGTGAGAAACTTCTTTTCAAAGGGATGCTGGGCTGATGATGGAGAGGAAGAGAAACTTGATGGGAATTTGATTATATTTTATACGTCTATTCTCGAAAAACCTCTTGTGTATCATTTTAATTAGTATCGTGAGGGTTTTTTTCACACCCCCGACCGACCACCCTCCTCCATTCCCGATTCTTGGATCGGAAATCGGAAGTGGGTTTGGAAGTTACTAACTTACCATTTTTGATCCCTGCTCGCAAAGGAATGTGGGCTAGCACAGTGGGAAAAGAGGTTTTAACGTTTTTAACCAATTTAGGTTGGTTCTACCAAGCGCTTAATTGAGACATCACCAGCTCCTTGGGTGGGATATCGAGATGTTTATTTAGGTTTTAGCGTTAGCCCAGATCCACAACTCGATACGGCACATCAGTATGGATCTATTCTTCTGGGCTAAATCTGCCGAATCTCTCTGCTGCTATGACAATACGTTTTTTATTGATATGGATATTTGCTTGTGTAAACGCTGTCCTGTTACGTTCCTTGGGCTAACTCTAGATGGCCTCACATTCGCCGTGGCACTAAAACGGTACGAGTTTATAAGCCACCGTACGGCTCCTTCAATGCACCTCTTCGAATTAATTGTTTGCAGGTTCTATCTATGTATGAATCTAGGTGCTACCTTTGCCCTTCTTTGGGCGAAGTTTCTGCCTCATGTTTCTAGTCGGGCGGAATCGGCTTTAAGAGCGTACATACTTCGCTCCGATAGATCAGCGTGCTGTTAGTAAACTTAATTGCTTCGTGGCTATGAATCTTTCTGTGACTGGCTGATAATGTCTCGCGGAAATAGTTGCCGCGCCCCCTTAACCTTAATCTCGGAGATATTGCGGAATGATGCGGCTTTTCTCCCAACTCAAACCTCTTGACTAAACTTTGAGAACGCTTTGAGACAACGCCACCATCGGATCTCTGCGATGCCTCCCCGAGCCAAAGATTATCTCAACAATATTACACTCACGGATAAGCTAGCCATGTGTTGTAATGAAATGCTACCATTGAATATGAGAAAAACCATGTGACGCAGAGCTGGGCCAAACGTTTTTAGATGGACCAATTTGTTATTTGCTCCGATGTAGGCTTCAGACTGGACCTGGGATAGCACATCTAGTGTATCGGGCAAACCAGAAGCCAGAAGCTGGAACCAGATAAACTCAAAACAAACTAATACAACCATAAAATAAAAATTGTGCTAACAACTTTAACCATTAAATCGCCGTGAGGAGTTCAATACCCCCAGCCTCGAGCGCAATGGAAAAACGGACGACGGATAATGGAATACCAAAGACTAGGATCGAAATGAAGTGCCAGGTATGCATTATTCGATCATCACGTCATTTAGAGTGTGTCTGCAAAGCTTACATTATTCGAATCCATCTCAAGCACTGGGAGACAGAAAGAGGCTAGTCTCAGCCCTACGATGGCATTTGGACGTTCAAGTAGCCTAACGCTCCGACCAAATCACCACGCGGCTCAAAAAGCTTGGCGTTGGCCAATGTTCGTTTTTGGGTGTTCGATATCTGATGGCTACATTTTGGCCCTCGGTCTTTGTCTACGACGCTTAAATTCCTAAAAGTTCTAGCTCTCAACTTCTAACGCACTTCAATTGCTCCATTCAAATGCGAAGAAGAAAAAATGCGTCTAAGAAAAAACAAACAAGTCCATGTAGAACTCCTGCATGGCCTTCCTCTTGAAGACCTATTCCCTCATCATAATTTTATACTTCTAAGGGTTTGTGAAATGCCCACCTAAACACGGATGAATAACGTGTCATGTCCAAAACAAAGAAGCAGAGATGCAAGGATTCGCCCCAACTCGCAAATGAGCCAGCAAGAAATAAACACTGGGGCACATAAATTTTTGACTGGCAATATCTTTTGCCCATATCAACAAGAAGGCTGTTGGCGACATACGCCTTGGTTCACTGGCCATTTTGACTGCTAATCCCCGACGGACATTCTGGCGGGTGGACCTGGGTGCGATCGTCATTGCCCGGTTTCGCGGCCCGGTGGACCGTCTAGCTCCCCATCCGCCCCATCGTACAAGCAGCTGACTCCTCAACCCGTGGGGAAGACGAGTCTGTGCGTATGGGGACGGCCAGTATTCAACTGAAGTCTTTGGGGTTTGCCGCTGCGAGGCACTCTTCTTGTCCAATTGTGCGGTGGGTACTGTCAAATTAGTGTTTTCTGCAAAAATCAGGAAATAAATCCCGAAGTGGCGGCTTGACGCTGGAGCCTTGATTGCGACTCTTTGTGTGTTAGTCTTGGACGATGTCGTCTTGAACTTTTACTTCTTACTAATTCACAGATTGTTAAACTTGCAAAAGAGGTCTGTAGTCGTAGACTTCTCTTTCATTTTTCTCTCTGAGGGATCTCCTCATAATTTGTAGACTTTTCTGCCTTGGGTTGTCTTTTAATCCCTTGCAAGCCTAGCATTAAAGCCCAGTGTCGACCCCACAACCTTGCTTTGTGATTACCTGAAATGCCCGGTTGGGAACCTCGGGAAAATGTCGGGCTATGTAGCCGATGAATAGCCTTTGATGGGGTCCTTTGTATTACATTCATGGACACGATTGGTGGTCTACTGAATGCCCTGTTCCTGCTGTCAATGTGATGGATCCCGGAGCTTTTCTTGAGATGATGTGGACTGATTGCGGAGAATTAGACACTAGAATAGCCTATCTTGCCCTGAACGAGTGAAGCGGGCCCCGGGGATTATCCCTTGCCTTCATCCCCAGTGCCTTGGCGTTGAGTACATAATGGCCCTCAGTTCCATCCAGTTCTTTTGCTGGACAGGATATCTTTTCAGTTTCCGGTACATCTCTCACCATGTCCAACCAGAAAGAAAGGGACGCCAAGATTGTTGGCGATGCTTTGGCTGAAGTGCTCCCCCAGACTGACAAATGGTGGTTTCAGCAATCTCACCTGCTCAAGCTGAATTTGCTTTTGGTCATTCCCATTCTCTCTAGTTCAGTGTCTGGATATGATGGTAAGATCGAAGCCAGCTCTAGTGCTAGATGGCAATGATATACCCTGGAGCTAATCTTGTTAAGGCTCTCTGATGAACGGCCTCCAGGCGCTCAACCAATGGAAAAATGATTTTGGCCATCCAACCGGTTCAACTCTGGGCTTCGTGAACTCGTCTCAATCCATTGGTTCAATTGCGTCTCTCCCGTTTGTGAGCACGCTCGCAGACAAGTACGGGCGCAAGCCAATGCTGTTGTTTGGCATTTTTGGCACTTGCATTGCATCGGGAATCCAGGCTGGTGCGGTGAATTATGCAATGTTCATCGTGTCGCGGGTTCTTGTTGGATTCTCCGCCATGTTTCTGGTGCAACCAAGCGCCATGCTAATTGCCGAGCTGGCCTATCCAACACATCGTGGGAAGTACACTTCAGCGTACTTCACCATGTACTATCTAGGTGAGTCTTTCTTTCCATTCTTACATTCATTAAAAATAGAAAGGAGAAAATAAAGGTGTCAAAAGGCTAATATCATCCTATGTTAGGCGCGATTATTGCTTCGTGGACTACTTTTGGAACACAAGACTACAAAGGCGCCATGTCATGGCGTATTCCTTCAATAATCCAGGGGGCGATTCCTATCGTTCAACTCATGTTTCTTTGGTTGCTCCCAGAATCTCCGCGGTGGCTCGTGGCCAATGGACGCACAAACGAAGCCCATGCGATACTCTCTCGTTTACACGACCCCACCGAGGACAGCCCCCTTGTGGCTCGCGAGATGGCAGAGATTATGGAGTCAATAGAGAGAGAAAAAGAGGCAGAGAATATTGGCTGGGCTGCCCTTGTCGCAACCCCTGGCAACCGGCGACGAACTCTCATTGCTTGCATCGTCGGAACCTTTGCGCAATGGAACGGCGTTTCTATCGTCTCATATTATTTTCCGCTTGTTTTAACATCGGTTGGTATAACTGATACCTTTGATCAAACGCTTATCAATGGAGCGTTGCAAATCTTCAACTTCATTGCCGCTCTAGCCGCCGCATTTCTTGTCGACCGCCTTGGACGCCGGACTCTATTCCTTTGGTCTACTATCGGAATGCTTGCCAGCTATATTGTTTGGACAGCTTGTTCAGCGGTGACCACTGAAACGGGGAACAAGGCGACGGGCATCGTGGTGGTTGTGTGCGTCTTTGTCGTTTTCTTCCATTACGATATTGCCTGGACCCCACTGCTCTACGGCTACCCAACTGAAATATTCCCGTATTCACTTCGAGCCAAGGGTTTGGCCGTTGAA
Source organism: Calonectria pauciramosa (assembly GCA_017140785.1). NCBI lineage: Eukaryota > Fungi > Ascomycota > Sordariomycetes > Hypocreales > Nectriaceae > Calonectria > Calonectria pauciramosa. The sequence goes on along the minus strand of JAACIZ010000010.1, from coordinate 2,566,303 downwards.
TTTTTCTTCAACCTGAGTGCTCTTGTCATTGCATCCTTTGTCAACCCCATCGGCATTGAGAATGAAAGCTGGAAGTATTACATTGTATTTTGTTGCTTGCTCGTTCTGATTCTTGGTCTGGTATATTTCCTCTTTCCGGAAACAAAAGGCCACAGTTTGGAAGAAATTGCAGTCATTTTTGATGGTCCAAGCGCAGAAACATCCCTGTCTGCAGATAAACGCAAGGTGGACATGCACGCAGAGCATGAGGAGAGCGCATAGGTATAAGTACTTCTATCGCACAGTCACCCATTGACGTGACTGTCTGGAAGCTTACCGAGTGCAAAAAGTAATGCGTACACAAGAAGTAACAGTTAGAAGCTATATGATGGTATGAAGCAATTCAGCTTTCGAAATACATTGATGATCTTAGCCCACAAATTACCCGATATAAAGTACACCAAATGTTTACGGGCTCGGCCGGAGGGAGATGGCGATCTCAAGTACGCAGCTAGCTTGGAATTCTCGAGGAGGTTCGCTTCGAGATGCCTGGCATGGTGGGTCCCGCCACTTGGCAAGATGTAATCCAGCCTCGGCATACTCGCAAGCAAGATGGGAATTTATTTTAGCTGGCTAGGTGAATACGTAATGTCGTGTCCACACTATTGATTTTTGCCAACCGAGTGGCGCGCTAGTACTCGGACTATTGATTTGCTCAGGGGTATATGGGACTATTATTTGTACTTGAAACTTTTATAAACTGGCACACTTTGGCCTATTAGAAAGCAAGACAGAGAAGCATGCCTATCAAACTGATGAATACCAGTAGAGTACATGAATGCTAGATGTAATTTTCTGCCAGGGGGCAGCGGATTCTGTAACGGGAAACCAAATGGCGCACACCAAATTGGACCAAATGCAGATGGCTTTCTGGTTTCGTTCCGCCTTGTTGGTTCATGTGAGTGGAATCAGCTGTGGGTTCCATACATTAGAAAGCATCTTGGGCTGAAATAAAACGCTTGTATTCAAGCTAAGATGACATTAGAGTATCTTATCTCTAATATAATTATTCGTGTATTGTAATTTTCTAATCCCTGCGACCTGTATCATGACTCGACGAGCTTGATATATAAACCAAAGTCGATGCTCCCCTTTCTCGGTGAATCTTTCTTTGTCTCCCAGTTATTACCCCTTCTGAGCTTGCCCCAGATTCGGAATGCATTCCATGCTCTCTCTGATTCCGCTCGGGGTCCTCCTGACCTCCTTCCCAAGCCATGTCGCAGCCGCCAAACCCTGCGTGCTCTACTGCCAGGACCAATGCGCGCGTGCCATCCGTCCAGACGCCTTGCGCTATCCGAACCGCGACGCGACCACCGATTGCGCTGCCTTTATAGCGGGACATGAACAAGAAGCCAATATTCCAGTCTACGTGACAGGCACCTGTCGGTCACCGAGGGCGTATTCAAGCGCGTGCTCGTGCTTAGCGAGGGTCACCTCAACGAGTTCGGGTCTAGTGATTGCAACAACGTCGAACGAGCCTGAAATCGAGCATTCGTCATCGGAGTCATCCTCACTCCAGACTTCAATCTCAGACCTGCTGGGATCCCAAACGAGCTTGTCTTTACAATTGACCCAGCCCCAAGCCACGTCGACTACGATATTGGGGTTCCGAACAACATCTGAAGTGCCAATTCCTCAAACGACTTCATCCTCGGAACTACCGGAGTCCCGGATCACCTCCGCAGAACTGCAAGATCCCCAAACGACCTCATCTATCGTGGCCTCGGAGCCCCAAACAACTTCCACGGAACTCTCAATAGCCAGCTCGACCCATGAACAGCCCAATAGCACCACCTCCATAGCTGAACCCATCGTCACCGAATTCAGCCAAATCACGTTGACGGACACCATTACCGGCACCAACCAACTCAAGTTGGTCCAACAGTCTAATTACTTCATCCTAAGTTATGCAAGTAGCAACTCACAGTACGGCCAGGCCAATGGAATGTTATATACTATTGACCCAGTCACAGGTCATGTATGTATTTTCCTCGAGCCTGGCCTCGACCAGGTCAACGCGGACAAATATTGTCTGGCCAACCCGAACACCCTACCCAGCTCCAGCGGTTCTTCGATCGCCCGCTTCTATTCGGAGAGTACTTTGACTAATGGGGGGAGCTTCCTTTTCACGACCTGCTCGCGAGATGAAGATGGCTTTCTCGACTGCGCCTCTGAGGGTGGCGGTACCATTCAGTACGTTCGCACCACTACCATGCTCAATGTTTACGTGTCCCAGCCACCAGCGAGCAGTTACATTGCAATCACCTTGTCATTGACAAATTGAGCCTTGTTTAGCTTTGAAATGTTAGATACAATATCTATTTATTACTGTATTTGGGGCTATTAGTAGAGATAACAGTCATGGCTTTACTGTGCTGTCGCAAAGGAGGCGAAAGGTGGGCGCAGGTGCCAAGTGGAAGAACCGCGGGCCAATATTTGAGGCCGAGAGTGTGACAGTTTGACATGTTGCACAGGGCTGAGCTTAACAAATTGACTGACACTGTTTGGAGGTCAGGACATAATAAAGCCGCGTTTTCACCCGTGTGTGCAGTTTCACTCACAAGCCCAAAAGACTTCCACCCGGTAATTATCTGAGCAGTCGAGGCTATTTCAATTTTTTTCTATTATTATTCAAATGGTATATATCCTGGTCAGTATGTAGGACGACCTTCTTATTTCGCGTAGTAGCTGAGCAATCCATGCCCAAAAGCTATGCAGCCAACACGCCGCCAAGCTTTCTGTTAGTTTGGCGTTGTGAAGCTCTAGGGCTGTGAGGCGCTCCTCAAGGGAAGACTTTAGTGCCCGCTCATATCTGAGCTCTTTGCGGTGCCGTAGTAGCTGCACGTCGTTGTCGCGACGCTGCTCCGATAGCTCCTGCTCCATCTCTCCCACTCTGCATGGCTCAGGCTTCAGTTTTATTATGTCCATGGCTAGTGAAGCCCAGTTATCGTGCAAAGCTTTGATCTCAGCTCGTAACTTTCGGTTCGATCGCTGCGCCTTATCTCTCTCCTGCTCGCAAGAATCCACTTGTGTCTTGATCTTGTCGAAGTTAGTCTTTAAAGTGGACTGTGATAGTTGGAACGCCTTGATAGTCTCGCGCAATGACTCGTTTTCCTCCTTGAGGGTGGTGTTTTCGGTTTCGGAAGCCTGCGCCTTCTTCTTCAACTCCTCAACCCAGCCCAGCATCTTATAAGCGTCCCTGGCAGATTTTCCTGCAGTGTATTCCAGAGCATTTTCCAAAACTTGCTGTTCTTCGCGGCTGACGGAAAGCTGCGTCTTCCAGTAGGCAATCTCGTTCTTCATGCCTTGTTCTCTTGCATCTTTCCAGTCGGCGAATGTCTGGCTGGCTTGCTGCAAACAGAGCTCGTTCCAGGTACTTTGGAGATCAAATTAGCAACTGCGCAACTGTTTCTCTTCTATTTCTTTCGAGGCTGTATCCAAAATGCTAACGACTAAATACACTTGGCGAGGTTCTCTCACCTGGGGCTCATGGGACGAGCTTTAAGGGTATGAACGGATTCCCGGTAAACCCGAGGCCATGCTGACTGATCTTCCAACAAATTCATTTTCCAAACGGGGTAAAGGAAACGGGTATTGGGTGAAGAGAAGAGAAATAATAAAAAATTAAAAGAAAATTCCACGAAAAAAAAAATTGTTGACTTTGAAGGTAGAATGGGTATCTGGGGGAACGATAAGAAAGAAAAATAATGACGGGGCTTGGCCTAAATGAGGAATCTGCACAAAATTAAATGTGAACGTATCGTGGGGTGGGGAAGAGCGGTGTGGTTCCAGGTGTTCGCTAAATTACATGCAGGATACGTGGCGCGCTGTTGTTTCCTGTGAGGAGACGCAAGATGCAGAATACGAATCCACTCTTGGTGATTCTGCAGGACTAGCGTTTTGGGAGCGATGATATGCTTGTTGCAGGGAGAGGCGATGTTCGTTTTTGGGAAGACTAGCTTGTTGCGGAAAAAAGATGGAGAGAAAGGGTAAAAAAAGGCTGGGGAGAGAGGCGATCTCTTATCCAGATGAAGCATTAAGAAACACCTGGGTTACCAAGACAGGGCCGGGCATTTTAGATGCACACATGCACGCACATGGGATGGCTGCCACACCACGAAATGGTGGTGTTCACTGCAGGGGGGTTGGGGTTGTGACCGCGTGATGGTCCACACCAGGAATTAGTATGAGTCAAATCCGCAGCACGCGCTGCCATCGACTCGAGTTGAATGGCTCGTTTTTTGTTCGCTTTTCTCTTTGTATGAATGACACTGCGGTTGATGCGCTAAGGGTCGAATTTTGGTTGTGGTGTAATTGAACATCTTCACCACCATCGCGATCCATCGTGTTCCGATTTCGGGACTGTCGATCTCACCGCCTAAGGTCGGCCCCCAAAGAACCTCAACAACGCACGCTGCAGAATTCTCAAAGCTGAAACGTGAACAGTCCTGAAAAAACGCTGCTGTCACGCCTGAACTAGTCTCGACGCTAGCCAATCTGTGACAACGCATGTGACCAGCCCACTTCGCCATTTCATGCGTCGTTCTCGTCGCGTCCCCGGTGCACGTTGTCGGCACTCAACCCTTTCGACCGCGATTCACCCCGCATTATTAGGCCGAGAGCAGCGGCTTGACGTCATCCCGGTCCGGTCCGGATCTGGCACGAAAAATACAATCTAGTCCACACGTGTGATGAAGTCTTATCGGTTGGCTATGATCTTTCTTGGTGCTTTTTGGTTGATCTTGGTGGCATTCTGACGATTCGCGCGATGGAATATCCGAATCAAATGATAATTACTATATACAGGAATGGCACACTACCGCAGTCGCAAGGTGGGCATTCCTCACTTGAGCAGCTAAAAATACTTCGGATGAAAGCAGTGGCCAGTGCACCGTTGTCGAGCTCTCTTGGTGAGACAACGCTCGGTCCCTCAATAAGAGTCCAACGCTAAAAGAGAGAAGGCCGAGAATAATGCCCAAACCTATTTCCAATTAGTAAGAGGACGGCATGGAATGACGGCTTCCGTTAGTCAGGGCTCACCAAAATCAACCCGCAAGGCGGCGACATAGACGGCCAAAACCAGTTCCTTCATCTGGCCTCTTAACTGGCCGGCATAAGTATATCACCGAGAACCTTGTTAATAAGTTCCCGACTTTGCCCGCCATCATCAAGTCTCGTCCCAGCCACCCGTCGAAACACGACACGCAATGTCGAGCTGGAAACAGCCACACCCATGACAGCCCCGACACCGCCTAGCAGATACAGGCCACTCCTGGCGATGACCAGCTTTTCTGCATTGCATCCAGCCGTAGCGGCAATGAATGTTGTTGAGTTGGTCATGCCGGATGCCAGCCCCCCGAAAAAATTGTACATGGACTCGAAAACATTCGTGTTTCCTCTCCACCGCCACGTAAGTAGTGCTAGATCCAGCCCGACGATAATAGCCGCGGCATTTGCTATGATTTCGTATCACTTTGTCCGCTTGATGTTGGCTCCTGCAACCAGCCCTCCAATCATATTTCCAGATATAGACGGAACGAGATGGAAACCTGCAGATTTTGGTGACGCACCTGCAGTCGTCTGAAAGTACATGGGGACGAGGAACATGGACTGTGGGGGGTTTAAAGAGGCAAACGCACAAAATTCGATACTATGTTCTGTAATAAGAGAACAACGTATGGAATCATAATGTCGCGACGTGCAAGCAAACCCAATGGAAAGATGGGTTCTAGAGCAATTCCCAATTCCACATAGACAAAAGCCAAACCCAGAACTATCAATGCCAAAACAGATAAAGATATGACTGGGCCATTCCGCTCATTTTGGCTACTGCCGACAATCATGAGTAACAAGAAGAGAACGATTGATGCGCATATGAGGAAGGATCCTGAAAATTTTATGCGACAGAACTGTGCACCCATCGAAGCCGTATTCTGCGCTCTGGATTGGAACGCAGGTTTGGGAATGTTGAGATAGACGCTCACTGGGACGATTGACACTGCAGTGAGAGGAATCTAGACAAGGAGCGACCTAAATGCACCTTAGCAGAGCTTTTCTGGAGGGAACGGTCAGTGCCATCCCAAACTCTCAGTAGGGGCTCCGGCAATTGGACCACCACAACTTCTACCCACTGTTTTTACTATGTTGGTGTGACTTCTGTAGTTTGCCACGCCAGACACAAGAACAATGTCAGTGATCAGGAATGCAACGATACTTGACATGCCTGCTCCTTCAATACCACTCACGATTCTCCCTAGAATAGTCAATGATTTCTCTTTGTCGGGATGAGAATAGGATTCGGCCCATGATGCAATAGCACTAACCGCCAATATTCCGGTAATGGACGTATTAAAAGCTTTTATAGTTGCAACTGTAAATACAATATTGTAGTCTGAGTGTGTATGGATTGTGCTGCCCCCCTCTGATATCTAGGATGACGATGTCCCCCTCTCATTTAACATTATTTGACTCGGATTTTCACTGCGAGAAGCGGCATCTGATGCCCATTCGGTTTGATTTTCTTCATCGTATGTTAAGCGCCCCAAGCTTATGGTTGGCAGTCGAACATCTCCAGCTTCCATGCCATGGTTGAAGTACGGTCTTAAGGACGGTATGCAGGCAATAATGAGGCCAAGATTACATTCAAGAATGTTCAAAAATACTATGAATTCAAATTTTAGTTGTAGTAGATCGCCGAGACATGATGAGGTAGAGCGCACCTGCGGTACTTATGGAAACGGATTCGCCAACCTGTGATTTCACAGTTATGACAAATCGAAAAATAGAAAAAGAAATTGTGATCAATCCAAGGACAAATGTCGTATACAGCCAAAATTTTACTGTTTTTCGGAGGTTAAAGTCATGAAGGATAAGAAAGGGTAGGATGAAAACTGGCAGGAACTGTGAATCAGTTATGAACTTATGCATGTACGTCCTACTTACCCAGAATATCTCCAAATACATGCAGGCTCCAGCTCACCCGAAATACTAGGTATGTTCTGCTACCAGGGCAGGTCGACTCATGCTGCAGATCCCTATGCAATGTTTCATATTAGTCGCGTGCTTTAGTATTTGCGAAGTGTACGGCAAGTAAAAATATGCCCTACCAATGCGAGCTAATAGGTAGGCAAATAAATAGAGCCAAGCAGATGCTGACTACAAAAGCGCTAGAGACGAATGCGACACATGCCTTTAAAAACTTTCTTCTTTTCACCATGTAAAATGGGAAGATTTGCAGGTACATTGAGAGAAGGGCACCTTTGCAGAAATAATAGCAAGCTTTAATCATAAACAAAGCCACCCAAAATATCTAACACCAGACATGGTTAGACTGAAAGCCCCGGTAAGCTGATTAAAGTAATTTGATATTCGCTTCATACTTTCATAATATAAGAAACATCATCTGCTGTGCTTTTGACTCCCGAAAGATCGAAGTAAACGCCCTTTTGAAGTGCGTTGCGCTTCCATAAAACAACGCTAAAGCAGACGCTTACGCATGCAAAACACCAGGCGATAACCATTAAGAAGTCGCTAACCAATAGTTGACGATTCTGGAGGGCTAGGCGTAAGTATAAGCGTGCAGTGATGACGGCTGCAGAAATGCTCAATAGCAGCCATCCGGCCACCTTGGCTGGTTAGCGGTATCCCGACGGACGCTGCATCACAGCGCACTTACCTGGATTGGGGCCGGCCCAACCTCGGACAATTCCATTTGCTATAGAATCCAATTCCGCAAGGAACTGTGTTCGAGATGGAAGGATCAAAGCCGATGCGGGACATTAGGTTCACATAAAGGCAAGGACACGATTGCAATGACGAAGATGAACGACTGGGACACCGAAAAAGGTCGGGCAGGTTGGGCCTTGTTTTTCTTTGCATTAGAAAAACCAAAAACACAAGACAGTTGCGTACATGGCTTTTCTTTTTCTTGATTTTCCCGCTCACGTGAAGCAGCCTGGTTGGCCCATCCGGGACTGAACCCAGGCGCATCTGAGACGAGCGAGCCACAGCAAGACCCGCATAGATGGACCTCATTGGATACCGGCCTTGTGATTATGTATTCCTCTCCCTTCATTAGGGGCTCCTTCACGCCAGTTCGTGCTCTGACCCATGGGGCAGACCCTGTCGGCCAGGGGCGGCAACGGACAAATAACACATTGTTAAGGCGCTTGACAAGCTAATTATGCAAGGAGACGAAGCAGGCAAATGGGCTGGGCCGCTGTCTTTGAAGAAGCACGAAAGTATTGGACGCCACTGATAATACCCGTTGGTTGGGTGGGTCGCCCGACTAGCCTCTTGCAACAGTAGCCATGTTTCTTGCGATTCCGCAAATCAGATTTCCAACAAGAAACCACCAGAAGAGCTTTGCGGCCAAATATATTGCTGGGCTTACTGTACAACGGCTATGTACTTCTCATAGCAAGCATGTAGCCGTTGATCATCCACGATGCCTTGTTCAGGCTATCAAAGTCTGATGATATTGGGTCATAGTTTGTATATACCAAGGACGTATCAGCTTCAAAGATGAGTGCACCTGGTAGTTCAATAAGCTACGTGCGGGCCAACTGAGCCAGCAAACGCACCTATCAGCAAAATTGCAAGAACAGCCAGCACATCGATATCCTGTTTCAGTATTTGTTGAGTATTTGTCCTCAAAAGCAGCTCTGTCACTTGAGTCGTTTTCTGGTCTGATGAAGTCGTCGTATTCTATGGACAATTAACTCATCCTGAACCGCCGCGAAATGCCAAGAAATGTACCGAGGTAGTAATCTGGTTTCTAGGGAGGACATAAAGAAGCAAATTTTCTTTGCTTAATCTAATTAAAGGCACCTCGCGACTGAATGTAGATTTTGCAAGAATTCGTCACGCGACATTTGTTATGCCAGCTAGCGACTCGTCATATTTTTCTCAATCGATGGCTGCTCTAAAATAACTTAATAGCTCCCTGTAATTCTACGCATCCAGGTTTCTATAGTTGATTTATATATTCCCCAGTGCTTCACGGTCAGGAGACCTAGAATACAACACCGCGAAATGAATCCAGATCCTCCAACTTGATATTCTTCACCAATAGAACCCACCCAAGTGCAAGAGCCATAATAGCGGTGCCAGCGATCAACATATTTCTTTGGGCCATCGCATATCCTGCAATTATAGCATTCCGTGTGGCCGACCCAACAGGATAACTCAGCTGTACATCGAGACTGTCATAGATTGTCGACCAATCTGACTTGGTAGCTTCTGGAAGATACTCTTGCAGCTTCTGAGGCAGAGTGTTGGTCCAAATAGCTCCCGAGATGCTGTTACCCACGGCGCCGCCAAGGCTGCCCGAAAGACCAAGGAAAGCTAACATGGCTGCGTAGTCCTCGTGCTTTGAAGCTGCCATGACCGCCACTTGCGAAATGAGAATCATGGTGCCGCCTCCAATGGAGATAAAAATCTCGCACATGCAAATATAGCCAACACTGTGGCCGGGGGATCGGAAGTAGATCATAAGACCAACGAAAAACAAATACAAGGGCACAGCAACCCACAACTGCCACCTGAACCTCCTCGTAAATCGCATCAGGAATCCGGATGCTATAAGGCAAATGGGCGAGAGGAAATCAAAGATTGCGGAAATGTATCCAGCTTGGGTAAGTGAGGTGTTGTAAACGACCTGCAAGTACGAGGTGAAATAGCTGTTCCAACAATAGTAGGCAATCTGGTACGTCATGTTCAGTAAGCACGCGCCAATGACAGTACGATTAGCCAATAGATGATAAGGGATAAATGGCTTGGGAGCAAATAAGCGCTCATAGACTGCAAATGCAATAACCAAGACGCCCCCCACGACTATCATTGCAATAATGTAATCAGTTTGCCACTTGTTGGCTTGAGACGCGGCCAGTGTGAGTGGAAGCAAAAGGAGAGAAAAGCCAATTACAAGCAGCACCACGCCAACCACTTCATTCAATGCGTCAGCAATGCATAGATACACACAGGACGACTGGAGATGTTTGCTTACCATCGAACTCTACGAGATAAAATATTATCGCCTCGGCCCATGTTCGGGTAGTGGTAGACTTTTCCAGAATCTCATTCTCCGTGGCCTTTTTCTTGGCAAACCACCAAGTCACAATGAGAGGAGTAGAAACCAACGGCAGGAGAATAGCGATTAGTCCATATGCCCATCGCCAGTTGGTCTGGTGAAAACGATTGGATAGCGGTGAGCCTGCAAATGCCGTGATCATGGACGGAGACGAGCAGAAAGCAAACGCAAGGCCTCGATTCCGCAAGGAAGAAGTATCAGATGTCAAAACATCAACCGCAAAGATCAGACCGGTAGATCCCACGGAATAGAAAACCTGCGCAATATTCTTAGTCAAAAGTGAGAGGGGAGGGGTCTTGACATCGACGGACCTGGGCAGCACAGTAGGTGGCAATGTTGTCACAGGCGGCCATCAGAATGAGGCCAAGGATTGAGAGAGATAACATCAAGATGAATGTAACGCTTCGGTCCCAGAGGTTAAGAATCTTTGCTATGGGCATGGTGCACGCCGCACTCATGATATTCGTCACGGTGCTGATGACAGTAAGGAGCGAGTGTCCTTCAAATCCACTGGTAATGTAGGGCGAGAGATTTGACGTAAGGCTAGATTGGAGATTTCGTACAAAGTACATGAGCCACATGCTTGATGAATGTTAGCAGATTATCCTCACTACAATCCTTCCTGCTTGACCAACCAGACGTAAACGGTGATCAATGATTTCTTAGACCATGACAGAGTCACAGCCTCAGCCACTCGTACACCCTCTTGGACTTTTTCGGCAGGCCCCTTGACGGGTGCCTCGGGTATCTCGTCTCTCGCGATGGCCTCCGCATCAGCGGATGCCTTTTTTTCGTCTCCCATTTTTTTTTTCTTCAGCTGTGGATTAAAGCTGGAATGTGAAATCAGAAAGAAGCGGGTGAAAGGCTTGCCGATTTCTCAATAGCCAAATAGCGAGGAGACTCCGATTAAATATCTGGCCATACAGCCCCCAGCTCGCGTAGCAGCAGTTCACAATCAATCACTCGATCTAATCATACCATCTGATAAGATAATCCCGATGAACGGATCTGCACTAGTGTGCAAACCACGAGCATCACGACCCGCTCAGTCGGGGGCGCGTTTCCAAATCCAGATGGATGCCCATTAGCCCAGGACCAAATACACGCAAGCCAAAGCGGCTGAATGATACATGAGCTGAAAACCAATCCACTATTCCGGAATTTCAGATGTCCGGGCCCTTACTAGGGAACCCGCGGGTGCCACTTCGTGGGCCGATGAGGAGAAGCCGAGCTCCACTTTGGTCGGTTGCTTTACGAAACGACCAACAAGCTTACTTGCTAGTGTGGTCCTCCAGGGGCATGTAAGCCTCATCTGCCATCACAACCCTCAAGGGCCGTCGGTTATTTGAGGTTGGATATTCTCCTATGCCCATATGAGACGGCTAGTTCGGCACCCCCACGGCCCATTTGTCGTATTTACCAAGCCCTTGGGCTTGAGAGCGGAATTAAGCCATTCTTGGAATCTTTGTAACCGGTCTTGACCTTTTCAGTAGCGCTAAGAAGAAAATTTTGTGCTCTTGGCAGACGGCACCTGCCCACAAGTTCGTGACTCGGTGATTCAAAATCGCAAGTCTCTTCACGTCATTATTTGTCAAAGCCATCCACTAACGGCAAAGCGGAAGATAAATGATATTTCTGGAGGATATTCGTATTCATTTGAGAAATACTTTTACGTCATTTAAATCGCAAGGCGGGCTTTTATAGTGCTTGTTTCCTACGCTCGTAGCTGGCGGCATGCCGGCTTCAGGATTCACGCCCAACTGTATTGTAGGCTGCGCCATCCATGCATATTTCAAGCTACATTGTTAGTTTTCACATGCCGTTATATTTAACACAATACCAGTATTTTAAGTAGTTGCTCACGGGTGGTTTATTTGCGACCGCGTAATGTCTGGTCAGAACGATGCTGGTGAAGGCATAAGCTAAGCCATGGTTAACAAACCAAACCCTCCTACACTACCGCAAAGACAACTAGCAGCTTTTTAGATTCATATTAAATATGCAGCTGTATTATTTTTGCTAATAGCTCGTAGCCCCATATTACGAGTTGTGTTAGAAGAAACGTATAAATTGCGCCTACTGGGTTTTCAGACAACCAAAATCGGAAGTGGACGGACACGGAATTGCGCGTGATACCAAATCCATGATTTTAAGATCTCATCTACCTCCAACTCGGACTTAAGCGCCACCACGCATAGGCGCCTACGCTCAGTGGCTCCCAAAAGCCATAAGCTGACGCCCTTAGGGGATGCAGCCAGGTGGCCGTGGCCACGAATCAGCTTGATACAATTAACCACCTGGGATTGGCTCAAACAGAGAACGTGCGCATTGCGACAGCCACCCGTCTTTCTGTCGCCGAGATGTCCACTTTTGGAAATTTACATTTGCCCAGCATGTCTTCCGCTGCCTGCGCTTCGTCGAGAATAAACGAGCCTTTTACTCCAAAATTCTGAGGATAATTGAGAATGCAGCCACAAGGGCCAACTTCTAGAAAACACCGTTGAATGGTCGTAATCTTGCTCAAATTCCAAAACCTCACCAATATCGGCAAAGATTTGCCGACTCATGTCGCAGTCTACCACATCCAACTTGGCGCTAGCGCTTCGCACATTCCACCTGCATGGTGCCTATCGCCAGGCGCTACTACGTAACAATAGGGTTAATAATTGGTATTTATGTCGGTCGCATCCAAAGTTCTGTGGCAGTCGAGCGTGGTAAAAGTTGACTTTCGTATTAAAACACCATGTCTGCCCCAAACCAAACACCTTTCCCTGATGAAGACAAGGCTGGGGACGAGAAGCTGCAGGCTGGCTATGAAGGGCAGGAACCAGTCAAGGAGGTCCAGAATCCCTATTTCATCGGTGAAGATGAGACAACTCCTGGTCGGCGAATCCCGGAATGGCTCAATCATTTTCATGTCAAAGACCTCAAAAAGTTATTTAGGTGTTCACTTTCCATGTGGATCATGACAATCTTCATTTACATCAACCCAATCCAAAATGAGATGGGCCAAGCATCTTTTCTTGGGTGGTGGGTATCCAGCTCTCATTGCGATATTTCCTCTTTCTCACATAACCTAGCATCGTGCTGTGGCTTGCGCCTCCGTCTGGAACAGTCTTCATGCACCTGATCGCTGCCGTCACGGTTTTGCTAGGCCTGACCAGTGCCTGGGCCTGGGGAGTGATTACAATGAAGGCCGCGTTAGCGACGAGGCCGGAAGCCGATAAACAGGCCCGGCTTTCTGAGCTTCAGAAGCTAGCGACGTCTCAAAACACAACCGACCCTAACACATATGTAGAAATCAAGGTCCTCAACGGCTTCATGCTAGATACGAGAGTGACAATCACCTATTTCTGTATGATCTGTCTCTATCTATACCTTATAGTGAGTCGCACACGAGCAACAAGGGGAGATGAATAACTTGTTTTAGGCTCGCCTTCGCGTTGCTGCTCCCAAACTCAGGCTTACGCAGATGATGGGATGCATTGTCAGTACAGTATTTCTCACAGAGGCCCCGCTTCTACCCAATTTTGACGGCAATGTCGCCAAGACGCTGGTGTTGCCCTGTGCTATTGCAGAAGGCATTGCTCTCGTATGCAGCATCTTTGTATTTCCGACATCCTCTGCATCCGAAGCGCTTGAAATTATGAGGGAGCTGCTTACTCCAATGCCCACCTTTCTCGATGCCTGTGTCATTGGGCTGAAGCACCCTAGCCGGGACATGAACGTCGATTTGATAACCAAAACAAGGGTGAATCTTCTGATTAAATACAAGCAGCTGGATCCGATCACGACTTTCTTGCCTTTGGACTTTTCTATCGGGAGGTGGAACGCGCGTGACTTCAGCACCCTGACTAAGCCACTCCGCCAACTTGTTATCGAATTTGCGGGGCCTCTTGGAGATCCACAGAGAAACCGAGGCTCGCAAGGGCAAAGTCAAGAATGCACGTGACATGGCACGGGTCAATGGAGAGGCCAACGGCGAAGCAACTCACAAAACGGGACGTCATCAGAGGAGCAGAGAACTCGATTTCCACGTCAAGACTTGTTCCCCAGCAAGAGCTGAGCAAGCAGAAAAGAGTCTCCAAGAGTTGGCAGATCCTGCTGGTTATTTGATTGAAGCATGTAAAGTGTCACTGGAGGCTGTGGTGGAAGCTTTGACGCGTTCAACCGATCTCAAAGGATCAACTGGTCATGCAGAAAGAGTGGAACGACACGTCTCAGCGCTGCACAATCTACGTGCAAAACGCGACGAATTCAATTCTTCAACCTCTAATTACCTCGCTGCGTCACCTCATCAAATGTTTGACGATGAGGGACTGTTGCAGGTTGATGCTGGTGATGTCCCAGCACTTACTGGACTTCTCCGAGGGCTCTTAATCAAGGAGAGATTATCCCACTTAGTGAACGCGTTGGAAACCATTTTATCAAAAGTCATTGAGCTCGAAAAAAATAGACCTACCCTAAGACTCTGGCTGCCGACGAAACTGACATCTCTGTTCGGGTGGATCTCTAGGGTAGATTCCCCCGAGGACACGCCAGCCGCGGATATTGGGGATACAGTGATTACACGTATCTCAACTGTCGGTCCGACATACGAATATTTGCCGAAAAAATCCGACATTGATGCGGGCATCAAATCAAGTCGGGCGGAACTAGCTTCGATGAGGAGGCCGAATAGCCGGAGAAGAAACAAGAGTGGTCAGCTGCTACTCAAGGTTGCCAATTGGTTCGGCAATTCAGAAGGCATCTTCGCAATCAAAATGGTCATAATCTCCGTGGCCCTCTCTATACCAGCTGTCCTCCGCTCTAGCGCGGGCTTTTATTACCGCGAGAAGGGATTATGGGCTGTCATTATGGCACAGCTTACCCTACTGCCCTACACGGCCGATGTTGTTTACGGAACTATCGTGAGAGGGGTTGGAACAGTAATTGGCGGTGTTGCTGGCATGGCCGCATGGTACATTGGCGCTGGTAATGGCCCAGGAAGTCCCTATGGTGAAGCTGCCAGTATGGCTGTCGTAATTGTTTTGTTCATGTGGTGGCGGCTTTTTACCTCTGCCGCATTGATGCCTGCAGGGATTATGATGGGAATTACTGCATACCTCGTCAGCATATATAGCTGGATCGATACTCATGAGGATCTCTACGGCAACCCGGGAAAGGGATATGAGGTTTTTTGGAGACGCCTTGTTCTTGTCTTCATTGGCTTAGGAGACACCATTGTTATGACTTTTGTCCCGAAACCGCCCTCTGCGAACAGTCATTACCGCCGCCTGCTCAGCGATAGTCTTGTCAGCGCTCGAGACCATTATGCGCTCTTCGTTTCCAACTGGAGGGATCCCGCGCCAGACCTTAGGGATTTGGTCGAGGAAGAAGCACTCGCCGTTGTTGAGGTCCTCTTGTCCATCTCAGGACCAATCAAGTTGACCGTCTTTGAGTTTTCATCTTCCAATATTGATACAGAGACATTAAGCGAGGTCTGTCAGCTTTGCATGTTTACAAATCAGGCTGTTGCTCAAATGCTAATCTACACAACTCGACTGTCGGAAAAGCAAAGGCAGTGGATAATTCCAGCTATAGGGGCCGCAGAAGAAGACCTCATTGCTGAGATAATGGCCGTCATCACAGTAGTACAGCAAGCTCTCAAGACTAGTGACCCACTTCCAGCTGTGTTACCAACGCCATTATTTGCCAGGGTCAGTAAATTTGCGAGAGAGCACCTTGAAAAGGGGATGAGAGAGAGTGGATTGCATCACAAGGATGACGTTGATGACGAGAGCTCCAGAAGGTATGCTGTGATATTCAATGGCTTTCTTCAGATGCTTGTGGCTCTGGATGAATTGGTGCTAGTACTAAAGCGGGTTGTCGGAGAGACAAGCAACATCACTGTGCTGGAAACGGTGTAAGGGGGAGTAGAAACCCGGTCATGAGCTGAAAGCTGCGGGCACAAATCTCCGAAATGGAATATAAGCACTCTAAATCCATATTGGGTTGGCTCTCCCAAAGTGGCGTAAAGATCAAGTTTCATCTTCGAGTGAGTTGCCTCAAACTGGCAGCACTGATTCAGCATAACTCTAAACCAACTAGATGTGACGTAGACTCATCCACCAACAAAGCAACTCGGTGGCACCAGCTTCCGCAGTGGGATCGTCTTGAACTTTACTACAATAGGTTACAGTTTGAACCTGCCTGTGTTTCGTCCTGGTCCTGGAGTCTAGTGCCGGCGGGATCGATGCCAAGGACCATGGACATTGCCGCTAGAGATAAGAGGGCACGATGCATGAGTTCCCTGGTAAACACGTGTCACCAGCTTCCAGGGGATCCAGTCGCACTGGATATGTTGTGTCCAAGTGTACGGAAGGATCTGCTGGGTATGCAAGCAATGGTGGGTCAAAATGCTTCGACAGCGGGTGAATATGGGCCAGGATGCAGTGTTGCAACTCGATATCCCGCATCCTTCAGTCGTGCTGATCCATCAATGGGGTCAAGAGGATAAAGTACGTAATAACGACACCCGTCATAGTTGCCCAATGGGGGTAGAAGCCGAGCTGACCAACGATATCAAAGAGAGTCAATTGTATTGGCCTTACGCCAACTCACGGGACCACACAGCTCTACGCTGCACAACGGAAAGGGGCACGGCATTCCTTCATTCTACTTGGACCCCCTTAATCATAATGAAACACCAGAGCCTTATAGGGATGCCGAAGGAAGCGTGGAGGTGGCAGTGTTCACATGCATGCTCAAAAGTTACAGCACTGACTACAACAAGGTCTCGCGATGGGTAACATTCTAGAATGACCCCGTAAGAGCTCGATAATTGTGTTAATTGGTTGGCTCGCAAACACTAGTTTAACATTAACGTATAAACCCTGAACGTTCGGAACTTCGGGCTTGATTCAGAGAGAGATGATCCTTTCTGAAAACAAAAGGCCAAGGTCAGGAACCGATCCAGAAGCACATCACGGAGAGACAGGTTCATGGGCAAGGATGATTTTGGACCAGGAGTTCTTGACCCCTCGTCCCCAGCCTTTTGTGACCCCTGTCTGTAAACCACAAGTGGCAAAAAGTCGCCTCCGGCTGTCCTGTGAAAAAGAACTCAAAGATAAGAGAGGCACGTGGGCTGTTGCAAGACCTAAGCTGTCGTATTATTCGCCATAGCCTTTGTGAAATTACTCCGTAAGCCCTGCTCAGGTGAGGGAGATTTCTGACCGCTTCAAAATGCCGGCAGAGAGAACAAGGAAGTGGATCGATGAGGCCATTGCAACTCTAAATTTGGAGCTTGCGGCACACGCGGAAGGATGGCGTCGTCGAGCCTTATCCGCCCGTGGAAATGAATGGCTACGCGCTAACGGGTCGTGATTACGTCGAAACACGGGCCAATCTGATTATGCTTTGGAGAAGCGCAGGGGGGCAGGGACAGGGGCTAGGCCTCGGACTGTTGGTGGACCCGGGCGGCTTACTCACGCCTGAGTGTGGACGAAGCCACGAGGGATCAGCCATTCCGAAACACTGGATGACATGCTGGAGAAGCAGGAATGGTCCTGTTTGGACGTCACTGATGGCTCTGTGCTTTATTTTGGCGGCCCGTAGTGACGCTGTTTTTAATCTCAATTAGTGTCAATTAATTGGCGCCTCGAAGCTTGCGGCTTGAGCAATTGGCGCCACGAGCAGCCAATAACGTAATACGACGTGTCGGTAGGATTTCCCTGATTCTCCCAAAGTGCATCCCATCCGATCCGCATCCTCATCTTCCTCCTCATCCTGCTGAGGCTGAAGGATCGGAAAAACAGGCCCCAAGACGCGCGCGATGCATAGGCTCAGCTGTAGGCCCCGAGGCCGAAGACCCGCGATGACAAGCGGGCTCACCTATCACGTACCTTAGCGAGGTTTTATCCTTCACCGCTGGGCAACAAAGACGGTGAAACACGATGGACATGGGGGTAATATGGGGGACATGGGGGAGTGGCAGCCACTGGGGTGTCACGGTGCCCTCCCGCGCTGCAGCGTCAGCTTCATGATGGACTGACTGTGCATTAGCGCCGAAGCTTGTGATGACACTGCAGCTACAGTCAGTCAGACCCCGGATCTCACCGGCTGTCGAAGCCCTGTCGCTGTCCTGTCGTTCCTCACGACGCCCGGAGACACCCAGCCGCGTGGTAGACAGCCTGCACGTCAAGCATCGTCATTGGCCACGGCTGTCGCCCTTAACCGACACGTTGGATCCCACACGCACCAGATGGGATAGCCAACGGGCTAGAAGTCGAGGCCCTTCTGCGGCCTGCCACTTTGGGCGCTGGGCCTCTCCACCCGCGATTCCACGGCAATATGCCAAACCTTCTAGCGGCTTTCCAGCGTATTAGGCCTCCGAATATTCTCACGGCCGCTGAGTGCACACGACAACAGTCTCAGCAGTGATGGTCTCGTAATTCCTCGATGGCAGTTCCTTCTAGAAAACCTGCAGGGTGTTTCTGCAGCCAAGGCCGGCGAGATTCGCCCTGTAATTGGAATCCTTGTGTATGGTGATCCCTCGATTCGATCCGCAATTAACAAAGCCGGATATACCGAGAAATCCAATACGTATATTGTGCAAAGCTAATCGCCGGGGCCACAAGGAAGCGAAGACCCACTCCGTCCAAAGTCACATTACTTGACAGCTTCGGGACAAGGTAGCGAGGGATCCAATCTGACAGCATTACGGCGAAACAACACGAACAAATGGCCAAGGTATTAGGTTTCGAGCAGTAGTATATAACACTGAGGGATCGTCCTCGAAAATGTCTTCTGGAAATCCGAACACCTGAAGATCATCCTCTGAAGCCATTTTCTGAGACATCTTTAGACACAACCTATTCAAAATGTAAGTTGACCATCTCTTGTCCTTTGCCTTGCACATGGTTCATGGCCAAGCTACCCCACCCCCGCGCTCTTAACAAAGAAGAATCACGCGATAACTAACACTCTCTTCTCTCACAGGATGCTGTCAGCGCCCGAGACCAAGTACGCTGGGTTCCAGGAGATTGAGAACCCTAACCGACAATGGCCCAACAAGAAGCTCACTGCTCCTCCGTTGTGGTTGTCGACCGATCTCCGCGATGGTAACCAGTCTCTGGTTGCTCCTCTGGTGAGCCTCACTGCGACCCGATCGATCGATCGAGATGTTCCCGACTCGGTTGCTAACGAGACTTAGACCATGGAGCAGAAGTGGGACTTTTTCCACCTCCTCATGGACATTGGCTTCAAGGAGATTGAGGTCAGCTTCCCCGCCGCCTCCCAGATCGAGTTCGACTTCACCCGCCGCCTGATCGACACCCCCGGCGTTGTCCCTGAGGGCGTCCGCCTCCGTGCCCTGACCCCTACCCGCAACGACTTCATCAAGCGAACCGTCGATGCTCTCCGAGGTGCCAAGCGCGCCTCCGTGTGCGCCTACATTGGTGTCAGCGACAAGCAGCTCCGTGCCATGGGCTTCAGCCGCGAGAGGGCCATCAAGCAGGCCACCGATGCCATCCGCTACCTCAAGTCCATCACCAAGGACGACCCCGTTGCCTCTGCCGAGACCGAATGGGGCCTGTCCTGGGGTCTTGAGTCCTTCAACGAGGGCGACCCCGAGTTCGTTGCCGAAATCACCAACCAGGTCCTCGCCATCTGGGAGCCCACACCCGAGGATCCTGCACACATTGTCCTGCCCTGCAGTACCGAGATCTCAACACCCAACATCTACGCCGACCAGCTCGAGCTCTTCCAGGAGGCCATCGGCCGCCGGGACAGCACCCTCCTCAGCATCCACACCCACAACGACCGCGGCTGCGCCGTGGCTGCTGCCGAGCTAGGCATGCTGGCCGGAGGTGCCATGGTCGAGGGATGCCTCTTCGGCAACGGCGAGCGTGCCGGCAACGCCGATCTGGTCACCCTGGCTCTCAACTTCTACTCCCGAGGCATCCACCCCGGCCTCAACTTCTCCAACCTCTACGACATCCGCGACAAGTACGAGAAGCTGACTGGCCTGACCGTCCACCAGCGAGCCTCGTACGCCGGTGAGTTTGCTCTCCAGGCCTTCAGCGGCACCCACCAGAACGTCATCCGCCGAGGCTGGGGCACCCGCCAGGTTGCTCTCGCCAAGGGCGAGTCTCCCATCTGGGACATCCCCTACCTGCCCCTCGACCCCGAGGACCTGGGCATTCCTCTGGACTACATCATCCGCGTCAACTCCCAGAGCGGCAAGGCCGCCGCCGCCTGGATCCTTGACCGCCGCTGGGGCCTCGACATCCCCGCCCCCATGCAGGTCGACTTTGGCAGCCGCGTGCAGCGCGTGTGCGAGGCTCGTGGCGGAGAGATCAGCCACGAGGAGGTGCTCGAGATTTTCCAGGCCAACTACACTCCCGCTCTGACGGGCGTCGACGCCGAGAAGCTCGTCGTTGAGGACCTCGCCGTCACCAAGGAGGGCGAGAGCGTCCACGTCAAGGGCGCCATCAAGCTGGGCGACATCTCTGTCCAGCTGAACCACTCTGGCGAGGACATCCCCGCCGCCGTCCTGGCCGGCCTCAACTCCGTCATCAGCACCGGAGCCGTCGTGGCCATCCAGCACGAGCAGCTCCTCAGCGCCGACCAGAAGCACGGCCGCTTCTGCGCCGTCGCCACCTGCAGCTCCGGCGATCAGACCCACTGGGGATGCCACTTTGATGACTCCATCGACCGCGCGCAGGTTCTCGCCGTGGTTGGTGCCGCCTTGGTAAGCAATTCCCACCCCCGCAAGACTCACAACAAGCTTGTTTGCTAACTCACCACCTGCAGAAGCTGTACGAGGAGACCCCTTGCCCCGAGTCCACCGGCGAGGTCATCAACGAGAAGAGCGCAGCCGAGGTTGTCGTCGCCGAGATTCCCGTTCTGGAGTCAAGGCTAGGCCTCCAGGTCGCTGCTTGATGAATTACTGAGTTTTGGACCCCATGGTGTTTTTGATGTTTTGATATCAGTGTTTTGATCCCCCCATATCCACGAAGCGATTTTTGGCATGTACAATGGTTTGGCATTATATTTCGGGCTTGTTTATTATTTTTGGAAGTAAATACCTTTTTTCCTATTTTTAGCTAGTCAGACCAGTTCATATTTGCAACTCTGCGAGTTGGACGAGAGGAGGCGGCAGTTTTTATTGTGGATTTCCCCCATATTTGGCATAGTTCCGGAGCAGAATCAAAATAGAGACAGATAGTATATATAAGACTCTGAAACCAACAGAAACCTGTTCATTGAAAAAAAACCTGCCTTTGTATCCTTGCCTTGGCATTCTGATTGTTTTTTTCTCACTTTTTTTTTTCATGTGATTTTTATTTAAACTGCGGATAGATCGGCTGTCGCTGATAAGATAGCCTAGCTGTGTAGGGTGACTAGGATGTTTTCGCGATCAACCGCACTGTTTTTCGGGTTGCTGAATGAAGTCTGATGCGACTGAACTAACCACATTTGGCCTTGGTGGAAGCTTCGATGCAGTTAAAGAAGGCGGTCTACGAGTTGCACAACCGTCAGAGTGGCGGGGAAGAATGAGGCACGACGCTCGGGCGCTTCGGACTTTCCAGAGACTAAGGCAGCCGGTGTGCAGTGGCCGAGGCGCTGAGGAGGAAGCGAGGCGATGGCACGAATCACAGAGATCCTATTGATGACATGGGATGCACAGGATTGGGCCTGCTAATTAATGATGGGATTTGCCTCGCACATGGCAGGTCGTAAGATGAGGCTGAAACGCTCCTCTCATCTGAGACATTACCGAGCCTCGTGGAAAAGGAAGGCGAAACTAGGTTTCCAGAATCACCATGATGGGCCTGCTCGTGTTGTTCCCACGCATGACACACATGACACGCATGTGTCCGAAAGCGATGGATGCGCTAGTCCGTTGCGGGTTAAGTCCGACATCGGGTGAGGTTCCCCCTTGACTAAGAAATCCTATGGCTCCTTCGGGCTATTACTAATGACGATGGACGAGGGTACGGGCGCGTTGATGGCAGCGTGCCATTGTTACCGCCATTTCAGTCGAGATGGCCCGGGAGCGTGGGCAGCGCAACAAAGTTAAATAACCGAGCACAGATGCATCCATTGGATGCCGTCATGGCTAGCGCCCTTTCTGACCTCACAAAGGACTTGCCGGGGCGGGCGGTCAATCCTCTGATGCCGTGAAAGGGCGGGCCCGATTGGTGAGATCGGTTGTCCCCTGGCCCTTGCATACCCATGTCTGACCTTGCATGCACGCATGAATGATCTGAAGAAACGGCCTCGACTCCGGTACCGCTGGGCGCTAGTACACGTCAAGGCACTTTAGCGATCTGTGGAACCCGGTGGGAACGCTCGTGGCAGGCCCGGAGACCCAATGGTTCTGCGGGAAAAGGCTAATTGATATAAGACGACTATAATTCGCCAGCCTTGACTTACATCCGCGACCGCGCCGTGTATTTAGATACAGTGACGTTCCTGTTTGCAGATCGCTTTGCAAAAGTAACGGAAGCTTCAGTCTAGTTGCTCTCGTCTTGTTTTTCGCCATGGCTCCCACAGAATTTGCATCACAGCTGGCTGAGGTCCTGGACACGATCCGCCAGGTCAAGCCCAGTGGTACGGACCCCGGACAATAAAGAAGGAGGGGAAAAAAAAGAAAAAGAATCTTGGCTAATAGCTGTCATAGAATTTAACCCAAGTGGAGATGCTCTTGACGCCATCTCCAGCCTCGCCGAGTGGGCTCTTGAGAACAAGCACATCCGCGAGGGCAATGCGCTGCAGCAGGTGCACCGCATCGCCACTGGCTCTCCCGACTATGGCGGCATGGGACTGTCTTCCGGAAAGGTCACCGATGTGGTTGAGGGCGAGCTGATTCTGCTCGCCTCCGCCTGGCTCGAGGCGCTCAACTCGGCCGACCGCACATCCAGCCAGCCCATTGTTCCCTTCACCACCAAGCCCGAGGGCCGCCGCCCCATGAACGTCACAGAAAAGATCTTTGCCCTCCACGACCTAAATCGCAAGGGCTGGGTCAGCCCTGGAGAGACCATCCTGACCTCTGTCGATTGGGTCATGGCCAGTGAAGCCAGTTGGCATGTAAGTCGCCACACCAGCACCAGGAAGAATTGGTGGCCCAGTCTTGCATTTCCCCTACTAACACCGTTCAACAGGGCATGCTCCAGGTCTACAACAAGCTTGGCGACCCTGGTGTCTTCCGAAATGATCGTTTCTGGCTTGCTTGTGATCACGTTATCGACCCCCGCATCATGGACACTCCCCTCGTCAAGATGCTGGTCGACGAGACTGACATTGCCCGCAAGAAGTTCAAGATGACCGAGTTCCAGGGCCACAACTACACCATCATGCACACCGAGTTCCACCGTGAGCGTGCCCAGCCCGGTCAGCTCATCATCGGCTCCGACTCGCACACCTGCTCTGCCGGTGCCGACGGCTGCTTGTCCATCGGTCTGGGTGCCACCGAGGTCACCATGGCCCTCGTCACTGGTGAGATTTGGTTCAAGGTCCCCGAGGTTGTCGAGATCCGCCTGGTCGGCAAGCCCGCCCGCGGCATTGGTGGCAAGGACACCATCCTCTACATTCTCCAGCAGCTCAAGCGTAACACCGTCGCCGCCGACCGCATCGTCGAGTACACTGGTCCCGGTTGCCAGTGGCTGAGCGCCGATGCTCGATTCGCCATTGCCAACATGACGACCGAGTTTGGTGGTATCACCGGTATCTTCATCCCCGACGAGGTCACCGAGCAGTTTGTCAACTCCCGAAAGACCACCCGCCACAAGTCCGACTCGTACTTCTTCAAGCCCGACGAGGGATGCTCTTACGCCGACTCGTACGAGATCGATCTCTCCCTGGTCGAGCCCTTCGTTGCCCGCAACCCCTGCCCCGACGATGTCGTCCCCATTGCCGAGATGAACGGCATGGAGCTCGACGGCTGCTTCATCGGTGCCTGCACCACTGCCGAGGAGGATCTCATTCTCGGTGCCCTCGTTCTCCAGGCTGGTTTCGACGCCGGTCTGACCCCCGTCTCCCGCGGAAAGCGTCACGTCGTCCCCGGAAGCCGACCCATTGCCGACTTCTTGCGCAAGAACGGCCTTGCCGAGATTTACGAGCGTGCCGGCTTCACCATTGGTGTCCCCGGATGCTCTTACTGTGTCGGCATGGGTGCCGATGCTGCCTGCCCTGGTGAGGTCTGGCTGAGCAGCCAGAACCGTAACTTCGAGAACCGAATGGGCAAGGGCTCTTTCGGTAACCTAGCCTCGGCTGCCACCGTCGCCGCCTCCTCTTTCGACATGAAGGTCACATCTCCCCAGGCCCTCATTGACAGCATCTCCGATGAGGCTTGGAACCGCGTCAAGGGCCGTGGCTCCGTCGTGGCTGAGAACGTCTCCAAGATCCAGTGGGTCGAGCCTCCTTCCAAGGAGGAGGAGCCCGTCGCCGAGAGCGAGGAGACTGCCAGCGAGCCTACGGAGAAGCAGGTCGATGCTGAGGAGACTGTTGTTAAGAGCAAGATTTACCGAATCGGTGACTTTGTCGATACCGATGCTGTGAGTATTCCCCTTGTTCGCTTTACATACCATGTGCAGATTGACTAACTTCCACAGCTCGCTCCCGCACAATTCCTCCTTACATCAAAGAACAACGAAGAGCTCGGCTCACACTGTCTCGAGTTCACCAACCCCGACTTCCAGGACCGCGTCAAGGAGGGCTACAAGGTCATCGTTGCCGGCAAGGCCTTTGGCTGCGGTTCCAGCCGACAGGAAGCCGTGCAGGCCCTCTTGGGTGTGGGCATGGAGTGCATCATTGCCGAGAAGTTTGCCTTTATCTTCCACCGCAACATGCCCTCGCTGGGTCTCTGGGGCTTCCAGATGACGGACCCCCGGTTCTTCGAGAAGGCGCAGATGGGCGAGGATATCGAGATCAACCTATCGCGCAACGAGCTGATTGTCGGTGGCGAGACGTTCAAGTTTGAGCTGTCGGAGATGGAGAAGAAGATGACCAAGCTGGGTGGTATGGCCAAGGCCTTTAACCAGTTTGGCAAGCGTATTTATAATGCCCTGACGGGCAGCGGTTCGGTCCCGGCCAAGAAGGCAAACGCCGCAGCGAAGAAGGATGCCATGGATTGGTAAGGAAAGTGTGATAATTAGTTTAAAGCGATTTACGATGTGGACGAAGACGTAATTGTAGATGTACACAAAAACATGATTTAAAGCAATAGGCAAATATTATTTTGCACACTACTACACCACTGCAGCCTTTCCAACTTGATAAATTGAGCGAGTGAATTGTACAGTAGAACCACATTAGCCAACAAGGTGGGGGAGGAGACGACGCTCCCAAAAATAGCAGCACAAAAGTCGCCCATATTCTTTTGTGGTCCGTAGTTATTCCGACCCCCACATTCAACCGCCCGCACCATCGGACCTGAGGGCTCGTCAACCTCAGCCATTAACCAATTGATAGTGAATACAACACAAGAAGAAACGGCCCTCGACGCGAGCAGCCGATGCTCAGAGTAGCGCGCGTAACATGCCATCGCCCCGGTCGACCTCTGAACACGTCGTCCACCTGGTCTCGAGCCCGAGCATCGTTGCGTCCAACCAGCCCTCGGTCGACACGTACGGAGGCCCCAAGGCCAGCCTGCGATCGTGTATAACATGCCGGCGCCGCAAGGTCAAGTGCAATAAGGAGGCGCCCTGCTCCAACTGCACCCGCAACGGGGCCACCTGCATCTTCCCGCCGCCGGGACGGGCTCGCCCGACGCCGCGCGGTCGCCGCTCCGAGGCGGGACAGTCGTCCGTCATCCGGCCGGCACAGCATCTGCCACCGCAGGTCCGGCGCCTCCAAGACAACGAGTCCGAGACACTCGATGACCGCGCGAGACGCCAGGCGCGCGCGTCGGCCGCCTCGCCGGGGCCCCGATCCTTCCGCGGCTTCAGCGATGCCGCATCTAGTAGAGAACAGTGGATAGAACGTTGCTTGTACTTTGGCGAGAGGCCGCCGAAGCCCCTCTACCAGATCGGGAGCCCGTCGGCCGCCTCTAGGGACAACGGCGGCGACGTCTATGCTTCGTGCCTGGCGAGACTGACGAGGCTGGTACGCGAAAGAGCCCATCCACTTTCACTCTGTTGGCCAGTCCGTCATTGTCTTTTTTTGTCTACTAACCTCTTGTTTGTGCTCTCCGTGTAGCTTGCTGAGTCGCCGGGCTCCATCCCGGACGACGCTGAAGATGAAGACGTAGACGATGCCTCGGACAACGGCGACAGCCACTCGGTGGACCGCCCCGTGCAGACCACGCCGACGAACCCCGACCTGGACGCCTACATACTGGGCTGCCACCCCCCGGATGACGCCGGCCCCGGCAGCATGCACCCGTCCCCCTCCGAGATACCCTTCTACTGGCAGACGTTTGTGGAAAATGTCGACCCCCTCATCAAGATGTTCCACGTGCCCTCCATGACCAAGGCCGTCAGGGAGATTCAGCGCAACCTGCGTTCCCTGTCGCCGTCCGAAGATGCGCTCATGTTCGCCATCTACTTTGCCGCCGTGACCTCTATGACCCCTGATGAAGTAGGCCTCTCGCTCTTTTGCACATGTCTCGCTGGCGTGAAACCTGACCTGGTCTTTTGTTTTTTAACACTGTGGACAGGCACAAGACCTCCTTGGCAAAGACAAGGAGATGCTGGTTGCGCGGTACCGCATGGCCACCAAGAAGGCCCTCGCAAGGGCCGAGTTTGTGTCATCGTCGGACCTGATGACGCTGCAGGCCGCCGTGCTATTTCTCTTCAGCCTCCGCGAGAGTGACCAGTCTCGCTTCACCTGGAACATGACGGCACTCACCGTCCGGGTGGCCCAGAGCCTCGGCATACACCGCGTGCGGCGAGACACGGATCTGTCTCCCTATGACACCGAGATAAGCCTCAGGCTTTGGCTGAACATCTGGCTGCTAGATCTGAGAACGGCCCTCGACCAGGGGACCGATGTGTTGATACCGGGAGGCACCCCAGACATGATACTCCCGCTCAACATCAATGACACCGACCTTGACCCCGCCAGCAGCGAGTATCCGCCCCCGAGAGTCGGCATGACGGATATGGCGCCAAGCCTGGTAAAGTATGAGATGGGCTTGTTGATGAAGAGACTAGGGCAAGTCGTAGAGCGCGGGCGTCAAGGCGAGCAGCAGTCGTCGGTCCTCAACCAAGGGGACATGGAGCAAATGGCGGCAGCTTGCAAGCGGCAGGTAGAGGAGCAGTACCTACAAAACTGCGCCGACGACAATGGCTTTCAAGTGTTCACTGCTTTCAGCACGCGGCTCTTCTTTGCAGAGGTGCCGCTTCTCATCTACCATCCCATATTATCTTCAGACGAAAGATCCACCATATCACTAGCCACCCGGACCACTCTATTGGAAACATCAATCAAGACGATTGAATGCTCATTTGAGCTCATCAAGGTATCAGCATGGCCTCACTGGGCCCGGCAGCCATGCACGCACGTCCATTGGCATGCCATTTCAGTGATTCTCGAAGAATTGGCTGCTCGTTCCGACGAAACACATATTGTGCAACGGGCGTGGAACGCCGTCAAGCTTGCCATTGAATGCTGGGGTTCGTCGACGCAGCAGGATGAACTATGGAAGCCGCTCATGCGGCTAGTCAAAAAGGCCCAGAAAATGCGCGACGCAAACGAATCGCTCAGCGTGCAGGACACGGCTGAGACGGAGCACGACGCTTCCCAGGTGTCCATGCCCATAGATTGGGCCATTACAAACTCAGTGGCGCCACCGCAGCCGTGGCCGGCCGAGTTTTCTACTGCGTTCCTATACCAAGACATGGACCAAGACTTTATGATTGATTCAGTGGGGAGTCCGAGCGAGATACTTGATTAGGAGTTTGGGAGCTTTTTTTCTTTTTCTTTTTTTTTTGTAACGATGCGAAAAATTGGCATGGTGCGTGTATTTGTATATATATAAATATCCTTTTAATCCACTTGTTTGCTAGCCAAACAAGGAATTAACATTCTCACTACCAACCGTTTCAGGCCTTGATCCATTCTCTCTGAAAATTGAAGCTAAATACAGGACATTTGGAAGCGGGAAGCAGGAAGCTCGAAGCCGTGACGGCCGGGGGAGGGGGCTGAGAGGAGAGAGTTTCGGGGGAGAGGGGGGGGGGGCTATCTAGACATGGGAAGACCGGGTCCAGCTCTCCCCCGACGTCACGTTGGAGTCTATCTCCAGGCAATTTGTAGCATTGAATTATGCAAAAGTTGAGGCGAGAGTTCTTGGCACGTGAGCAGCCGGCGCTACTGGGGGTGGTAGTGCAGCCGGGTCAGTCAGCGGTGTCTTGTGCTTGTCGTTCACGGGCCTCGTGTTGGTGATGGGGCCGCACACTCGAGGAGGGGAGGGAGCTGAGCTGAGCTGATTAAAGAGGTGTGTTGACGAGCTCAACTCAGTTGTAGGGCTCCTGGCCAGCCTCGCGGGCGGGGCCGTTGCCGGCGGTGGCCTTGGCGACAGCCTGGGCGTTCTTCTGGTACTTGTAGACGGTCCAGTCGAAGACGTAGTCGTACTGGAAGCCCTCGCGGATGAAGAGGTCGCGGAAGATCTTGCGCAGGTAGCTGTAGTCGGGCTTGTCGTCGAAGCGCAGGGAGCGGGTGTAGTTGAGGTAGATGGCGAACTCGTTGGGGTAGCCGCGGCAGAGCACCTCGGTGGGGGTCGTCATCTTCTTCTCCATGATGCGGTCGTACTTCTGCTTCTTGGTGGCAGCCTTGAGTCCCTGCCAGGGCAGCGAGCCGCGGAGGAAGTAGAGCATGACGTAGCCGAGCGATTCCATGTCATCACGGCGGGCCTGCTCGACACCCAGGTGGGTGTTGATGGAGGCGTAACGGGCGGTTCCCGTCAGGTTCTTGTTCTCACGGTAAGGGATGTGGAAGTGCGTCTTGGGGTCACGGTACTTCTTGGCCAGACCGAAATCAATAACATTGACCTGGTTGCCGCGCTTGCCAATGCCCATGAGGAAGTTGTCGGGCTTGATATCTCGGTGGATGAAGGACTTGGCGTGAACGTACTCGATACGGGAGATGAGCTGGTCGACAAGCAGCAGGACCGTCTTGAGGGAGAACTTGCGGTTGCAGAAGTTGAAGAGGTCTTCGAGGGAGGGACCGAGCAGGTCGTAGACCATGGCGTTGTAGTCGCACTCGGTGCCGTACCAGCGAACAAAGGGAATACCCACGCCGCCGGCCAGCGACTTGAAGACGCGGGCCTCGTACTCGAGCTGGGGGTGCTTGGCCTTGACGCTCTCGAGCTTGATGGCAATCTCCTCGCCGGAGATTATGTTGGTTCCCAGGTAGACATCACCGAAGGAGCCTGAGCCAATCTTGCGGCCGATACGGTACTTGTTACCGACGCGGAGATCCTGTTGGGGGAGGGAGCGGTTAGCACGAGGTCCGCAGAAGCCATCTCATGGCATGGCACGTCATCATCATGAGGGTGACGGGGGGCCACGGTCATGGCATCTCGGGGGGCTGGTGGACTCACCATGGCAGCCATGATGGCGGTGTTGGGGGATGCAGAATTCGACGATTAGGGTGTTGCTGGGGCAGCGGCAGTGAGGCCTGGTGCGGCGGCGATAGGGTTCAGATGGCGATGGGTCGGTGGGCTCAGCACGCAACGGCTGACGGTTGTGGAGGATGGAGAGTTGGCGTGGTGCGGGCGTGGAATGATGGATGATGCAGGACACGAGCACGAGACAGGGCGCGTTTTGGTTTTGGTCGACGCCCGATATTTACTCAACCGGGTGGGGCCGGCCGGGTTCGGCGATGGCGATGAATGCAATGAGCTGAAGCTGAGGGAGATGGCGCAGGACCGACGAGCGAAGGGCGAGACGGAGCGGTGCGAGGAGACAACAGGAGCAAACCGACGCTGTCTCCGAAGCCTTGCTTTTCGGCCAAGCCTCAGCGTCGTCGGCCTTCGTTGTTCCCACGCTGTCGGCCTTCGGCCTTCGGCCCCCAATCAGAGCATCCCATCAACCGACTGACCGCCAGAATCAAGTGCAAGGCTACCGCTACAACGGCACATGATGCCTCTGCATTGTGTCTAAAATAGGCTCAACGTTTTTATTTTTTTTGGTTTAATAATGGCTTCGCTGGCTGTTTTCATATTTTAATCATGAGTAAAATACCTCTGTCTACCTTTCGAGCTTTTTTTTCTTTCTTCAGCACTCTACAAGAGACGGCCGCGTCGTCTGTGGGACAAGGCCGCTGAGACACTGACAGCCTTCACCCCCAACACTTACACCCTTGGCACAAAATAACCCTTCCACTAACTTTGATACAACCTAAAAGTCGTGACAAGTGCACCAGTCCAGACTAGTCAATTCCCATTCACACACAGACTCGCGTCATCTTTCCCCTTTCCCATGAAGCTCACAATCCCCAACACTGAATCTCCATCCCGGAGAAACAATTCTCGCATGCTGTAGGGTAGGTGGCGACCCCGAAGGATTGAGGGGCTACGAGTGGTCAGCTGACTGCTGAGCCCCTATTTAGGCTCAAACGAATCGTGCCCAAGCAGCGTCCAATGGGGGCGAGTCATTTGCCGACGATTAAGCGCCTGCATTGAAAACGCATGAATCAAGCCACAAAAGCCCTTCCTGCATGAAGGAACACGGCCCCTATTGGACATTGACTCGTTGAGCTGGCAAGGAAGAAAAAAAAGGGAACAAGGAAAAAAAGAAAAGAAATTGGCTGAGAGTCACCCTGCGTCATTGTTTCAGAAAACAAGATTTGGTATTCGCGTCCTGACGCATGCTATCTATTTTTCGACCATGATAAACGCAAAAATATGTTCACAAAATGCTTAAAAACTCCAAAGTTTATGGCCCCCAAAAGGATACATTTTTAGTGTACAGACTTAGGAAGTGAAAGAGAACTCGGGGATGTCGATGGTGGTCACGGTCCACGTCTTGCCACCGTCGCTGGTCGACATGTCACCGGTAACGCCGTCACCCTTGGCCATGGTGTTGATGTAGTCGGGGTCGGCAACATCAAGAATGATCTGCGTGTTGATCCAGCCTAGGAGTGTGGTTAGCTTTTGCAGTTTTTTTTTTTTAATTTTTTGCATTGCCCTGTAGTACTTACTGTGAGCGCCAACAGTGCCGCAGTTGGTCTCGGCGCATTCGACCGCAGAGCCCCAGCCCTGGGCCTTGCCGTCGCTGGTGGAGAGAGTAGAAACAGTCTGGTTGTTGACCAGGACAGTTTGTGTGTAGTTTCCAGTGGTGTCATCAAACTTGTCTGATGTCATGGTTAGCCCGGACTCATTGGAAACTTGGTGTTATGGTTATTACGTACAGTGCATGGTGATCTCATCGCCGGCAACAGCAGTGGAGGAATCGCCCTGGACTGGCATCTGAGTCGTGGCTATAGTCAGAGTGTTAGCATTTTGATAGACCCGATTGGATAAATAGAAACCAACCAGAGGTGCTGAGAAGTGTGTAGGCGTAGATGCTCCAGCTGTCGGATTCCCAGTTATCGGCAATTGACTGGATCAGGTCGCCGTTCGAAGTGCCCATGCCAACCCAGAGGGAGGCATCGCCAGTGGAACCGGTGGGAGCCTTGGGAAGCACAAGAGTCGAGGTGGACTCGCGGATGAAAGAGTTGGATGAGACGGGACCAGTGCTGAAGGCAGGGCCCATGGCGGCGTTGACCGAGGTGAAGGCCACGGCGGCCAGGGTAGAAACAATCTGTCTTGAGGAAGGCATTGTAATTGTGATTGGGAGGCTGTAAGGCTATGAGGCTGTGATGTTTGATTGATGTTGCTGTCTGAAGATAGTGATATACTGGCGCCAAGCACTTCTTATATCTCCATCTAAACCATGTCGACAATGACGTGTGGAGTGTATAGAGTTCCACGACCTCTCCCTTAATTCTCGCCAAAACATTGAACAAAAGTCGCTTGACTGGCACGAGAAGCAGGGATACTGGACTTTTGCTTGTAGTTTCGTATTTCCACTCTTGGTGTTGTCGGGACTGAGGCTCTCTTGTGGTTGGTGGAGTATTTTCTCAAACGGGCCCATGCCAGTGGTTGAAACAACGCCTCGAAAATCCGACAAAAGAGCGTATTGCAGGTTAGGTAGTGGTTCCACCGAACGCTCGTTGACCCCGGGAGCCTGTTTGGCTCCGTTCTCCAGTTTAATGGCTCCGGTTACCATTTTGGTGGATCGAGCACAGGGTCCGGTGCCGATGTCCCGAGTGATCCACCCGCGTTTACCCTGGTGATGATACAGGAGCAGGTGTAGATGAAACGCCTAATTCATCAGCGACCGTTGACCAATTGTGACAGCTGCAGATGATTATTCCAGAATATTTCAGATCATTAAACTTATTTATTGATTGATTGCCTTTCTATGAACAAGATCATCATTCAAGGCAGTTGCATAGATGAGTAGTTTATAGTTTGGTGTGAGGGCAATCGCACCAAGATGGAAAGGTTTACGGCCTTGCTTGTTCCGCCCCTGGAAGAACCTAAAAAACTGATATCTCAAGCTCAGGTGTCTCGAGAGTCTGAAAGATGTACCTCGCGTTGACAAGAATGAGTGTCGCACAAACTGCTAAAACGTATGAAATGGTGGATTTCATCGACTTCAGCGAGCTGCGGCTGCCGAATCAATGCACTCGCGGATTCTCATGATGGCTGGTGCTCTCGAAATTAGGCCTTCAAGTAGTGGGGAAATGCTATTTGAAGATGAGGCATTCTGCCAGGAGCTCTTCGCCAAAGGTTCCCAAAGTGAATGCTTCAAGTTCGTCGATGTTCGAGTTTTGTCAAGGTGCAACCAGGCCAGGCAATATCAATAGCAATAATCAGTAGAAGATACACATAAAAAAAGAAAACAAGCAAGATATGAAAATAAAACCGGAAAAAGAACAGCAGCGCCAGTGATACCTGAGAACACTTGTAAACAAGGTGGACCACAAGCTGAACGAGCGATTCCTCCAACTAGCGCGTCCCACTAGAGCAGCGTTGATGCCGAAGAGCGGACATTGGCGGGGGTGTAAAGGTACTAATTTATTTGATACAACGAATTTTGTTCGAAGCCAGGGTGTGATGAAGTGGTTTGCTGAGTAGCAATAGGGGTAAGAATAAATTCGATCCTGCTTTGGCGAACAGAGGACAATGTGAGGAAACGAAGGCATAAATAAATAAAAACAATGAATTTAGATGTGGAAGCGAGACTGCCTGAGATCAGGGACCTCCAGTGACGGAGAGGGAGATTTGGGCTGACTGGGCTGGGCTTGATCAAGAGAACAAGCGTCAACTTTGGTGTAAGATGACAATGGACTCTTTTCCAGACCTTGAGGGCTTTACAGCTCGGATAAAATTTAAATGACCCTGAGTGGCCTTCAGGTTTATCTTATTAGCTTTTTTTTTTAAATCGTCTCACCCGGCCCCGTCGCAGCTCTTGGTCTTGTTAGAGTTCTTGCCCTTGGTCTTACATTGACCTATCCTAGACTTGCTATTGCGCTGCGCTAGGGAAGACGTAGGTGGATGTGCTTCCGTACAATCCACACCCTACGCTGAGGATTAGCAGTTGATGGCCGTGTTTGCATAGGTTATCTGATGCAAAAGTGCGACGAGCAACACTAGGCAACGGATAATCGTTGCTAGCCCTATGCACGTCTTGGTCCATCGTGCCAACGGATGCCCCTAAGGACAGTGCAAACAAGACCCGGAAATAGGAGAAAGCAGGGAGCTTTGTCCAAGCCTGACACAAAAAAGGATCACGCACCAAGTAAGGAGAGTGGTACGGTACACTGGTTACAGGACTTGAAGTTCCGACAACTCCACCGGAACAGGCTCTGCTCCACAATATCTCGAACGCCTTGTTCCTCTTCACTCTATCCTGCAACAGGACAACAGCAATGAATTCTGTACGGTGCTTCTGTCCATGGCCATTGTGGACTCGACGCTCCTTTGTGCCCTCTCCTGCTATGCCTCAGCCTATATCGGCTCGCGTGCCGTGCCGTTGGACGAATAAGTCACACCGTTGCAAAGGATTGAGTTTCAAAACTGGGCGGCGCGAGGCTCGTCGGAAGCCATCAAGTGGGATATCGCGTTAGCGATTACTGTTGCCTGTGCTCCCATCAGTAGCTCGGTAGTGGCAATTGGTGGAGATGCGTCGCGATGGGACCTTCATCTGGTCGGTGTCGGGAATGGTGATCTGGAGGCCCTAGTTTATTATGAAGAGGCATTTATATTTGCTACACTTTTGCATCTGTATATATTTAGACGTCAATTCTTTGGCTCTACCAACATGTACGGAACCGCCCTGACCATCCTAGGGATTGGACCAACTTCAAGCCTGTTGGCCAAATCTTGCGGCTATTGGATGTACTGTGGGCTGATGGTCGGACTGATTGGGATGCCATATTGCAAGAGTTGGATTGGCCCGTTTACTTCGCTTGACATGACAATCTTTGCCATGTGATAAGACCACTCTATGCATCATCCCACGCTCGCAGTGAGGTAGAAATTGATTGGATGGCTTGGGCGTATCGGGCGGAGTGGGTCCCTTTTGCACTCAAGTTGCTCCCTAGGGCGTATTGAGCGGCCTCATACATGATTGGCCGCTTCCTTTGGGCACTAGACCTCCAAAAGAAATCACAATCACAAGAGCGTGATGTAGGGAGTGGCTGACGGTGACGGAAGACAGATGAACCGAGTGCGTACAATGGACTTTGAGCTTTGCGTGGCCACCACCGCGATTTGACCATGGCCAGATTATTTACTTAACATTATACCACATTGCGACAGTATTTAATGATGACTCCGTAGATTGCAAATCATCTCTTCAGAATCAATCTTTACAATTGAATTACCGCTTGAAAACTGCTTGCCAATTTTCCGCACTCCCACACAATGTCGACCACTGTCACAGAGCTTTCTTCGGCCTCGGCCAAGCACGAGGCCATGTCTGTGGTTGCAACTACTGCGTCTATGGACATGGGCTTCGATGATCTGTCGCGTGGGGATTGTGACGGCAAACTCAAGTTGGAGGGAATTCCCAAGTTTTCCGATCCGTTGGCTCAGCGACAATGGATGAAGGAGCACATGGCAGCGGCCTTTAGATTTTTTGGAAAGATGGGTTACGCAGAAGGGATTGCGGGCCATATTTCGATGCGCGGTAGGTGCTTCATTAGGACACGATTAGATCCTATCACGTATAAACGCTCGGAGCTAACTGTCACCCCTTATGATCAAAGACCCCATTCTGGAGGATCATTTGTGGATCAACCCGTATGTGAAGCATTTCTCTGCCATGAAAGCTTCAGATCTGGTTCTTGTCAACCATGACGGCTTTGTCGTCGAAGGCGGCAACCAAGCCGTCATCAATACGGCGGGATTTATTATTCATTCCGAGCTGCACAAGGCTCGTCCCGATGTTATGGCAGCAGCACATGCTCACAGCATCCATGGGAAAACATGGAGTTCGTTTGGAAAGCCTATTGAGATGCTTACTCAGGGTAAAGCGACCTGTTTATCTGTCTCATGATGTGAGTGCTTACAACTGTTACAGATGCGTGCAATTTCTTTGGGAAACAGAGCGTATATAAAGCCCATGGAGGTGCCGCATTGGCTAAAGGAGAAGGCATTGCCATTGCAAACGCTCTTGGCAAAGACAATAGTGTTTGCATTTTACAAAATCATGGGTACGGGGAAGTCCGGATTTGCCAATGCAGTGTGCTAACTTTCACTTACTTGAAGTCTACTTACCACCGGATCAACAGTCGACGAGGCTGCTTTCCTTTTTCATAGCCTGGAGAATGCCTGCCATTCTCAGTTGTTGGCTGAAGCTGCTGCTGCTAACGGCGTGAAAAAGAACATTATCTCTGACGAGGTCGCTCGTTTCACAGCCAAGGTGGCACAAAGTGCAGTATGTTTGGAGAGAAGCAGTGTCATAATGCATGATACTAACACGTTTTGTAGGACAATCTTTATGTTGAGTTCCAGCCCGAGTTTGACTTGATTGTCGAAGAAAGCAATGGAAGGGTGCTGCAGTAGGCAAACTTTGAGGTACAACTGCCGAGCTGAAACTACAGCATTGGCAATACATGTCACCGGAGAATGAAGTAGCGATAAACAAAAAGAATATTTTGGGATTTAGCCAGAGTTATTTCCTGTAAGCAGTAATGATCCTCTCTTATGTTTTGATCTGTAGTCTATCAAAATACTCGAATTAAAGCTGGAAAATGAGAATATCATCTACTTCAGTGAATTATTCAGCACAAGAAATAGTAGAGTTGGGGCCGATGGTTCCATCACCAGAAATAGGTTGCACCAGATAGCAGGAAGGTGACAAGTCTACTGCAGTCTCAAAGCCTCGACTCAAGGCAATGCCGAGCAGAGACGAAGATGCATTGGTGGGGCTCTGGTAGATGCGCCATCCGCGAAGATCGGTTGCTCCGTTCCAGCTCATGTAAGCGGTGCCGTTGGTGGCGATTACCAGCTTGGGCGCAGTCAGCGGCGCTCCGTTCCACACTCCCTTGTAGGCTCGGTAGCTGGCGACTTGGTTGTCGTCACCAAAGCGAGCTTCCCATCTCAGCTGGGTGACGTTGGCGCCGGGCCCTGCTTTGAACTCTCGTAGGAGAGGGAGTTGGCCATAGCCCATGAAGCGATGTGTCGCGTTCTGTGCAGTCGGAAGGTAGTCAAAAGAACCCCAGGAATCGCTCCAGAGACTCTGAGACTCGTTGTATGTGTTCAAAGTGAGCGGTGACATGGTTTTGTTCGGTGGGAGCGACAGGTGAAACTCGCGTCCTACGGTGGGTGCGGTGCCCCCGGTACCGTTGGCGCCGGCGTAGTTGTGGTTGCCAAACATGGAGGAGATGATGAAATCGTCGCCGTAGTCATGGACTCGCGTGTGGTATTGCCATTTCT
The DNA here is from genome assembly GCA_017140785.1 of Calonectria pauciramosa. NCBI lineage: Eukaryota > Fungi > Ascomycota > Sordariomycetes > Hypocreales > Nectriaceae > Calonectria > Calonectria pauciramosa. Next base: position 2,529,257 of record JAACIZ010000010.1, on the reverse strand, counting down.
AAAAGATTGTGGTGTTAATTTCTGCACAGTCATTTGTAAGGGTGGTAGAAGGCCATCGACTTACAAAAGTGGCTTCTTCAGGGACAATGCCCCAATCACCGCCGGAGTCACCGTTGAATGTCCACTCAATTTTTCCTGTAGAAGGATTCAAAGAGTAAACCTCCCATGTATGCCGAGCACTCACCAGTAGGCGATTGCCATACGTGGAGACGGAATCAATATGGGCATAGTCCCACGCGGTAGAAGGTGTACTGGCACTGTTGGTCAGGGGCATGCCCGAAGCGTTGAGGGGGATGTGGTCGAGGGCGCTCCATTTCCATATTGACTCGGAGGTGGTCATGTTGATCTCGTGAATTTGCGAGTCTAGGACATAACCAGCGCTTGAGCCGTTGACAGACGAAAGGTCGACTTGCGTCAAGTTGTAGGCTGTTACAAGCATTGTACCAGCCTCTGTGAGGTATTGTTCGTTGTAATCGATATCGCACATTTTTTCGATACCGGGGGGTGCCACAATTCCTAGCTGGGGGCAAACTTGATACACGGGCTGGTAGTTTCGATCCAGGACAGTCACATTACCATAGCCAATGGTGGCATTGATGCCTTCGTAACGTCTTCCATACCAATATGTAAGGTGATCGGATCCATTGAGGGCCTGAAGCCTGAAGTTGTTGTACTCGTTGTTACTGGATTGGTTGGCGATGGGGCCATTCCAAACGAGATCACCCCAAGAGGTGAGCAGTAGAGGACCGGCTTGTTTAGCGGCGTTGGTTCCGTTGATGCTTCGGGGTTCCAAGAAGACAAGGCCGGACTCAAGCTCATGTCCATCCCAACTAATCTGCAGCTGCGGTGGCTTGAAGCGTGGCTCAGTTTGATACTCGAGCCATGGCCAAGTACCATCAGTGCTGGACAATAGCTCAGATTTGCGGCTTTCTAGTAGGGCGACTTGAGCAGCAGCCAAAGGCACCACGAGAACAAGGAAAGCCGCGCCGAAGGTATGGAATATCATGTTGCAGGAATTCAGTGGATTAGAAAGCGCGTCGTCTGTGGTACTTGGTTAGGGAAAATATGCCGAGTGGTGCTCGTTTAAATATGCTACTTAAGAAGCCCGTCGAACGCTACGGCGTGTCGTACATGTTGGAAAAAGAATTTGGAGAAGTTGTGGGGACGAACCCATGCCCACAAATTCCGGAACATGTCCCGATGGTCAATCAAGACAGTGTGGCTCGTTCATAAGAGAGAAATAATAGCCCCACATCCTCTCCGAATTCTCGGGTTTACCGCGTGTCGTTCAAAATTGCTGGTATTCAGGGGTAAGCTTCATCAGTAAACAGACTGCGCCCAGATCAGGTAGGCAGTCGATCACAGTACGCGGATAGCATGGCACAAATCTGACTGTACTCTCTAGCTCCGGCTGTTATAGGCGGAGCAATCCATTTACGCGGTACATGTCAGTTTGTGTCCACCCTCATTCACGACCAAAATAGTCAAAGTTTGCTAAAATATGTATTCAAATTGCACCATGTGTACGAAATACTGGCCAAGGCATGTAGCTCAGTTTAAGGATGAACTTTTCTTTTGTCTGCTTTCAGCCGAGGTTAGGACCACTAATGCCATGTATTGGGCTATAATACATACATCAGCGGAACCAGCGATATCGCTCTCGTGCCGGGTTCCGACAAAATTGCCATAAATGGTTCAATGGGTGGATAGCTAGTGTTCCACATCATTCACCCACTTGCCTATCTTGGTTTAATCTGGCAGTTAACTCTCCTTCGGTTCATATTAAGGCCTGTGCAAACGCGTCACCAATTCTACATTAGCAGTTATGCATGCCTCATTGTGTCTGTCTGGGTTTTGCAGTACCCATTCTAGCAATTCGAAGCTGATTATGGTTAATAACTATAACATGAGCGCGGGTGATTGGTGTCCTATAGGTTGGTTCAGCCCGAGAAAGTGGGCCCTGGTTACATGAATGATTCCCATCTTCATCTGGACTGACTGTATAGCTTTCTGGGCCGCTGTGGCCAGTCTAAAACTTGGCATATATCCTATAAAAGTGGAAAATAGTGGCCACTATTTTCGTAAAAGAGAATCCAGAATTCGTGCTTCACAATCTATTTGTTCTCGATTTTCTTGCTTTGGCTCAAGTCTGTTGAACCACCATGGCTGTGTTCCATCTCACAGTACTGGCTGGCCTGGCGCTTCGGGTCGCAGCTCGCAGCTGCAATGTTGACACCATTACGTCTTTTCTTCCGACAAACACCACTGTCTTTTTCGCTGATCACTACAACAAATCAGCAAACTTCACCTTTCCTGCAGATCTCAACTATGGTGCGCTGGCAATGCCACGTCCAATAACTAGCTACACTGTCCCCGTAGCTGCCTGCATCATCCAAGCCAATATAAGCTTACCCGGCAACACGCAGCACAGCGTTGGCTTGATTCTGCCCGACGACTGGAATGGCAGGTTTATGACTGTCGGAAACGGCGAATTCGCCGGCTCTGTGGGCTGGTACTCTCTTATCGACGCCTCATGGTATGGCTTCGCTGCTATCTCGTCTGATCTTGGACACGAGGGCAACAACGGTTCCTTTGCCTACCCCCACCAGACCGACGCGCTCCAAACCTATGGCTGGCGAGCTTTGCACGATGCTACCGTCAATGGCAAGGCTGTAACTGCGGGCTACTATGGCAAGAACTCGACTTTCAACTACTACCGTGGTTGCTCTGGCGGCGGTAAGCAGGGCCTAAAGGAGCTCGAGATGTTCCCTGAGGATTTCGATGGTGTTATTGCCGGTGCACCCGCCTGGTGGTTTAAGCGTCTACAACTTTACGTCGTTGTAAACACACTTTGGAACTACGATACTACCTTACCTGGATATCTTGATTCCGCTCGCCTGCAGGCTATCGCCGACGAGGTTGTAGCGCAGTGTGATCCCCAAGACGGCGTTGTTGACGGCATCATTCAATACCCGCTGACTTGCCAATTTCGTCCTGAGACTTTGCTTTGTGGTGGCACTGCTGGCCTTGGCAACTCCACTTGCCTGAATATTGAACAAATTCATACGGTCAATAAGCTCCATGATAACTGGAAGACTGCCAACGATACACTCGTTTTCCCTGGCTGGACTCTGGGTACCGAGAGTGGCTGGTCCACTAATGGGCCCAGTGACGATTTTGTCACCTACATACAATATATGCTTCAAATCGGAGGTGACTGGACAGTGGAGGATTGGAACGACGATATCATTGCATTATCCGATCGCTTAAACCCTGGCAATGCCACCGCTGATGACTTCGATCTGAGCCCATTCTACGAGCGTGGGGGCAAGCTGATTCACTACCACGGTCTTGCTGATCCCAGTATTCCTGCCACTTCGTCGCTGTACTTCTATGATCAAGTACAGTCTACTCTCAATCCCCAAGGCATTAAGCTTGACGAATTTTACCGCATGTTTCTGGTTCCTGGCATGGAGCACTGTGAAATGACGTCGACAGGTGCGCCCTGGTACTTTTCAGGAGATGGTCAGAACACCGCTCTTTCCGACACCACTGTTCACGGCGTTCCTGGATTCGACGATGCGCGACATGATGTTGTTCTGGCTATTATGGCCTGGGTTGAAAATGGTACGGCACCTGATAGCATCATTGCCACACGCTGGAACAATGACATCCCTGGTGACGGTGTTGCTATTCAGCGCCCGCTGTGCCCCTACCCTTCCATTGCTACGTACACTGGCCAGGGGAATACTTCGTTGGCTGAGTCATGGAACTGTACAAGCTATTACTAAGTCTCAGTGGCAAAAAGCGGGTTGCGCGAGTATCAAGCCTTGGTCTGGGGCTTTGTAGTTGAGCAAATCATGTAGATGTGTAGAAATATCAACACCATTTCTGTGCCTTATTTAACGGTCCTACTTATGACTGACCGATTATGATCTTATACTCATATGCATACTTAAGAACTTGCTATAGTGATAAATTAATTACCAATGATGGGTATACTGGCTAGAATTTATTTTCACAACCGATCTTCAGCATAGTGTAAGCACTACAGGACACTACTCCTAGGACACTACTTTCAGTCGATGACCTTGTGTGTGTAAACATTTTTAGTGGTACCACCAACCCGTTGGTTAGTGAGCTGTGTCTAAAATTGATAACTGAGCCTGGAGGGCCAATACAACGCAGTCGTGGAATATGCCAAGCATTACCGGTTCAGATTGCCGGCATGGACAAGTGGGGAAAGTGCACGGTCAAGGTCCTCTTGAAATGAAGTCCCATGGACACGGTCGGTATTTGCCGAGATTTGATTATTCCGCGTATGACTAGCCAATGGTTAAGCATCAGCTTGATGGAGTGCAGGGATTTCAAGCGCTCGGTCCTTGCGCTATACGAAGTACGGAATTGATAAATTCAAATCGTAGTTGATGTGCGGGCCGTCTAATTCCTAACTCCCCGATCCGCAAACAAGTAGATGGCCCATTCTCCATCTCCGCGACAGCATTTATCTCCTAACTCCCCGTTCCGAAAAAAAAAAATTGGCGTTACGAACCCCCAGCAATTGTCCCAGCCTGCCTCTCGCCAAAATGTCCGATGCCAGCGGCTCCCGGGTCGACAGCTGGGAATTAGCCTCCTCTGCGGGCCCCGCGGAGGGTGCCAGACGAGCCAAGAGGAACAGAACAACGTTGGCATGCACGACATGCAGACAGCGAAAGTCACGAGTGAGTTAACCATCTTATTTACAGTGGAGGAGTCACGATAAGCTAGGTACTGAGGAGAGTGGGCCGCCACACTAGGAAAAAAGGACAGAAAAGGAAGACAAAACTGACTATGTGCTTGACTGGAATGGCGTGAGAAAGCAAACGCTTTTATAGAATCACGTTTCAGCACAAGTCCAAAACTAATTCTACTGTGTATTCTAGTGCGACGGCTTGCGACCCACATGTACAAGTTGCAAATCCCACCATTTTAGTTGCGTATATACGAATTCAGCAAACCTAACAAAAGATCATACATCCAGAGTGTGAGTAGCCTGAGTAGCTTACACAAAATCTTGACAGGAATTTCTTCTTTCTTTGTTCGGGATTTTTTCATCTATATATTTGTACAAGCTAATCTTTTTTAGAATCATCGGTGGACTCGAGTCTCGCATCTCAACTCTCGAAAATACCCTGGCCAGTCTCTGGAACAAAGTGGAGCAGCTTGAGGGTTCAAAGGAAACCGAAGCAAATGAACCTATCGAGAGCCGTTGTCAACATTCCCCTTTATTCTCAGATCATTGTGAGAGAGCTCCCCGCGAAGAGCAAGCCGCAGAAATACAAGACGCCACAGATGGAATTGGCTCAGTTGTTTCCAAGAATGAAGGAGATTCTGGGTTTTTTGGTAATTAGCGGCCTAGAAATACGACGCATGAAAAACTAACGAGTTGACACAGGACCTTCTTCCAACATTGCCTTTACACACTACATAATTCGCACGACGGCTATTATACTGAAGAAGGCGGCCCCGGAAGCAAGTCCAGTCTCACCCAGCGATGCCGCCTTGCACTCCCACATATTGCAGGCGTCTTTTCCGCCTCCCTCTTCAATGAACGAGTTCAGGGTTTCTGGCCCCGTCTCCATGGGTATTGAGCCTTTTGTACTTCCACCACAACAAGACACTATTCGTCTGATAGATCTCTTCTTCCAATCAACGGGATTATTTTTCCCCTACATTGATAGAGATGAATTTTTCAATACGTACCACCAGCTTATTGCCACTAATTTTAGCGCTGTGCGAAGAGCGTGGCTGGGTGTATTAAACATGGTACTGGCAATTTCTACCAGTTACAACCTTGACCACGATACCGCGCTTACAGCACCTGAGATCGCTAGCAGATCGGAAAAGTTTTTTAACCGCGCTTTTGCGCTGTGTGATACGCAAATTAAACACGGGGCAAGCCTCGAAGTTGGTATGCATAGACAGAACTTCTGTACACCAGTTGCTAATTCTAAGTCGACAGTTCATCTTCTGCTACTGATTATTCTGTATTTACAAGGGACTGAACGCTCTATTGAGACTTGGAATGCCCATGGGTTTGCCGTAAAGGTCGCCTATCAACTTGGCCTACACTCAGCCGACGCTCTGAAACACTACCCGCCAAAGGAGCGGGAACTGCGGAAACGAACCTGGTTCGGGTGCGTAGTCATTGACCGGTATGTCCCAAAAGATATTTATGAAGACTGCTTCTCACAGGTGGCAGAATTCTATGCATGACAATGGGTCGTCCTCCTTCGATCCCCGAGTCTTTCATCAAGTTGGAACTGCCGCGTTGTATTGTGGTTGACCAAGCTACTTGGTGCGGACAGAGTGAGCAACAACAGAACGAATTACTGAGTGTTGAATTTTTCACATCAACAATGTAAGAATCGCAAGAGTATGCGCCGCTTTGATTATAAATAACAAGATTATAGCACGTTGTATAAGATTATGGGCGAGGTTTGCGAAGTCTTGTATGGGAACAACCTGGGATGTGAAGTGCCAACTGATATTTTTGAAATTGCCTCCCTGTTGATGCAGCATGAACAAAAGTTCTCTACATGGCAGAGCCAACTGCCAGAGAGCATGCACTTAGTTACGCCAGATGACTTGACTGCATTCTCAGGTGGCCCCACGCTTTTGCGATTTCGTGTCGTTCTAACTTTGCAGTTCCTCAACCTACGCATTCTAGCACATCGCCCTCTTCTATGCAAATATTTGGAGCTCCTTAGCAGTCCTCAAGATGACATCAAGCAAATACTCACCTTGCACCGAGTTGGCGCAAACAGCATGCTCCTCTGCCTACAGTCAGCTGTTATGATCATAAGTATAACACGAAGAGCGCTCTTGGAGTTTGATCGCTCCTCGCAACCACTTGGCGCTTGGTGGTTCTCTCTCTATTATGGTCAGTAAACTGTGCGCTCTTGTTCCTAGTTTTGAAAAGTCTAATGAGTGGAATAGCATTCAACGCGGCACTTGTAATCTACTCTACTCTGCTGGTGCAGTATCAAACGAAGCGACATATTCCCAATCTTGTCGATTCTAGCATTGAGCTTTCAATGGAGACCTTTCAGGAAGCAATTGAATGCTTGGCATTGATATTTGAGGGAAATGTATTGACGGAAAAATGCGTGCGCTATGCCTCCACACTTTTGCGTCTATTGCATACGATCTGTAAGCACTTTCCCCCTTCTTTGTTCGTAGGTAATGCCTGCTCATGTGTGTTTACTAGGCCAACCGAGAGAGGCATCAAACTTGGATTCACTCACCTTGGCAACCAACATTGGTGATATTGTCACACAAAGAAATGATATGGCGAGCCAATCTCCCAATGGCTATGATATTTTCGACATTACCGATTTGCAAATGGGAACAGACTGGGACTACTTGTCGAACACGACCAACCTGATTTTCCATTCATAAGGTTTTAGATAAATTTTGCCATTAATTGGATCAATTTTAATGCTGAAAAGTCTGGTGAGCTCAAGGAACATCAACGATGCAGATGCGCCGAATGATTGGAATGCAACTAGCAGGGCACTTGGCCTAACTTAGGTGACTCGTAAGTTGAACGAACTTACCCTATAATCGTAATATGACGGGCATTGTAGTTATTGAATCAGTCAGAATACCGCAGAAAGTACAGATTTCTATCCATGTATTTATTGAATGAACTTTCGCAAAATATGATGGTCTTGATAAGTTAAAGTATATTTTCAAAAGGTACAATCTGGACTGCAGAAGACATACGAGCAGAACTGTTCCTAACCAAGATGTTTCATGTAGAGCGCAATCGAGCCAGCTAGCACACCGAGTGTCATGGTGAAGAACGCGATTTGGTTTTCTTTACTCCTCTTTTTCCTCATGTCCGCGTCAAACCGGCCTAGATTTGACTTACGCTGAGCCTCTCTCAGTGCGAGCATCGGCGGTTCAGCAGGGTCAGATCCATAAGCGTCGTGGAAATCCATAAGTAGTTTTATGACAAGCTTCACAGCAGCAGATAGAATCGGATTGGGGTCGCCAAGACCTTGTATTCGGCGAGTGTTTGGCGGTATAAAGGTGAGAATCACAGCTCGCCCAAGGAACTTCAAGGGTCTTTAATATGTAACTTATCAGCATACAAATCCCAGAAGCTTTTCACCAAATATCGGATTTCACTTACCCTGGAAACCACAGCTCACAAAACTGATTTACAAACGTTTCAGCGACCCGATGGCCCCTGGCCCGCTGTTCCTCCGTTGAAAGCTCATCAAACGGAATGCTATCGAACCAGTAGAAGAAGTCCTCGGTTTCCTTCCAATTCCGTGGATAGTTCAGAGCCATAGACCGACTCCCATCACTGGGCTCAGTCAAAAAGTGACCGCAGGTCCTTTCGCACCACTCTGGCCATGCCTGCTGGAGCTTTGGATGAGGCTGTTGTTTCTTCGCTCCTACCGTCTTTCGCACCCAGGTCTCAAAGTACGAGTCAGCAATGAATGACATCTGCCCCTCCCATGGTGCACTAAATGCTCCGGGCACCTTTTTCCATACTGCGCCGTGAACCCTGTTGACACCTTGGATATGTTTAATTGTTTCCGGTGAATTGCTTCCGTGTAGAGCGTAGTAAAAGAATGCCAGCTGCACTTCGTAAAATCGCTGGTGGCCCCTTCGGTAGGACATGCCCCCACTATGCACTGCAAGTGCCCCGGAAGGTGTTTGACACAGCATGGAGAAGACAGTGACATAGCCTATTGAGACGAAGAAATCTCCGGTGCCAAACAACATGACGGTACGGATAATTTGGTCATATTCGGTCTGTGGGTCCAACTGAGATGCGTGAGCAGGATACTTGAACACAAACTAATAAAAACATACCTGTTTGATGTATTTCTCAATCCATTTACCTTTTCGTTCTTCTACCGGAGGCCACTCAGGTGTCGGTCGCTTTGCCAAAGCTGGCGGTCGAGGCTGCCTGCCTGATTCCTCGAGCTGTTCATACGAGTCTGTTCCAGGTGGGAGGCCGCAAGGAAATTCCAATTTGTATGGGCTTTCCTTTCTGATTGGTTCAGACGCCATGGTAAAAGAGGGGTGTGTAGTTTAGTCTTGATCTGGAAAAGTATGACCGATATTAATGTAACTAATTGATACCGTGCACTGACTAATACATGTGAGATTTGATCCAAGAACGCGCCCTTTTAAGGATAGCGTCTTGGCTTTAGTTCCTGAGTGAGAAGAGTGCTAGTGACCTAGTATTGGGCTTATGTCCTATCTCCCCGGTACACCAAATTTGTCAGCCGGAACACTCTGTGCTCGGATAATGGCGACTGTCCCGTCAAAACCCCCAATATCGTCAAAGCATTAGGTTTTCCAAGTATGATAGTGTTTTCGAGGCGATTCATCCGCGTCGGAGTTAAGCCCGGTTTGCCGTCATGCGAGGCCTTATTAAAAGCTCTCTGTGGGCGGTTGGAGACAATTGTGATTCGGCATACTATTCTACACATTTGACTTGAATCTTATCCTGAATACATCATGAAGTTGTACGACGCTCGAGCTCCCAACCCGAACGTGGTTCGCCTGTTCATTTTCGAACGTGGAGGAATCGACCTCGAGGTTGAGCCCATCGACATAAGGAGCCTGGAAAATCGCAGGCTTGCTTACAGGCAGAACGTCAACTCGAGGGGTGAACTGCCCGCCCTGAAGACCGATAACAACATTGTTCTGACTGAGGTTACTGCGATTTGCGAGTACCTCGATGAAATCGCCAAAGGTGGCAAATCCCTTTACGGAGATACACCCCTTCAGCGAGCGGAGACCCGCATGTGGCTCCGGCGAATGGACCTTGAAGTAGCGCAACCCTTGCTCGCGTGGTTCAGAAATGACCCTGCTACTGTCGACTTTTTCAAAGGACATCGTCTTCCGACACCCGAGGCCCGCCTCAATCAAAAAATCTTCATCAATCAGAGTTTGAATCGTCTCGAAGACGAACTTGAGGGCAAAACATTTCTGTGTGGTGACAGGTTTTCCGCAGCCGATGTTCATTTTTATGGACTCGTAAAGCCTATCGCCACACAGGCTGCCGAATGGGTGATTGCTCCTGCTCGGAAAAACATAGCAGCTTATTTTCAGAGGATGGATGCTCGGAAGACTACCAAAGATGCTTTGTCTACAAGCGGATCTCGGATTTCTACTTAAACACTTGTACTATAGTTTCTGTAGGTCTTAGATTAAAGAGATTGAGGTATTACTCTTGGAAGGTCAAATACAAACATTTGCTGGACGTATGGTTACTCTTGCCTTGTACTAAACTATATCTAATACTGGTTAAGGGGATTTAATGTAAAATGATTGACGTAGACGCGCATAGCACGCTGTTTAAATGGATTTAAACTGTTGTAGGACATCTGGATATGAAGAAACATTGCATAACATTTTGTACGATGAAAATGTGCCACGGCCCTACACGTACAAGAAATAGTGAAATGATTTGATTATGGTAAAGTTGGCTGTTACTGACCTCGAAAACACGTAACACATGGATGAATTTTAAACCGAATGGATATTCAATTTGGAGTAAGAAGCACAATCGGAGTACATAGCTTCATAGGCATATTCTCTCTCCTTGTAACCTTTTAGTCGGTCAAGTCATAGGATGGAAATCAAGAAACTGTAATCCAATCTTCAAGGAAGGTTTGAAAAATAAATTACTGGTCTTTTATAGCCAGGCTGACATCCAACCTCCATCCACTTCTGCTGCCACAAATCAAACTGCTTCAAATTGGTGTCCATTGGCTTTTTTACTAGGCCGGATTCAAGCTGTCGCGAATTTACTATTGCCTCGGATCCTCTTTCCATATCGGTAGAATATCCAAGGAAAGCTATAGTATAATAATGGTGGTCAGTTGCGTGATTATTTATAGAGCTAGTGATGCGGTGCTGATATGTGAGAGAGAGGTGAAAACTTACGGAGCCATAGCTAAAGCTAAGAAAGCAAGTAGAGAGTTGGCCCACTGATATCCTAAACCTATTGAAAGAACAATCCGTTTCAGTGCTAGGTAGTCAAAAAGCGATGCGGACTGCTAGGACTAAACTTACGATTGTACATTTGAACCCCAAAGAGCGGGAAGGCAGCTGCAAAACTAGATCGTGCAAAACTGTTGGCAGCCAGAGCTGGTTAAGTTAGCCCCTATTTCTCTGAGTTGGATAATTGCTCTTTCAATTTCCGCTTGGACTAAGAAACTTGAGACAGAGGACATACCTGATGCTGCATAGAGAGGGTACTAGGTATAACAGCGTTTAGCGCGGGTTGAAAGAATGCATACAAGGGGGACCGAGATCACATACACAATCAACAAGAAAGGTGAATATTCCGGAGTAAACGCATATGATGCTAGCATCGTGTTAATTGGCATATTACAAGGTTGATGGTTTCTTACCCGACGCCAAACACAGCGGAAAATATTATGGGAGCTGGAGAGTTGTCAGCAATCTAACCTTAGATATCGAGATACTATTATTTACCTATCCAGTGTACCTAAAAAGGAGCGAAAAGTTAATATTTTAACAAAATATGGAAGTGGGAATCCGGGAAGAGAAACCTACAGATGAATAAGACGTCCAACCAAATCCTGCATACATTAGTCTTCTGTAGGGTAATACACGGACTGACAAGAGAAGCCTACCAAAGAGAGATATTGGCACTAAAATAACCCCGACAAAAGATGGTGGAAGCCTATACTCAGGTTCCGAGCTACCGGGCGCTCCGCCCTCTGCTTCGTGTTTACGCAAAAGTCGTGCATAGTTCTTTCGCCAAAGTGGGTCGGTTAAGATGCCCAAGACCATACCTACGGAAAGGCCAAGGAAGGTCATACCACCTTGTGATTCTGTAAAGCCGTGGTTGTTCTGGAAGACCAGAGGAAAGGCTTCAAAGAATAGGTACAAGATCCCTAGTAGAATGGCAGAGAGAATGCAAAGACTCAGGCACTATTCATTAAGTCAACGAGAACGCTCTCAACCTTAGAAGGAGAATGGTTCAACATACCATGGGTTCTAGTATCAGTAGCTGAAATGGGCGCACACACGACCACATGATCGTCTTAGAGATTGAACGTGAAGTCTTTTCGATAGGCGCATGCCAAGAATCATTTCCGGTTTCCGCTCTCAATCGCTGTGCTTTCTTGCGCAACAGCACGGGATGGTATGTCTCAGGCACGAAGAAAATGATCAGGCCTAACTGGACGGCCGACCAAATCAACAAGATATAAAATGCCCAGCGCCAGCTTGCGTACTGGTTGATGAAGCCACCAACCAGAGGACCGATTTCTGGACTAAAAGCGAGTTAGTACGTTCAGTTTATCTCTAAATGTTCTTTGGCGTTTGGGCCACGTTCAACTTCAAGGCGAACATGGAGAGTGCATAGTCTTACCCTATGAAAGGACTTGCCTAAAAGAACAAAGATCTTAGTATCCAGCGGCTGCTGTGAATCTCTCGCGATTTGCTTACCGTATATATCATCATTGGCGCCGATAATTCGTGTCGTGGGAACAAATCTCCCACCGTTCCGCCAGCGACGCTTAGGAAGGCGGAGCCAGAAAGACCATCGAGGAATCGGGCGACAAGCATTGTCTCGATGTTCTGTGCAGTGGCGCAAGGGATGAGCCAAATTAAGAAGAACGAGAATGAGGCGATATAGATGGGTCGTCGACCATAAAACTGTAAAAAGGGTTCGTCATTAAGGGGGGTCCGTGGGCAACTTGGAACAAAAGACTGGATAACATACCTCTGACAAGGGCGCAAGTAACATTGGTCTAGTATAGATTCGGCGTAAGCTATCAACCCATAGAATTTGACAGGAAATGATGTTTGTTGGTTAACCCACCCTAAGCCTAAACCACCGACAAACAGAGACAACCCAAGAGTGACAACCTCTTGAGAGGAATTGAACTCATGCATGATTTGACGATAAGTAGTCGTGTACAGTGACGAGGCGCATGTTCTGTTCTTGAGGTTAGTCCAGATGTCCCCCTTTACCAGATCCGTAGCACCAAGCTCATGGTATATACGTACACACAAAGTGAGCTTAAAGAGACAATAATAACGATGACCCAGCGGCGGAACTTGCTCAATTTCCGTGGCGAATCTGGGTCAGTGTCCGGCCCAGGCACCCACTTTACTTCAAAGTCCTCTTGCTTCGGGGTAGATTGGGAAGAAGCAGACTCGTTGCCTGCATTTGGTCCTATGTTTGGATGACCTGCCAGGGAGCTAGATAGCAAATCATGGACAGAGACTTCTTTGTTTGTGCCGACGGCCCTAGAATGGTGGAATGGCTGGGGGGCAACGGAATTGGAATCCAACTCGGAAACTCCAGGGCCTTCGGTTCCGGTCGCCTTCGATTCCATAGCAAAAGCTTTTGTCACTTTGTCGCGGTAGAAAACCTCAACTTCTGACTCGTAAATAGCAACGGTGCTGGTAGTATGTCCTTTCTTGTTGGAACGAGCGACAAGAACCTATTCAGTTAGCGGTTTGTAGTAGACGCATGCCCTTTAAGAAGAGCAACTTAATTACACTTACCAAAGTAACACGAAAAAAAAACTTGTATCGTTAAACGAATCGCCTACTCCACTGTAGCCCGATAATCGCTAATTAGTGTCCGCGCCCGGCTGTAGTCAGTTCAGCGAGGGTACTGAGATGTTTCAAAGAACTATGGAGTCCGTTCGGCCTGACGGAACAGACATTAAGCTTTGTCAGATTGTCGGCATAAGTCTTCGGCATTGAGTGTAAGGTTGTCAGTTCGTTTTGCTTATGCTTTCGTGATTGGTAATCTAAAAGTCTTAATTGAGATCCAATCAATGCCATATTCAGTCTCCGGCTCAGAAGACGAGTGAAAAATAAAGGGCGGACACCATCCGACGGCATACCAGCCTTAACTCCCCGGGGGCTCCACAATAAACCATCCCCATAATTTGCATCCACTTTGAAATGAGTGCCGAAAACGGGCACGGTTGATATTGAAATTATTCGGCTTTTTGTGAAGCCACATGGTATTCTAAAGTCCGTTGACCATATTCCGAGAAATGTACGAAGTCGACGAGGAGTAGAGTGTGCTCCACACAATTTACAGTGCCACTGTAGCAACTTTATTCAAAGCAGCACGGCAATGGAAATCGGGATTAGCAATCATAATAGGAGTAGAGTGTGGATTAATAATGCCAAACTGCACAAATGCGACCATTCCCTCTTGGAACTGCACAAGTATATTAGTTGTTGCGAAACTGACAGAAGCAAACACGAGGGTCTTGGAAAACCACCATTAGTTCACTTTGTTACATTTTGCATCATCGAAGATACAACATCATCTAAAAGCGGTCGAAATGTCCGAATACTCCCTTTCCGACGGCACGCTGCCACACGCAACCGCTGCCACCGAGCTCTTACTCAAACTGTTGGACAAGATTGAAGAACATGCAACCGCTTCATCCATTTCGACAGATGACTGTATTGCCTCTCGTCTCGCACCAGATATGCTCCCGTTTGCTTTCCAGGTCCATGCCGCTTGCGACTCGGCTGCAAGACTGGTAGCCATTTGTCAAAACAGGGAACCTATTAATTGGGAGTCAAGTCCTGATGATCTCAAAAGCCTTATCGATTTGCGAGATCGAGTGAAGAGCACTCAAGAATTCATTCAAGGGGCTAATGAGGCCAAATTTCTGCCTGCCGACAGTCGTATCAACTTTAATATCGGCCCGGCCGGGCCATTCACGGCAAAGGCGGCCGAATTCGCTGCAGGATTTGCTATTCCAAACATGTACTTTCATATTGTCACCGCATATAATATCCTGAGGAATCTTGGTGTTCAGATTGGCAAGAAAGACTACTTGCTGCCGTTTATTGGGCGCTATACATCTTAACATGCACCACTTGGTCGGCTTGAGAAGAATCTATCAATGCCTATTTAAGAAAGGTTTACGGCATGTACTTTCCCTTCTATATCATCATTGTGCGACAATATCAGAGTGTTCTCTTAGACTCATCTTTTGAGCTAAGAGCGTCAATGCGCATAGCAGTTTACACACAGTCATGGTTCAGGTAGCTAATCCGTGATTGATGTCCAACTAAAGTCGAATATATCGTGCAGACACATAAGCCTCTTTCAAACATATCCGATTGTGAATATATCCTGAAAGATGTTGTGATAGGGGATACTAAAACATTTGTCGATACCCTCGAACAGGTCTGGACTACATCGTGTCCCGAAAATCAGCGCACAAAGCGGGGATTTACTAAGTGCAGTTAGGATATGTAGAGGCAGGTAACTTCTGCAGAAATGTGACCGAAATAATGGCTAGCATTGCATTGCGAGGCCTTCCTGCGCTAACTAAGAATACTGGGTCTACAGTGGATCATGGATCTAAACCTGCATTAGACCACTCCATGACGCCCTGTATTATGCCCGCTCGATACGCCAGCGGGGCCGCTTGATTCGCATGCGAACGACCCAACCAAGCAGATTGCCTCAATCATCACCAACAGTCTCCAGGAAGATTGACGACAGGATGATTAAATGATATTGACCACCAGTAGATATAAACGAACACGCATATAGTTTCTATGTCAAAGAGTTTAGGAATATGCACTAGAGCCCTCAATTACGCTCTCATCAAGTGCTCCGGCAACATTTCAACACTGGCGTCAATCGACCTTGAGAAAAATGACAAAGCCTACGATTCTTTACGTCGGCCAGCCCATCGTTTTTGCCCACGGTGCCTGGGCAGAGTTTGAGAAGAAATTCAAAATTCTCACGTACGACTTGCGCTCGAAAGAGGATGCCATCGCCGCCTTTTCCCCAGATGGGAAATACGCTGCCATTGATGGAATAATACGCCCAAATATTGCACCAAACATGCTACCTCCGCTGGACGAGGAGCTGGTGCAGCACCTGCCTTCATCGTGTAAGATTGTTTCATATTGCAACCACGGCTACGATGGTGAAGACGTCAAAGCTCTCGAGAGAAGGGGCATTTGGTACTGTAATGGTGCCGGCGGCGCGACAGAGTCTACCGCAGATATTGGTCTTTTCCTCATTCTGGCCGTCTTCCGCTTCACTACTTTCTGCGAGCTGATGGTGAGAGAGAAACAGGTGGCCGATTGGTTCCACGTCGAGGATATTTGCAATGAAGCACATGAGCCTAGTGGCAAGATTCTCGGCGTGATTGGCATGGGAGAAATTGGCACTGCTGTAGCAAGGAGAGCTCAGGCCCTGGGCATGAAAATTCACTATTTCAACCGCAACAGGAAGCCTGCCATTGAAGAATCACTCGGCAGTGCCGTTTATCACAATAGTGCCGAATCTTTACTAAAGGAAGCTGATTGCATCTTGCTCACCTGTCCTCACAC
This sequence comes from Calonectria pauciramosa, assembly GCA_017140785.1. NCBI lineage: Eukaryota > Fungi > Ascomycota > Sordariomycetes > Hypocreales > Nectriaceae > Calonectria > Calonectria pauciramosa. Next base: position 2,512,871 of record JAACIZ010000010.1, on the reverse strand, counting down.
CCCAGAAACACATCACCTAATCAACAAAACGACTCTGGAATTGATGAAGAGGGGAAGCAGAGTGGTGAACATTGGCCGAGGAAAGTGCATTGACGAGCAGGCGCTGGCAAACGCAATCGAAAGTGGGCATATTTCCAGCGCAGGCTTGGATGTTTTCCATGAAGAGTGAGTTTAAGATTGGCAATTTTTGCTGACACGCACTAATGATGCATAGACCGACAGTAAACCCGAAGCTGCTTAAAAACCGGAGGGTTACAGTTCTTCCTCACATGGCTGGAGGCACAATAGACGCAAATAGGGTAAGACCCTGCAAGCATGATACATGTCGTAGAAATTAACGGTGTGTTAGAAATTTGAGGAAATTGCGATGAAGAATATAGAAGCATACTTTCTTGGTGATGGGAAACCACTAACACCAGTGAACAATGTTGCGTTCTTCTAGCTGTGCAGTGTTGGTGGCAATATGAGCCTGAATTTACCAAGCTCAGATAGGGATAAGGAGACATAAGATTATGCGATTCCATAAACAAATAGGTAGAAAATCCACAAATAACCACATGAGCACAACGGCATAGGATTTTAGTCAACGATGGAACAAGGTTTTCATAAACTGGACTAGCTAAATTAAATTGGACTGTTCATATCAAAAGCCACTTGTGTTATTTCATTTGGAAACTGAAAGAAATGAAAAAAATACAACGGAAAAGCTTAGATGCAACGTACCATCTCAAAAGCTCGCATCAATCCTGGCATGGAATGATTAGTTTTGTTGCACTCCGGCTAGTCATAGTGGCTCTGCGGGGTTGCGCCCTGTTTGTCTTCCCCGCGCGCCCTGACTGCATTTCCTGCACGCCCTACGAGTAGTTGATGCCCCCCACTGTGCGCCTCTGCGCCTCTGCGCCCTAACGCCCTAGAGCGACACTGAGCACACAAGAATGACTCGCCCAGCTCGCAACATCGGCCTCATCGTAAACTGGTGTGGTATTTATTAAAATAAAAACTTGAGTTCAATAGGAGTGACTTCTAGAGGTGAAAGATATCAAAATTAATTCTCCAACGACAACAATATGGCCATCTCAACTCCCACGAACGGCACAAACGGCACGAACGGCGCCTCTAACGCTGTATCCAATGGTGTTGGGAATGGGAAACCAGCCCAAGAGCCCCTTGATGCATCCAAGACGGTGTTTCAATACTCCCAAGCTCTAAAGCCAGTGCCAGAGCCCGGCTCTGCGGAGTTGTGGGAGCAGAATGCCTTCTCCGACCACATGATCACTGCTCGCTGGAGTGTGGACAAAGGTTGGGATGCTCCGAAACTAGAGCCTTATGGGAACATATCCATCTCCCCAGCAGCCTCTTGTCTTCATTATGCGACCCAATGCTTTGAGGGAATGAAGGTCTACCGAGGATTTGACGGGAAACTGCGACTTTTCCGTCCGGAGCGTAATGCGAGTCGACTCCTCATGAGCAGCAGAAGAGTCTCACTTCCGGATTTTGATGAAGAAGAGCTAGTCAAATTAATCAAGATCTTGGTCCGAGCCGATGGCCATAGTAGGTCTTGTTCATGCCCCATATTTTCACAAGAATAACCCGCTTACATGCATCGATGTGAATTAGGATGGCTTCCAAAGGAGAGACCTGGAAACTTCCTTTACATCCGTCCAGCCGTGATAGGAAATGGCGGCCAAATTGGAGTTCAGATTCCCAAAGAGGCCACTATTCTCATCATGATGGTGGCATGGCCCGAGTTCTCCACCGAGAGCCCTCCCGGTGCTCTGCCCAGGCCCCCGGGGATGCGACTTTTTGCATCCGAGAACGGCACCACTCGAGCCTGGCCGGGTGGATTTGGCTACGCGAAGCTTGGTGCGAATTATGGGCCAAACTTTGTCTCTCTTGGTGAATGCAGAAAGAGGGGCTACGACCAGATTCTGTGGCTGCTCGGTTCGGATTGCCAGGTCACTGAAGCGGGATCGAGTAACTTTTTTGCCATCATCAACAATGCTGAAACAGGGAAGGCGGAGCTCATCACAGCGCCCTTGGATGACAAGGTAATTCTGGAGGGCGTCACGCGGCAATCTGTGCTTGATCTTGCTCGTTCAAGGCTCTCGGATGAATTGCAGGTTGTCGAGAAGAAGTTTACCATGTATGAACTCCAGACTGCATGTAAAGAAGGCAGGGTTCTTGAAGCCTTTGTATCTGGCACAGCGGTAATAATAGCCACTACAACCACTAAAAAGAGAAAAGAGCTAACATGGTGCACTAGTTTTTCATTTCCCCGGTTTCCGTTATTCACTTTGAGGGACAGGATTTGGACATCCCGATGACGCGGAAAGGGGCTGATCAGACGTACGCAACGGTAATCAAGGAGTGGCTCAAGGATATAATGTATGGGACCGAAAACCATGAGTGGGGAATCGTGGTTGATAGCGAAAAGAAGTAAAAATAGAATGAAAGATGGGAAATATATTGTATTCACTGTGAGCTGGCGTGTTTCTTTCTATAAAGCAGTAGATGGTATGTGTTGCATCCTATGTGGAGAGTTGTGATGATAGACCTTTTGATGGGATAACAAAGGTACTATTTCCCCTTATCTTGTAATGCTCTCCGCTTATTAGCAATAGTATAGAATATACTGCCATCATAAATAGCTCGGATATCTTCCTTCTTCATTTCACCATCCTCGGGCCAGAGAAGAATATAGGTAGCAACCCCTAAGTAAGTTAGCCCACCTGCTGAACATCGTACTTGAAGGGCCTTACATTCAAAGAGAGCCCCGCCCCATCCAATTGGGTCTGCGATTAACCGTTGCCCCTTTAGCATACTGCACACATCCCATACGTTGAGGCTGTCTTTGCCTTCTGCGTACTTTGAGAACATGTCCTCAAACTTTTGGGGAATAAATCGACCTTCTGTATCATAAGTTCCAGTGTCACTGCCGTGCTTGTCTTTGTGGATATTGTCTGTGTAAATTCGGAAAAAAGGGTCGGGGAGATATCCGGCAAGTGTTGGGTAGGAAAAGTTGGCGTGGATAATGCCAACAGATAGTGCAGACAGAAATATACCAAATCCCAGTGCGTAGAATCCATTGAATGTATCTATGGGCCAGATAATCCCATCGTGGTCCTGGTCGTGTTAACAATCATCGATTGGAGAGTGAATCTAGGCTTCTTGGTTTACCTGGTCAAAGAAATCACAATGCTGCTGAAGAACCTAGATTGTGGATTTTGTTAGCATGTACAAGGCAGTGCGAGAGAAAAATAGATTTCTCTTTCTGATCAAGGCTTCATCAGTTCATCTTACCGTTTGATGTTTGTGGTTTTCTGCCCAACGCCCATCTGTGGTTCCTCTTGGCCGCTCGTACGTTGCAGCAACATTCGCCCTTGCAGTGCCTGGAATTTGGCTTAGTAGTCTTCTACCACTGTGCTTCTAGTATGACTAACCAGTGTGCGGAAGTTTGATATTGTCATCGGGCTGTAAGAATGGCTTTCGTTCGGCAGTCACTCGAACATCACGAATTGAGGTACAAACTTGTACATTCGTGCCATTTTCTCCATTTGAATCATGCCCGCTCGCTCCGTTCAGGTAATCCATCTCGATAATGGATTGAAAGGAAATGAAGAGTATAGCAAGGGAAACGAAACTGAATTGAATACGACCTGCGCTTTCCGTTCAATTGAGACAAAAGCCTACATTAAATAGTACAACATTATGACCATGGTATGATCGATTGCTTAGAGTCTATGACGTGTATACCTTATCGTAAATATAGTTTAGCTGGATTGCGACGGTCTCACTTTTGGCTTACCAAATCTTGGCCTCTCGGACAAATTTATGCCGTGTTAGCCAAAATACTTGAGGTAAAGTTACATGGTCTGCCCAGTTTGCTTGGACACGGAAAAAAAGATTTCTCCAAGGTTACACTGGCTGATCAATCATGACATGTTGATTGGCGTTAGATTCGCGTCATGTTTACGGATGCGGTAAATACATTGTCCCGCAGCTTGCATGTGAAATTAGAACATGGCGCGGTTTGGAAAGTTTTGAGTGGGGGGATTTCGACAGTTCTTGCGTCATAGAACCGGCAGGGTTGCCCTTCCGGGGAAGTTTTACACCGGACCTGTCAGGTCGGAACTAAAACAAGCCAGCAGCTGCTGTGGGCTATTTATCATGGGCTTGTAGGATTATTTATGTCACTCGCTCACAATCCCACTTGCATGTTGGATGTTTTCTTCCGCCCATGGGTTGCGGCCAGCGTTTTGGCGCGACCCACCACTCAGAAGCTAAGCTTGCTGCCAATGCGATACAAGCAGTTCAATTCAGCACGAGAAAGGCTGCTGATTTTATAAAGTTAATATTTCTTATATTTAGTTTGAAAGGGTTTTGGGTTCTGTCTTAAATGTCGCGGCGTAATGTTGTAGTGAGAAATCGTTTGTAGGATAGCTCTGGATAATATTCTGATTAAGGCGTCAATCTTCATGGAATGTATCATGGATTGTAAATGGTTAAATTTGGCAATGTATATTCAAGAGTGAACTCCAATTCAAAGGCTCAGAATAAATTGCAGATGTTTGAAACTCCAGGAAACCCGCCCTCGCTTCTACTACCCTACAGTTCAATATGCTATCCACTCCTACGGGCGTTTTGTTGGCTAATTCGGCCTCCCCCAATAGTCTGACAATGATGTATTAGGGAAAATTTGAGACCATCCTTTATGGGTCAGTCAATATGCCAAAATTTCTAAGTCTAACTTCAATTTGCGGACTGTCATGTCTGGAGCGTGTTGGGCGTAATGGACATGATGCAGTAGGTAGGGTGAGATCAAGATCTGTCCATCCACCCCGCTGAGCTAATTGGAGTAGCATTTCGGCCTTTGATGAGATCTTGTAAGCAAATCCCACTTTAGAAGCCCTTCAACTGCTCCTTGCAGATAACAAAAAGATGATAGACTCAGTTCATGTTACTCACAAGCAAGCGCTAATCTGGACGGGACCCACTCAACATCAACCACTCCCTAGAAGGTACTGGTACAGTCGACATCTCAGTAGCTGTCAAATTCGTCCCATCGCTGATTTGATATTGATTGTGGATTCTAGGTTGGGGATATTTAGTTTCATTATTCATTCACTTATGGTTGATCGATATCAGGATATTATTTGTCTTGTTAGATTGATCGATAACCTCTCGTACTTTCCCGAACAACACCCATCATGTCTAATGCAAGCGCAGCGCAGCCTAATGGATCTCAGACCTATTTGCCGTGGGAAAAACGAGCTGCATTGGAGAGGGCGAAGCGTGACGTCTCTTTGGCAAAAGTAGAGCCGAAGCTCCATGGCATCCCTGACGATCTCCCTCTCAGCTCGCAGGGGTTGCCGGCGATTGTTCTTACCGCGCGGGAGATTGAAATCACCGAGAAATATTCAGTGATTGAGCTCTTGTCTGTTCTTCGAGAGAGAAAGATTTCAGTTGAAGAAGTGACCAGGGCATTTTTGAGGAGGGCAGCCCTGGCCCAGGCTGCCGTAGGTGCAAAGAATATGTACTGATTGGATGAATTGCTAACGGGTATAGACAAACTGCCTTACGGAATTGATGTGGGACCAGGCTCTTGAGAGAGCCAAGTATCTTGATTCCATCCCTGAACCGAAGGGTGAACTATTTGGTTTGCCCATTTCCACCAAAGAGCATCATGGAATGGTCGGGGAGAACGTTGTCACTTCCGCTGGTTTCGTCTCCTGGATCGATAAGCCTCACGGATCAAATGTGCTCTACAATACGCTTTGGAACCAGGGATGTGTATTCTATGCTAGGTCTACTCAACCACAGGCCATTATGCATTTGGAGACCGAGAACAACATATATGGCAGGACAGTAAATCCATACAACCGGGAGCTTAGCCCTGGAGGAAGCACTGGAGGTGAAGCAGCACTTATTGGTATGCGTGCAAGTATTTTGGTAAGTGTCATCAACTCCCTCGCAGTCTTGGTCTGACCAGTTAGGGCGTGGGCGGTGATATTGGCGGCAGTGTTCGTTGCCCAGCAGCTCATGTTGGCATTTACGGGTTCAAGTGAGTGATTGTCTCTGAAATTGCCTCCCATATTCCCAATCAATCGTGGGTATTCTAACTAGTATAGGCCTACAAACAAGCGAATCTCTCTGCTTGGCCAGAGAAGTCACATGGTTGGCAAGGAAGCCATCATGTCGACTCCCGGGCCAATGACTATTGATCGAGAGGCGCTGGAATTATTCATGAAGGTTGCTCTTGCTTCTGAGCCCTGGCGTATTGACCCATCATTGACAGTCAAGCAATGGACCCCGTACAAGTTCACTCGGCCTCTTAAAATTGCAGTGCAGTGGTGGGATGGTGTTGTCCAGCCGCATCCCCCAATGACTCGCGCATTGAGAGAGGTTGCGGAAGCATGCAAAAAGGCTGGCATGCAGGTTGTGGACTGGGACTGTGAAGGGCTGGACCATGCAAAGGGGTGGGAAATCCTTTCCTCCCTCTACTGGCCGGATGGCGGCGAGCATCTGCTCAAAATCCTCGAAGAATCAGGGGAACCTGCTTTGCCCCTCACCAACTTTATCATTCACGAACAACCAAGCGTTAAGAACCTAACGCAACAAGAACTCTGGGATGTAAGTACTAGCTCGCGCCCCGAAAAAGTGTGGTTACTGACTCTAGATATGCATAGCGCTGCGCCGAGCGTGACCTGTACCGTGCAGCGTACACTCGCGCTTGGAACAACACCGCCGAAGACGGCCATGAAGTGGATGTTATCCTGTGTCCCCCGTCGTTTGGTGCAGCAACACCTCATGGACAGTCGCGCTACTGGGGATACACGGCACATTGGAATTTGCTAGATTACCCCGGCGTTATTTTCCCGGTTACTTCGGTTGATCCGGCCAAAGACGCAAAGGACACGAGCTATGTTCCCAAAAATGAACAGGATCAGTTTATTTATGAAATGTATGAGCCGGAGAAGTTTGCCAACGCTCCAGTGAGCCTGCAGCTTGTCGGAAGAAGACAAGAGGATGAGAAGGTGCTTGCTGCCCTCGTTGAAGTTGAGCGCGCGATGGGCCGATGAGTGGGACACGAAGGAATGTGAAGTAGACATCTATCATGGAAACCATTGCGATATTCAAGTACTTGGATTTATGAGAAAAGAGACCGCTCAATAAGGTTATCTAAGGAGTAGCTGGGCCATGTACCTTCCCATACAATTGCATGAGACAGAAAATGGCTTTACAGCCATGTGGTAAAAATTGCCGATGAATATTCCAAATATTGATCATCTCACTATCATCTTCGTCCTTTCGTTGGCACTCGGTATATCGCACTAGCTGGCACTCTATGGCTCATTTAAAGAGTGATGAAGTTATTTGCATTTTTGTATTGATACGAATCATCCAAATCGTGTGAAGTCATGGGACCACACCATCCAGTTCTGTGCGGTCAATGACTCCCTAGGGCAGCCACTAGCCAAGGGCGTACCCCACAAAATGACCAGCATCCTCCAATACTCGCTGTAGTTGGAGACCCGCTACTGCCTCAACTAACCGCACGGACAAGATCCGTTTTGGTGTTAGCCGAACTGGTAGGGAGTGGTTGATACCAGTGCCACTTTGGAGCCCATGATTGTCCTCCATATGTGACCTGGATCAAGCCAGGACAAGACCTGCACTCACATGTTTGCGACACGGGAGACGCTCGCCGCACCCGTTATGGATGCCTCTGGTCAGTCTATCGGGCCTGATGCCAACTTGGATGCTGCAAACATTGGCTGGCCCTCGTCACTGCCCTCTGGCAGCATTGCACCACATTTCGACGAGTCTGATCCCAGCAGCAATTGGCAGGTTCTTGGAGACGGTACGAACCACGGGCTGCCTCAAGATTTATTCGGATCTTTTCCGGTTCAATTCAATGATTCTGCCTCTGGCCAATGCTTTGATCCTGGGCGTGAGCTTATCGATCCGCAATTGCAAGCGTGGAGCTTAGGCGCATTTGATTGCCTAACAGACTCATCCGCCTCAGCGAACCCCAGCACTGCCTCACTCCCCAGCACTGCCTCACTCCCCAGCACTGCCTCACTCCCCAGCACTGCACCCCCTCCTAAGATTGGGGCACGATTCTCCAGCGACTCGGTCCGGATCCTCAGGAACTGGCTCTCGAGCCACAGTGACAATCCATTTGCCTCGGAACAAGACTTGCAGTTGTTGCAAGGTCGGACCGGGCTTTCAAGAAGCCAAATTACGATCTGGATTGGAAATGCCCGGCGACGTGGGAAATACACAAATCGAACCTCGTCTTCCAGGCATAAGACTGCGTCCCCGAACGCAATGACAACCATACAGAGACCGGGGACTCCAGCGGTTGAGACGGGGGTTGTACAGATGAACCCTTTGGAACGGTGGGTAGATTCACCGCCAGAAGACGAGCCAGCGATGGCAAATGCTATCGCTCGTGCTATAGCGTCAACAACGCCGATGCTGATAGGTAACTACAACCCAGAATTCGTGGCTTCTCGTAACATCCATGCAGCAAACGCTAAAGATGTTTAGATGTGAATGGGTCTTCTCGCATTGATGCGGGCACAACAAGAACACACCAATCATATGAATCCTCTCCCAGCAGTTTCGGTACTTCTCCATCAAGCAACACTTCTGCCTATTCACATGAATCTCAAGACTGGACTGCGCTTTCCAAGGGTCCCGGGAAACCTAATCGTCGCCATAAGAGACGTGCTCCCAAGAGATGGGTTGAACCTGGAACATCGCTTCTGGTACCTCGGAACATGTATCAGTGTACATTTTGCACCGAGACGTTCAAAACGAAGCACAATTGGCAAAGACACGAAATGTCCCTTCATCTTCCACTCGAACGGTGGTCATGTGCGCCAAATGGGCCCCGGGAGTGGAATGAAAACCGGATTGCGACCTGCGTATTCTGCGGAGAGGTTGAGCCTGATGACACTCACATGGAGCAACACAACTATTCGGCCTGTCGCGAGCGAAGTGCAGATGAGAGAAAATTTACGCGGAAAGATCATCTGAAGCAACACATTCGACTTGTCCACAATGTGGAGCCCATCAAGCTGGAGAGTTCATTAAACGGGTGGAAGTCAACGGCACCAAACATTCGTTCAATATGCGGATTTTGTGGTATGTCGATCAGTACATGGGATCGGCGCGTGGATCACCTATCTGATCATTTCAAAATGGGAAATACCATGGCTGATTGGAAAGGTGACTGGGGATTTGATGACGATGTGCTGGCAAGGCTTGAGAACTCGATCCCTCCGTGTTCGTATCCTGCTTTTACAAATATTTCCGGAATTTCCTAACAAATGATGCAGATTTCATCCACACCGAGCAAAGCACGCCCTTTCCGTTCCAGGCTAGCAGCGCCCCTTCAGAATCCCCAAGAAACGCCTTTGAGCTGATTGAGGTTGAACTTGTTCATTTCGCACAGGTGCACTACGATACGCACAAAGTGCCTGCAACCTCGGAAGAACTGACACTGGAAGCCTGCCGAATCGTGTTTGCTTCTGAAGGATTATCCCAGCCAGATATCCAGGGCTCATCTTGGCTACGCGACCTCATCATGTCGTCAGAGAGCATTGCTAGACGAGCAAAGTTTGGCCCCATGCGGTCAAGTACTGAAAGCAGGATCTCGACTTTGAGCATTATCGGAAGGAAAACTTTGTTTGACCAATGTCCGCTCGAATCTCAACTGCAAGAATTTGCAAGACTCAATTCTTCAGGTTGCTCTATAAGCGATGATAAACTACAGCAAGAGGCCTGTAGGCTGATTCGAACAGCCCAGAGCCACTCAAATTTCCCATCCGAATTAATTTCAAATTGGATCACTGATTTGATAAAAGGTTCTTCAGAATGGCTTGCAAGCTTTCGGATCCGAGCTCACATAGCCGAACCCTCCAGACCCGGGTCAAATCAAGAGTCTCATGATTTTTCGAATGATCCAGGCAGAATTGAAACGGTGATGAATAACTACAGAGAACTTGAACGAAGGCTGAAGGAGTATGTTGAGCTTCTGTCCGTCCATGGGATTACTCCCAATGAGACAAGGCTTCATAGTGAAGCACAGAACATAGTAGCTGAATTTGATGATGAGGAGTGGAAGGAGGTGGCCCTTCGTAATGGAACATGGTTGGCGTCATTCAAGCGCAGAAACTTGTCAAAGATGGGCGGAGTTGCTCTCTCAAAAAATACAGGGGCATCTTTGAGAAGCGCTACAGTTTTGAGCCCTGAGGTAGACGCAGCGATGTTGGGGGATACTTCAAGTGAAGATTATAATTTCGAAGCTTCCTCGAGCGGGACACCGGGGCAATCAAATAATTTCAAAAGGACCTCTGAACCGGTAAGGGATAGTTTGTTATATGCGCAGAACGCAAACTTCCACCGCTGGGTAGCGCTGGAGCTGGCCCGATGGGCGAAAGCCACCATGTCACCGAATAACCCCAACCAGCATCTCCCGACGGACGAAGAATTGCAACACCAAGCTAGGTGGATATTATATGAAGAGTAAGTCACAAATAATCTGAAATCTGTTTAAAGAGCAAGATCTAACTTCTTATTCGCAAGTGGCGACCCGTGGAACCTGACACCAGCAGATAACGCGGAATGGCTGAGGAGGTTTAAATTGGATGCTGGCATAGGACTAGCCTAGGACCAAATTTCCGACACTATCTCACGTGCTATGGTATGAGCGGTATGTTATTTGGACTAGCAATATTAAGACATCATTCGGTTGTACCTGATTAGCATGTCTATTTTAAACTCCCCGGGAACAATAAAAGGCTATCAAGGATATAGTCAACTTATGAGCCGAAAGATCTATCTAAATGGGTTGGGGGTGAAGGATTCCTTAGTAATTTGAACCCGAATGCTGTTTGGGCATGCTAAATCCCCATGTCCCATCCCTTAACATCGGAGACCTAGCCCTTGGAGCTAATTCAGACGGCAACAACCTGTGTGTACTATGTGACGATCACCTTTCCCAGTTTAATAATCTCTGGTTCGTATTTTGCCTTCATAGTGTAACTAGGACATACTTTATACCGCAGTTATTTCTTCGCATCAAACTGGTAGTATATTGCCAATGCTTGAATTCGGACTCAGGATCTCAAATGTACAGTTAGACCAGTGCTTTTTAGCAAAGGACCCTGGTTATATTTTACCAGCAGCCGTAAGCTCATCAAATGCTTGAAATACTGCCTCTTTCGTTCTTAAAGCAATGTCCTCAATCTCCTCCTTGGTACTAGTGTAAGCAGGCGAAAGCAGCACGTGGTCTCCCGTGATACCATCCTTCGTTCCTACACCAGGATACAAGCTAATTCCAAGCTTGTGAAGGCCCTTTAGGTGGACAGCGTTTGCGATGCCAACTGATGGCGCAAAAGGCTCCTTGGTCTTCTTGTCGGCGACGAACTCAATCTTTACTTCAGGTTAGAAAGGCCTCAAGGTCACTTGCAAGGTTTCAACTTACGCCCCAGAACAATCCTTTGCCTCTGACGTTGCCCACGTGAGGGTGATCATCAAGATATTCGTGCAAACGCTTCTCTAGCAAGACGCCCTGCTTTTGCACATTCTCCACGAGGTTTTCTTCTCGAATGATGCGCTGCACTTCTAATGCGGCAGCGCATCCAACCGGGTGGCCCTGGTATGTGTGCCCATGTGAAAATGCGCTTGGAGAGAAATGTTAGAATCCTGATAAAAAGACAATAGGGGACCAAATTGTGGGTAACATACCCGCTTCCGTTCTCTAACGCGTTGGCTACTCGGTGGTTGATCAACATTCCAGCAACCGAGGCATACCCACCACCCAAGCCCTTGGCAAGGGTCTGAATATCGGGCACAACTCCCTCTTGCTCCCAAACATGGAGGGTCCCGGAACGGCCCATACCGGACATGACTTCTAGCGGGGCGTCAGCACAAACGTCTCTGGGAATAGATCCCGTGGTACATGCCGTCCAAGATGAGGAGCGCGCCATATTTATCGCACACTTTTTTCATGGCCTTGAAGTAGCCTGGAACCGCGGGAACACAGCCCAGTGTCTTTTTTCAATCCATTAGCCAAACAAGTGAATGAAGCAGCTACCAATTAAACTTACCGCTCCAACCACGGGTTCGGCAACAAATGCGCAAACAGTGTCAGGGCCAACCTCTTGGAATTTGCGATCCAGCTCATCGGCCAGCTGCTGGACGTACTCTTCGACTGTTTGGCCCTCCTTCATGCCGCGGTAGGCATTGCAGGCCGAGACACGGTGGACGTTGGGCAGAAGCATGTCCACAAAGAGGCTGCGGCGAGCGACGTGTCCACTCATTGACAGCGAGCCCAGCGTGCAGCCGTGGTAAGAGCCTTCGCGAGCGATGAAGTTAATTCTCTGGTTTTGCTTTGGGCTGATTTCCACAAAGTATTGACGTGCCATCTTCATGGCGCATTCCATGGCCTCAGAGCCTGTCAATAGCCAACACGGGTTGATTAGTCGTGACTCGGGTCAAAAAATGTGCAATGTATAAAACGTACCGGAGCACATGATGTATGCCTTGGACATCTCGCCACCGGTTCCCCGGATCAGCTCTGCTGCCAGCTCTTCTCCAATAGGATGCCCGAAGAACATGGAATTGCAGTATGAAAACTTATCCATCTGGTCAATCATGGCTTGTTTTACACGCTTATTGCTGTATCCTATACACGCCACCGCTGCGCCGCAAGTTGTGTCAAGAATCTGGTGGCCGTCGGCGAAGGTGACATGGCTTCCCTCTGCTGATACAACTTGCATCGGCGGCGACTTGATAGATCTATGAAGCACAGCGCTTCGAGGCTTCACCTTGTCGTTATGGGCTACGGGGCCGGAGTTATTAGATGCCAACCCGGCAGCTTGCCTCTGAGCTGCGGGGGTGGAAGATAGAGTCCTGCTCAGCAGGCGGCTAGCCACCGGCCTCCGTGGGTTGAAGGAGAAAGTAACATTGGCGCCGCGTCGAGAGGAACTGGAGGTGATGCTGAGAACCGCCCCAACCGGCTTCGTTAACGATGCTCGACCAAGCATTTTGGAATGATGGCGCCGCTGGTGGCCAAATTGGGAAGGAAAACCACAAGGTTGTCAACGGTAGACGTTCTCTCTCAGCGTGATGCAAAGCTACGGAATGTTGGCAATATAGATTATAAATCGGGGACAATACTAGATGCCTGGGACGATAGCCGATATGCGGGGTGTGTTTTATCCTGGCGTCTGTTTCTAGCTCCGTGATCCAATGCAAGACCGATAGTCTGGCACATGATTCAATCGCCACGGGCTGGCTGGCGTGTCTCCACCGGACGATGCACGGCGTATCAGGCGCAGATGCAACACTAGCGAGCGAGCGCCCTAATCTTACGGGAGGGGGTACGAGAGGGACACGAGTGGAGATGTGCTCCCCCGGAGAATTGCTCGAAGCGATCTCGCTTAGCGGGTTTGGATTGGGAGCAGCTGGATGCACTAGAAACTGCCGAGAAAAAGAGGACAGCGGGGCTTCAGCTACTAGTCCTTAGGCGTCTAAAGATGGGACGAAGATGGGTGGGAGCCATCACATCAGGTCATGATCTCCAGAATGTGGGTTAATTACCACGTGGATACGATACTACATGGAAAGGCGGCCGGGTTGGTTTGTCCAATGTCCTTTTTACGCCATTCGCTAATTTTTTTTTTCCTTCTTGAAACAACCAACTATCGAATACGACCATGTCAAGTCAAGAGCAGATCTCCCCCTAATGCATCCAATATCTGCGTCCAATCGGCATCCGCCTTCTCTCCGCTCGCACGCTGGACCCATAGTTCCTCCAACACCTGCAGGGAGCGCAGCACGTTTCGGAACTGACGCTGCTCCAGCGTCATCTCCAACCGTTTCCGCACGAGCCGGATATCGTTCTCCTCGGTGGCCTCGCCGCCCGCCATGAATAGAGGAAACAGGAGCGCTGATTCCGGCGACGTGCCGACGGGTATTTCAGAAACGTGGGTTAAAATCTTTTTGAGGTTTGTCTTCATCTTATGCTGCAGGATCCCCGAGATGGTCTTCGTCAGAGAGACGCCGTCATTTACATACAAACTATCGCACAACCGCCTGTGAGCCAACCGGTAAAAGTAGATGAGCACCGCGCTCTTATAGGCATACGCCAGCGCCGAAAGGCCTGGCGCAGTATCTGGATGGCAGTGCCAATCTTGGAGGCGCTGCTCGAGCGGTGCGCACATGGTTTGGAACAGTGACTTTCTCTGCTGAGCCTCATCGGTTGCCATCTCGGGGCTAATTCTTGTGTCTTGGTCCAGGCAGCTAATTTCGGCGATGAAGCGAAGCAAATCGGTCGCAACACCCAGGTAGCTGTCAATGACATCGCAAATGCCCTCGAGGTATTTACCATCGAGGAGCGGTCTTTTTCTTAGGGTTACGCTGCCGATAATGTCATGATAGGCGAAATTACGAAGGATCCATTGGCCTTCTGGGCTGATTTTGAAGGCATCGACGCCGTGAACGATGTCCCCACCCACAGACGACGCCGAAGCCGACGAGATGATGTGCATTGTGCCCTGCAGATGGGAATGCCATGTTTGACGATCGCCGGTCCCGACCTCAGAGGTGAGAAAGGCAAGGCAAGCAGCGGCCTTTGTCTCGTGGCAGGTGATGTCATTGGACGGGGTCTTGATAGCGATAGCCAGGTTCCGTAATGCCGCAGATCGTGCCTCAAGCGCTGTCACTTTGTAGGATGGGTCCACCAGCGACAAATGGCCTGATGCGAAAGCGAACAGTGCGTCTGAAAGAACCGGGGACTCCATTGCCATGGGTAGGAATGCTGAGAAAAGTGTTGGTTGCGATACGCGAGGGCGCGTTTCGGGCATGTATATGCGATGGGGATAGGGGGGCACTCACCAGAGAGAAATGAGTTAAATTGCTCACTGACAGTCAGATGGCGCGTCAGGACGGTGATGTAGTAGCCCATGACATGGCGCTTCTGCGAGATCCTCGACTCTCCACTGACAACGGTGACGGGCATGAAGGGGCCGGCTACGGGGGTGCAGATGGAGACTGGCCGCGAGGCGAGCGCCGCGATAGACGAGGCATCTCCGGCGGCGGTGACAGCCACGCCGCCGTGCTGGGGAATAACGTTGCGAACAGGCTCGCGAATGCACTTGAGGTTGAGGCGCTTACAGGTGCCGCAGACGGGGAATGTATTCTCCACGCACTTCTTTCTCCTAGATGGCAAATCAGGGTTGGTTCAGGCGAGAAAAACGCAGGCGGCTGCAAATGGAATGCGGGAGCACCGGGAGCGGGCACGGCACGACGGGGATCGGGATTGGGATGGGGGAAGGGGGATGGATGGGGCTTGGGCCACTCACCTGTGGCGACAGGTCAGACATCCCGTCTTGTCGTGCTTGGACCCTTTCCGGCGCCTGAAGGTGGCCTCTGGCGACGTCGTCGTCTCCATGGTTCGCCGCGGCCCTCGCGCGAGTATGCGGCCTGCGAGCGAGAAGGCGGTGGCCGTGAGGCTCTCGGCGTGTCGGGCGTAAGTTTGGTGTTTAACCTTGCGAAGGAGCGCGGGGGCTCGCCATGAAGAAAAAAACCGGGGGCCCCGCCCACCAGCGCCGGCACTCGAGAGATTGAGGACGCAAGGGAGCGACTGATGGCGGCCTAGCCCCGGCGGGGATGGAGTCGTGGGATTGGGTGCGCCAGACGCTAACGTAGATATTCGTCCAACGAGCACCATGGACTCGCACACCATCTCGGCTCTCACCCGCCCCCGGATTCTGCGTCAGCCTTTCGGGCAGTAGTGAATCGGGTGCTAGGGGTCATGTAATCATCTATCCGGGATTCAATTGATCTACCCTGTTGCAAGATGCCGCTAGATCCACACTACAAACAAGCACGCGTATCATGAGACGAGGCAGCAAAATTCGCATACATCGCTCAACGACGACCAACTACCGCAGACCAAAAGAATCGGCCAATTTAGATGGGATCACGTCGCTGCAGGTCTATCTATTACAACGTAAAACACACAAAGTCGCTGGTCTGGTCTTGGCGCTGGCGACATGTGCGCTCCACTTCTGACTCACATATTCCACTGAATCCATCTTTTACGAATCTGTTGCTAAAACCCCCTGCATTGCCACGTTCTTACGTATGCCTCCTTCAGTCATCGTTCATGTCCCAACCAAAACCGCAGGTTCATGGAACGAAGCCATCCCCGCGTGGAAGGTAGATTGAGATTAAATGCAGTTCGTACCCTGTATCTACGCACTATTGTTCATGACACATGTCAGCCGCATTCATAGCGCATCTCATTCGGAATTCCTTGTTTGGCTCCTTGACCAAATGGGGCTAGCAGCTCGACCACTCTGATTGGATATGCATGGCGTATTCGGCGCGGCATCTCCACATCCGAAAAGGGTCTAGCCTGGATCCTCCCATCAACCTGCTCCAGCTCTTTGACATTGAGTATCTGAGGGCGCGGTTGGCAAATCGTGACCTTGACAAGTGAATCAAAATGGAAGGTTAACGGAGACGTCGGTTTAGACAGCGTTGTTGTTTGAATTGTAAACACGACTGTGGGAATCTCCACCAGGTAGCTTGTCACATGAATGCACTGGTGAAGTGACGATTGCGTTGTTACCTTGATCATAGCCCCTGTATATTTCATATAAGCCAACACTATCTATCAGTTTAAAAGTATCCAGGAATTACCACTGAGCTTTGTTTGTGTAGATCAACATCCTCCGGTGTTTCTGGTTACACCGTTTCATCCACCCCGTTCATCTTTGCCAACCAATCTACTTCATAAGTCGTTGGAATTGAACCCTCTCATTCTCATTTTGTCACTATCTGCCACAATCATCATCCATAAACGCAATGCGCCGTCTCATTTCTCGTGGTGCTGGCGTGAGCCCTCGTGCGCCTTCGGCCCTTTCCTCCCGATCCGCTGGCCTTGCTTCTGGAAGGGCATCTTCGAGCTCCTACAACATCTCTCGGAACATTCATACTACTCAGAGAAATCTGGGACCGGCGGTGACCCTGCCATCCACAACTACTAGTTATCCTATCAACCATGAAAAAGTCCAACCCGTTGATACTCCTTACTTCATTGACAATAAATTTGTCAATTCCACCACCAACAAATTCATCGACCTGCATGACCCAGCCACCAACAATCTCGTCACACGGGTTCCTGAGATGACAGATGCCGAGATGAAGGCCACCGTTGCTAGCGCCGAGAAGGCATTTGAGTCATGGAGCAAGACCACGGTTCTCACTCGCCAGCAAATCATGATCCGCTTCGTTCAGCTCATTCGTGAAAATTTTGAGCGTCTGGCGGCCAGCGTCACGATTGAGCAGGGAAAGACTCTTGCAGATGCTCGCGGCGACGTCCTTCGGGGCGTCCAAGTCGCTGAAGCTGCCATCGCTGCTCCTGAATTCCTCAAGGGCGAGCTCCTCGAGGTCTCCAAAGACATGGAGACTCGCACCTATCGTGAACCTCTCGGCGTGGTCGCCGCTATCTGCCCGTTTAGTAAGCATACCTGATGGATAGCGATGACTATGTGGCTAACCCCAATGCAGACTTTCCCGCCATGGTTCCATTGTGGTGCCTTCCAATTGCAACGGTCACTGGCAACACCCTGATTCTGAAGCCATCCGAGCGAGATCCCGGTGCTGCCATGATTCTTGCCGAACTGGTCAAGGAAGCAGGCTTTCCCGATGGCGTAGTAAATGTTATCCATGGCGCTCATCGAGCCGTGGACTTTATCATTGACGATCCCGCTATCAAGGCCATCAGCTTTGTTGGCGGTAACAAGGGTGGCGAGTATGTATTTACGCGAGGCTCTGCCAACGGAAAGCGAGTGCAGGCAAACCTTGGAGCAAAGAACCACGCGATTGTGGTCTCCGATGCGAATAAGAACCACTTTGTCAACAGTGTGGTTGGCGCTGCATTTGGTGCCGCTGGTCAACGCTGCATGGCTCTGACTACTTTGGTCACTGTTGGCGAGACCAAAGATTGGCTGCCTGAGATTGTCCAACGGGCCAAGGAGCTCAAGGTTGATGGCGGATTTGAGGAAGGGGCCGAGATGGGCCCCGTTATTACCCCTCAGAGCAAGGAGCGCATTGAAGGTCTTATTGCAAGTGCTGAGAAGGAGGGCGCCACCATTCTGCTTGATGGACGCGGCTACAAGCCTAGCAAATATCCCGACGGAAACTGGGTCAGCCCCACCATCATCTCAAATGTCACCACCGACATGACTTGTTACAAGGAGGAGATCTTCGGGCCGGTTCTTATTTGCCTTCATGTCGATACTATCGATGAGGCGATCGAGCTCATCAACAAGAACGAATATGGTAACGGAACTGCCATCTTCACTCGGTCTGGAGCGACCGCCGAGGTCTTCCGCAAGAACATCGAGGCCGGCCAAGTGGGTATCAATGTACCTATTCCAGTTCCGCTGCCCATGTTTTCCTTTACAGGAAACAAGAAGAGTATTGCGGGAGGTGGTGCTAGCACCTTTTATGGCAAGCCTGGTGTCAACTTTTATACTCAGCTCAAGACTATCACGGCATTCTGGTCTGCCACTGACGCTGTAGCTAAGAAGGCATCTGTTTCCATGCCCACTATGCAGTAGAAAGAAAGGAACAAAAATAATGATACATCTCTTTAGTCTCGAAAAAAAGAATATTGTTACTATCAAAGTTGATTGATAGCCAAGAGATTTTTCTTCTAGCAAGGCCTAAAATCCGTTTCTATCTTCGTGAATGCAACTCTCAATCGTAACTAGAAATTGCCATCTGGTCTGTATCATGGCACTGCTTTAGAGAAACCCGTGTCCAGAATATCCAAAACTAGAATCGCCAAATAACACAGATGGCACCATAAGACTTTCGATATCTGCTTCCCAGTTTTCCAGTAGTGGCGTAATTCCCAAGTCGTACTCGAATTCTCCCATCATCCTGCCACCAGGGTCTGTCTCATTTGTATTCCTTTGCATACGGCACTCAGGGTTCCTTGAATCCGAGTCAGACACACGGTCAGAAGACTGCACAACCTCGGTATCAATTTCACACTCAGAGCGTTGGGATCTTGCTCTGGACGACATCGGATGCTCCTGAGAGCCTGAGGTACGAGAATTAGCTCTGTTCAGATTTCAACAATGGCCTGATTCGGGAACGCACTGTTGTTGGTAGCTGTTGCTCGCTTGTGCAAAAGAGTTAGGGATTCCAAATAGTCATGGGCTCGGGAACATCTTGTACTAAGATGCTGCAGCGTTTTGATGCAACTGTCCCACCGCTCCTGCAGCGGCTGCTCATCAAAGTAGCGAGTATTTTGTTGAATATATTGAGCTGAAATTAAGATTATCCCAGCCGTTACTGAATCTGCCAAACACAAGAAAAAGATTAGCGTTTGCCTTTGCTATCAGTAAAGCCTAGGGATCTATACAAAATGTGCTGAACCACCATGCACCAGTGGCATCTTGCCTCGTGGCAATTTCTATTGATCTGACGAGGTCGCAAGTTGCTTTAACGCACTGCACAGCGCATGGGATACGCAATGCCATCTTTAATTCCTTTTCGCTTTGTTGCGCCAGGCTTGTATCGGATTGGTTCGGCTTCTGCGACTCTGCACGCATGGATGCACAGAAAGAACTGAAGCTCGGACGATAAATAAGCACTTTTAAATGAAAGTATCTGAAAAAAAAGAAAAGAAAACTTAGCACCTTCGCTACCGAGAAAATACAGAACCACTTACCGGGCTTGGAGAACATTCGACTGGCGCTTGAAGACTGGGCTAATGTTATGAGACATATTTGAATCATCCCATTGTAGAACATCTGGGAAAGAGTTTTTAAAGCTCTCCAGCATGGAGTCTATATGCATAAGTACGTCAAAGCTTGTATGCTCGCCATGACTATTTTCTGCTTTTCCAGCGGCATGCGAATGGGTAACAGGGTTGTAGATTTGTGTGAGGATTTGCGCAAGCACTTTTGAGAGCTTGATGTTCTCCACATTGAACAAGTTAATTGAGTGTATCCCTGAGGATTGGCTGATAGGATGGTTGTCCAACAGCAGGTCATTGTCGTCAACTGCGCTTGGCAATGGTACGTCGTTGACGACGTACACTGACGGTGGGCGACCCAGCGTCATGCTCACAGTCCTAATCCTCTGTTAGTAGAGGAATGAAACAAATGGGCATGCTTACATTTCCATTTGGACACAACCATGCCAAACTCGCCGCCTAATCTCATTTTATATTCTTGAATGCTGTTCCCTACAGTTATTCGTCTGAAGCCCCAGGCCCACAGCCATGCGACCAGCAAGACCAACGAGGTTATAGCAACGCGTAGGATATTGTGTCCATGACAGGTACATTCCTGCCAGCAGCAGAGTTTGAACAAGTGAAATACTGCCATTGTCGAGAAGCTCGATGCTGAGTAAAGATTTTATTCTCTCATGGAACATGGCAGACATGGCATCTTTTTGCTGTGGGGGGAGATCCGAGAACTCGCACCCTAGCGCAAACATGGCATTTAGAGCGCAAAAGAAGACCCGAGGTGGACATTTACCACTGCCTAAGCCAATTTCATGACCATCGTCGCTAGTTGAAACTTGGTAGCCGTGCTCAGTCCAAATGGATGAGTATTAATCTCGAAATGCGACTGAATGAACCCACGGGTAAAATATGTGCCCATTCGAGAAGTATGAGTTCAACAACCGATCTGCGGCTGCCCGGGGAGGGAGTGCGTACTGTGGTTGTAGCATCATATCCATTTGGTCACTTTCTCGCACCGTTGCGCTCCTTCTTGGCTGCTGGGGCGATTGCTGTGTATTTTGTTGACACTTGGCACTCGCATTGCAGCGCTCACCTGGATGGGACATTTCCTGCAGTAATGACCACACGGATGACTGCCCATAAAATTCATTATTGGTAGTGATGGACAGGTTAGACTGGACGGTAATGGCAGCTCCCATCGCGCTGATAGGGCTCGGTCCATCGGTTTTGTTCGAAGTATCCTGAATCGAACATTGGCTAGGGATACCGTCACACACAAGATGACTGACACACAGTGAGATAACATTATGAACTTACATGCGAAAGCGCTTTTCCAGTTCATCCAAGCTGCAACACCTTACTTCCGTGTCAAAGATGGAACGCATCGTAACAGTGTTTGCATCTCGTCTATGTCAGGTGTACATGGGAGCGCTGGTCAAGCTTATTATGCTGTGGCCAAAGCAGATGTAGTGGGGATGATAAAAGCTATCTCAAAAGAATGGAGTCCTGAATGCAATGTCCGTGCTAATTTTGTTGCTTTTGGTTATATTCAGACCCATCTTACCCAGACTAAGGACAAGGAAGCATTTGTGGTTAGCCCAGGCGGCGAAACTTTTCAATTCGGAATTGCTAGAAGAAATAGAGAAGAGAATCCCAAATATGTAGACATTCCGCTGAGAAGGCCGGGCTCCCCAACTGACGCCGCGAAAGCCATTTTAGTGTATGCAGCCCACTTTGCCCATCGACCCTAGGCTTCTGAAGAATTCAATTGCAAAACGGGAGCGAGTGGTTCTAAGAAGACATAGGCTGTATGAGAATAGAATTTGAATTTCAATATCCAAGTAGCTACTTCTAGATTACATATTTCTTCCGCCCGTGACCATCGTCGGATCGGTCATCCCAAATAATCACAACTGTTGACACTGTAAACTTTCCACTATACTGTGAGCCCTTACTGACGAGGACTCATGTGATACTACAACGACAAAATGTCACTTGAAATGGATAATTGATCCAAGTTTAGTGATGAAACCATATCCACCTGTAGTGGAAACCCCCATGGAAGAAGGTCCCAAGAGACAAGCTTGTTTTGCACGGCCATGAATATCGATTCCATTATATCGGCAAGCCTTTGGCTTTCCCATATGCCCTCTCTTCTCTGAATAGACCGCAACATATTTATGCATCTCAATTGAGTATGTCGATCTGCGCATGATGAGTAGACCATTCCAATTGCTGGGATCATAGTTGCATCAAACGCAAAGGTAGGTGCAGAAGTAAGATTTTGAGATGATATCATGGATTTAGCCTCTCGCAATATAGCCTTGCAATTGGCTAATCGAATCTTATCATGGAATGATTCCATTCCCAAAACAGTCTTCCATGTGGCCTGCTGTAGCGAGAGTATTCTCATCTGCAAGAATTCATGTTTTGAGTAGTTTTGTGGATTGGCTTGGCGCTTAAGCTTTTCAAATGAGTCATTCCACTCTTGAAACATACTTGCCATAACTTCCAACTCTGATTTTTCAAGTTGAAAGGCCCATGATGGCATACTCGACAACGAAGAACGGTCATTTTTACCGTGGTGTTTACTGTCATGTTCAAGATCTGACGACTTAGTATGATGCTTCGCTTGGTGTAGCATTCTGCTATACTCTGCATCGATTCTGAAAAGTGATTTTGCAGCCGCAGCCACTGAATCAAATGATTCATTGTTCTTTGCATCTTCCCAAGGCCTTCGTATACATGGAGGTGACAGAAAAATGTCAGCACCCAGGTAATCTTCCAGATCCTGCCCCAATCTGTATAACATAGTGGCAACATGTTCGTAGAATATTGCTTTGTATCTCGCCCCTAACCTTTGTGTGTTTTTGAGAAAGGCTTCCCAGAATGAAGACAAAAGCAACGCTCCGGCTTGAAGATGACGTGCCGATTCAGTGTAGCGACCTAGAACATTCTCAATGCAAACAAAAATGACACAGCATATGAGAACAATCTCGATACTTGCTGGGTTGGTATCTTGAGCCATTGACTTAATATGCTCTATCGCGCAGTTGTATTGTTGAATGCAAACTATTTCTTCTGCTTGCGATGGCGACCTCCCCACTTCTCTCAAAGGATTTGATCGGAATAGTTTGTCTGCGCTCCCCAGGGCACAGAGTGCATATCTGATCGGCTTTGCTGCGTAGCTGAGAGGCAGGGCATGTATATCCCAGAATTCAGCTGGTGTGATGGTAATTCTGAAATCTTCAATGGTGCAGATTCGGACGTGATGAAGCAGTTCAGCTTCCAGTAATATTTGGGAGACATTGTCAGTGAGGTTGGGTAGCAGCGCGAGCCCTGTGACGTTTCTTCCGATCACTGAAGCGGCATGTTGTTTCAATATGTCCGACGTCCCTCGTTTCTTCTTGACCTTGCGCTTAGGTATGATTTGGTAACCCTCGCAGGGGAAGCCGTCCTTCTGACATCTGTGGCAAAAGGGCTTTGCTTCGTCGCATTTCAGATGCCGAGCTCTAAGAAAAATGAGTACTAAACTGTATATGCCTATGGGCAAACTGACTTGCTGCAGACGAAGTTAGCAATAAGATTTAATTGACTCATCAATGCCACACTGCATACCATGTTATGCAACCCGTTCTGACTTTTAGGCCTCCGAAGCGAGTGCGGTTCTCGTGATGTTCCATAGCTAAAAAGGAACTTCGGGTATTAGGGTCATGCGAAAAGTCCAATCCGTGTAGAGTCTGTTTCCAGTCGTTGCCGGCTCAGTTGGTGGCAGAAAGGCTCTGATTTTATTGACATGGCGTCATAAAAACCCCGCCCCGCAGGTCTCCATCGTCCTAGCCCAACTTGACCAAAAAGCTCCGCCTCTACAAGTATACGGGCACGGTCCTATTTTACGTGTGCAAAAAGCACGGTCTCTATCGACATCACACCATCATTGGGGACGGTCATGTGTCGCTGGGCTTTTCTCAAATCTTCATTAGTGTAGTATACAAACTAATCATTTTGAGTATTATTCTTAGCAATCGTTTTTTTAACGTGATCAAAATTCAGAAAGACACTACAGCGTATAGTTTAGATAGAATTGACCGCTCATTGCCACAACTTGATCGGAGAATGCCGAGGGTGTCATGGCGTTTGTGGGGCGATACGAATTCATAATCTCGACAGCATGCGCCGAAGCGAGCTTCCTAGCCCTTGCCTCATAAACTATTTCGCAAAGATGGAATGACGTTCATGGTGAACAAAAACAGTTTTCCTCCTCTTAGACTAATCATTTGCGACCAGGTGGGGTTCTTACTAAAATATTTATTGATTTTTTACCCATCAAGGGAAGTCAAAGGCCCAATCATTTTCCCCTGAAAAAAGAAAAGAAAACTTCACTATAAATGCCGCGTAGACTCTTAAACCATATGGTGCAAATGTGTATGGATATATCAGAGATTCTCAATACCATTCTGTGGATAACAAGACTATCTAGAAATCCGTGGTTAAATATGAATGTGTAAGGATTATTAAGAGTTTTGACTGGGAATCAAATATGTCTCAAAGCTATAGGAGTGGGATTGTGAAACCGTTTTCGCGACTCACAGATTCCAAACTAAATGCTTTACCAAGGAAGAATGGTTTGCTCTCGGATTGTTTCATCCAGAGACGTTGGAAAACCACAGATAGGAACTTCAAGTGTGACATAGAAAAAAAATCAACCATGTCCTCAATAATCTTCAGTATGAGGTCTTGTATATGTGACATTGCTTTCCCGCCGCATTCGCATCCTGCAACAGCTAGCGACCACGCCATAGAGTTTGCAGTCGTAATGCCACTGATTCTATAAGCATTCACCAAGTATTCTATCCCGGTGATGATTTCCTCGATCTCAGCTATACGTGCTGTTTGTGAGACTCCGGCAATAGGCTTTGAAAGATCAGAGTGAAAGCCGAGTCCTCGCTGGTGGTACAATTTAGCGGCATGGTGCATTATCTTCCATGCTTTAGACAACACCAGCCGCTGCGGGCCTGGTAGACGCACTGGAACTTTTGGAGGAGCCCAAGCTGTCAGTTTCATATGCAGCTGATTTCTTTCTGTTGAGAAGGCTTCTTCCTGGGCCTTGTTGGAGTCAGATGAATATTGATTGGAATGACACGCGTCTGCGCATTGGCTCAGCTGGGCTATGAGGGTAACCAAGTCGCCGGGGTATCCAGTGAGGACCTCAAAAGGTAGAAAATCTTGGCCATCTGGGACCTGCAGATTGTTTCCGAGGTTCCACCGCAACCAGGCATTGGTGGATATTGTGCTGCGACCAAGTGCAAAAGCCGATATGTCAACTTGTCCAGATGTCATGAGAAGCATCATCCCAAGACTTGAAGACCCAATCGATATGCTGCCATGAGCATCGATTATGTGGACGACTTGCTGGGCGTGGTGCTGCCAGTCGCCATCAGGCCCGTCAAGAGACAGGAGGATGAGAATGGCAGCGCCAGCCACCGCTGCCAAGAGGAGATCTTCGCTGTCGCCGTCATGCTTTTCGAGATTAAACAGCATCTGCTGAACGTCGAGAAGAGCGGCGTGGTAAGGCTCCCAGGGAGACGGGGACGGCAATTCGCAGTCCCCTGCGCGAGCCTGCGCCGCAACGGCGAATAGAGCATTGAGAAGCGAGGGCGAGATTGTAGGTAGTCGTAGCAACTCTGCCACAATGGGGCAGCCAGAGTTGCCAATTGCGACAAGGCTCTTTTGACAGACGCGTAGTACTTTAGGCAGCAAGTTAATGATTTGCCATAACAGAAATCATGCACCAGGGGTTCTACATACGTACGCGAAAGTCTTGGTTCTGTCGAGGGGTCAATTCCAGGCGTTGCATTGCGACATCACTTGGGGAGGAATATAATCACGTTGAATGTGTGCAGAACCTCTCAGCACCATGAGGTCGCAATGAAATGAAAGGGACAGGGGCGCCGGATAATGATCGTGTGCTCCATAATTGGAGGAGCAGCCTACGCCACGTCGTAGCCTACCGCTTTGGGCGGATTGACCATGAGGCACCGTTCTCGCGCTAGACAAGTTAGTGTGATTGACATCCTGGTCCCGGTCCAACCGTGACGATTAAATATCCTCGGTACTTCGATTCCCATCTTACCTTGCCTGTCTTCGTAGTCCCAATATATTTTGCTGTGATTAAATTGGCACTGCGGTAGATCGCTGCTGCTTCAGCACATCTAAAGGCATGATGGAAGCGATATGGTTGTTTCTGCTACAATCAAGACTGTCCTTCGTGCTAGCAAGGTGAACAGTGGGCCCAAAGCGGGGAAATTGGCCGAGCGGCTGCTTGATAAATAGCCTGCGGACCTTTAAATATAAGGCCTCCACTTGCTGTGCTTGCTCACCTCTGCCGCCGGCCCTTCAAACGAAGCCAGAGAAGCTGTCATCTTAGCTGGCAAGACGTCTGAGACATTCGCATCGATGGGGCCTCTACAACGCCGCCGCGCTTGTGACCGATGCGCCGCAATAGCACGTCTCCCCAACATGACACATGATTCGCCGACCGGACTCTATTGCTGACGCTATTGCAGAAAGGCCAATGCAGTGGTGAGCCATGCGACCGGTGTATTCGATTGGGCTTCGAATGTCTCAGGAGTCGCCCGGTCCGGCCTCGTGGTCGGCCTCCGGCTTCTAGGCGCCGGGCGAAAGCATCTACGTCCGGGTCCAGCCTTGGCGGCCAGAACTCGGATGAAGAAGACCCCGGAAATGGCAGCATCCAAGGACGGAGCCCCGTCGTGCCTGAGGAACCCGGAAACGAGATAGATCAGGCCGCGTCAGAGTTGCTGTTAAATGCCGCAGATGAGACAGATCGAGCCGCGTCAGAGTTGCCGCTGAGTGCCGCAGACCGGTCCAGGTTGATAGCCGTCGTCATGGGTCTCGCACACAAGGTGGGCATACTAAGCCCCTGTCCCCGGAATCACCACCAGCCTGGCTCAGGTCATCTAGCCGAACCCACATTTTTGACCTCGCATGCCGTTGTTTTCGCTTTGTTGGTGTGCGCCTCCATATTTCAGCCTCATTCTGAAGCTTCAATTGGAGAGACAGGTGTCGAGAACTGTCGTGTATATGCTCTATCCGACATTCCCATCCTGACCTGGAAGAGTAGGCCAATCAACTCTGGCGACATTTATTGTCTAGTTCTTCTTGGCAATCTGGGCTACCTAGACGCTGAGCTGACAGAAATGGCGGCCCGCTGGGGCATGCTCTCACAAACCCTGTCTTGCACTGGGATAGGTTCACACCTAGGTCAAAGCATGCCAGAACACAACCGCAGAGTCATCAGCCTTGTTAATATTAATATTGAAATCCAAGGCGTTTTATTTAATCAAAATAGCCATGGGAATCCTAATTGGGATAATTCTAAAGTGGATTGTCAAGATTTAGGTATTAATACTAACAGCCTAAGTCAACCTGCTATCTCTGACATAGATTGGCATGACCTCCACAATCAATCTCCCGACTGCTCTGAATCAAGGAGTCAAACATTGGATAGACTTGAGGGTTTTTTTGACCTATTCCTCCCCTTGCAGAGGGTAATAAAGTTTGCACAATTCTATTCAGATTCAAGGGGGATGTTACAAAATCCCGTCGTGGATGCCCTGGAAGAGTACTTTGTTACATTCCCCACCAGAATTATGGAAATGAGTAAGGTTCAGCTCGCCTGGCAGCTTGAGGCCATGATATGGTTTCATGGCATCTACTTATACATGACAAGCACTCCCGACTTTCTCAACATAATATTGCTACCCCAAGTGGTACAAAGTCTAACATTTCGACACACAGCAGAACATTCTATTCTGCTGGGCGATATCATCCCATATTTAATCCGAATAGACCAGGCAATGGTCCACATATCGCATTTGACAATTTATTTTATCGCTCTCTCTGCGGCAGTTCATGTCTCTATGATTCGCTGTCTGCATAATAATACTTCTTCCGCGCCTCCTCTTCTGATTCGGAGTGCACGTGCACATGAAGAAGCCCTGAAGATGATTGAGAGAACAAATTCAACATGCACGCATCCCGTTATAGAAGGCGTTTTGAATATTCTGTCAATGGTTTTGACTGCCGTATCCCACGGAACACAAGTTGAGCTGGCAGAAATGGCTGCGGCTAGTCGAAAATTAAAATACTACCGATGGATACCTGGAGGCAAGGGGCTGCTTAAAATGGAACAGGATATTTCTGATGATCTTTTCCAAGAGCTCTGGCACTTGCATGAACAAAGCGACCTGTCCGTGTCCTCGTTGTTAGATGTCCAAGACATGTTTAAACCCGCATCTAGAATTAACCAGCCTGGAACGTTCGACCTCAGTATATTATTTTGAACAAATAGAACCTGGGAATTGATAGAGACGCATGATGTTTTGACTACAGACGCATAATTCTTATAGATATATGACTTTTTTGCCCTTTAATTGGCTTAAAAAAAATTGTTAGTATTCTTAAATTCTACTATATACCCTTAATATATTTCCTCTAGTTTTACTTATTAGACTATAATTTCTCCCTTTATATATTTAATTCTTATCCCTAAAGATTATTTTTATATATATTTATAATTTCTAAAGATAATTATAGTTAATTATATATTTATAGTAATAAGTTGGGCTTATCTAATAATAAATTCTTAGTTTAATACTAAGTAAATAATTATATAATGAGAAATAATAATATTATAAATAGTTTAGCCCTTTATTATTTATAAATTATTATAATATATTGTGATTCTTAATTAATAATAATATTAGTTAGTATTATAAAGTTAGTGATATTAGTATATTTAGTAATTTATTTATATTATCTTTTTAAATTTACTTAATTTTTTTATAATCTTATATTTTTTATAATAGAAATAAGCTCTTATAAGATTTATGGCTTAATTATAAGATCTTTCTAAGTAATAACTTTTTATACTTATAATTAATATAATATATTTAAGTCTTAATATTAGTATTAAATAGTGATCTTTTTGCTTTTAATTTTATATTTTTATTATTTGAATTAATATAATTTATAATAATATAAAAATTTAAGATAGCCTTAGTAATTGTATAGGAGGTTATTAGGGAAGGCTAAAGATTAATTATTAATTTTATGTATTTATATAAATGTATTTATATTTAGTAAGAAAGATTTAGCTGGTTACCTTTTAATTTAAATGCTTATAAATTATTTTTTTTATATTTATTATCTTAGAATAAAGTAATTTTTAATATTATATTATTTTTAGCTAAGATAGTTTTTTCTTTATCTATTTAATTCTTTTTATTATTAGCCCTTTAATAGATTTTAAATCTATCTATTCTTAGGAATTTATTTTTTATTATTAAAGCCTTTTTTATATTAATAAAAGTATTTACTAAAGCTAATAGGTTTAGAATTAATAAGTATAATATTTATTTTTATAAGGGAAGAAAGGTTTGTTTCTTACTTTGATGTAATTAATTTGGAAATCTAGGATTTATTAAGGATATTAGGTTAAGAAAGTGAAAATTATAAAAGATTGGTTGCTAATAGGTTATTATTATTAAAGCCTTTGAGGAGAGAAAATAGCTTTTTTGATATTACCCTAATACTAAATATAATTAGTATAATCATAGACTAAGTCTTAAGTTTTTTAATTATTTCTTATATTAATAGCTTATAATATCTATAAAAGTAATTTATTTCTAATAAAAAAAAAACAAGCTATAAGCTTAACTAGATAATCTAAGAACTAGGCCATAAAGATAGTATATAAATAGAATTTAATAATAGATTTAATTATAAAAATCTTTACCTTAATTAAAAAAATAAATAACTTAATCTTCTTAAACTTTATATTTAATAATTATAAAAAAATTAATTCTTTATTACTTTAAATAACTTTTCTTACTAAGATTAATTAGCTTTAATATATAATTAATATTATCTAAAATTATAATATTTTTTCTTAGATATATAATAATTAAATAATCTAAATAATCTTATATAATATATATTATAAATACTTTTTATATTTAATTAATAGCCTAGCCCTATTAATATTATATCTTTATCTAATAAAAAATCCTATCTAAGACTTTTAAGATTAAAATTCCTTAATTTTTCCTCTTTAATTAAATATAGCTTATTAAATTTAAGCTATTTATACTATTATATAATTATTCTAATAAATAAAAAAAAGCCTTCCTTAAAAAATAAATAAAGATATTAAATATAATTATAATTATCTATAATTCCTATATTTATTAGCTTAATAAAAATATTAATAAGTAAAGGGACTTTACTTAAAAAATCTATAAGCCCTATTATAATACTTAGATAATAAAAATCTAAAAATAGATTAAGAAAGTATATAAAAAGATAAAGTAAGAGAACTAGTAGGATTAGCAAAGGCACTAAAAAGCCTAGAAATAACAAGGAAGCTTTCTATATCACAAAATAAAAAATATATTCAATATAAATATATATATATATATAACAATTAAGGGGTAACAAATTAGTCTATAAAAGTAATAATTAAATTATTTAGTTAATGCGCTAGGATTAGGGCTTGTAATATTTATACTATAATAGAGTATAAAATCCTCAATTATTACACATATACATACATTTGTATTGAATGTATTTTTTATTCTATAATATAGAAAGCTTCCTTATTATTTTTAGGCTTTTTAGCTAGTGCCATATATAGTGGCTATTGCCTTTGCTAATCCTATTGGTTTTTTTGCTTTACCTTTTTATATACCTCTTTAACCTATTTTTAAATTTTTATTATTTAAGTATTATAATAAGGCTTATAGATTTCTTGAGTAAAGTCCCTTTGCTTACTAGTACTTTTATTAAGTTGGTAAGTATAGGAATTATGGATAACTATAATTATATTTAATGCCTTTATTTGCTTTTTAAGGAAGGCTTTTTTTTATTTATTGGGATAGCTATATAATAGTATAAATAATTTAAATTTAATAAATTATATTTAATTAAAGAAGGAAAATTAAGGAATTTTAATTTTAAAAGTCTTAGGTAAGATTTTTTATTAGATAAAGGTATAATATTAATAGGGCTAGGTTATTAATTAAATATAAAAAGTACCTATGGTATATATTGTATAAGATTATTTAGATTATCTAATTATTATATATTTAAGAGAAGGTATTATAATCTTAGATAATATTAATTATATATTAAAGCTAATTAATCTTGGTAAGAGAAGTTATTTGAAGTAATAAAAAGCTAATTTTTCTATAATTATTAAGTATAAAATTTAAAAGAATTAAGTTATTTATTCTTTTAGTTAAAGTAAAGATTTTTATAACCAAATCTATTATTAAACCCTATTTATATACTATCTCTATAGCCTAGTTCCTAGATTATCTAGTTAAGTCTACAGCTTGTTTTTTTTTTTTTTACTAGAAATAAATAATAGAGTATAAATATTCTAATTTATTTTATCTCTAGAGGGATATTTATAATACTTGTGCCTTTATTAACCAATAAAAGCTAGGTAATTATAATTTAATTATAGTATTAATTAAATTCTTTGATAAGTATAAGGTTCTATATATTATTAAATAGACTAATAATAATCTATATTAGTTATTTGGCCTTATTTAGTTTTTTTTATATTGTATTAAAATGTGGAAGTAATTTTCTAAGATTATTAGTTTTAATAATATATATAATATTAATTAATTTAAGTTTTTTTTTTTCTAGATTATTAATTAGATCTATTTTGGGATTATTTTTAATATTATATTTAGCTTAATTAATAATAAAAGAAGGAAAGGGTTCTAATTTCTTACTAAGGATATTTACTAATTTTTTAAGTAATATTTTATTTAATAGTTTAATATTATTATTATAGACTTTAATAAGTTAATAAAGGTTGTATTAAATGATTAGTTTTTTAATATATAATAATAGCTATATATTTATTATATTAATTTAAATATTATATAATAATTTAAATAAAAGTAGGTTAATATTAGTAATAATAGTAGTAGTCTTAAGCTAAGTGATTTAAATAAACCTTTGCCCTAGGCATAAATTATTCTTAGTAAAATAAATAAATAATTAATTTAAGTATTTATTATTAATAGTATTTTTTATATATATTAAGGGGTTTTTACTATATAGAAGCTTATTATATTTGTTGAGATTAAAAAGACCTATGAAAAGGTATAGAAAGACTTCTATAAAAAGTTTAATAATTAGTAAGTTATTTTATATTATTTATATAATATTTATCTATTTATTTAAGTATAGTAGGTAAGATATTATATTTGAATATATTATAATTTTAGTATTTGTGTTATTTCTGGAATTAAGGTAAGTAATAGTAATATTAAAAGTTATTTTTTAAATAGGATAAACTATTTTTATTAATTAGTAAAGGTAATATAGAATATAATTAAGGATTAAGAATATGATTTTTTAGATATTTATGGTTAAAATAAAATTCTTATTAACTATAAGTACTTAAGGTTAACTAAAGCTTATTTAGATAAGCTATTAAAAGTTATTTTATCTAAGGTACTAAGGTTAATTATTTTTTAATATTAGGTTGCCTATAAGACAATACTTATAGATAAGAATCTATTTTTTGTACTTTTTTTAGATTATATTAATAATTGCTTGATTTTTTTTGAGCTTAGAATATCTTGTTATTATAAAATATATAAGATATTGAATTATAGATTATTATTTACTTATTATAATATTTATTTGCGCTAGTAACTATAGGAATTTCTATTTTAGGATCTATATTAATAGATCTATAATCTTAAGATTACTATTAATCTATATAAAAGACCTAAGAATATACTATAGCCTATATCCTTAGGATTAATAATTAATTAAATTAACTAAGTTAATATTTAATTAATTAATCTATTAATAGTTTAGTACTTAGATTATAAATAAAATAGATTATTAGGAAATTAAAATAAATTAATATTTATAAGATTAGAAAGAGAAGGTAATTAAAGTAATTTATTACTATAAAAATAAATATATAATAAATTTATTATTTTTAATATTAATAAAATAATAAGATAATATATTAGTAGGCAAAGATTATAATTAAATATTTAATAAATATAAAATTAATATAAATTTTAGGTATTTAGGGTAAAAAAGAGGAGGAAAGAGAGTTTTAAAATTATAATTATTTAAGGTAAGTATTATAATTTAAACTATTATTTAATTAACTATAGATTATATAGGGCTAATTTACTTTTAGTACCTTAAAATATTATTATATACTAATAAGAAAAAGGCTTAGTAGAAGTCTAGTATAGATCTATATTAAGTATCTAAATATATTACTATAAATTAATTATAATAATAAACTTATTTTTAATACCTTAAAATATTCTTACTAATTAATCTAATTAAGCTAAATCTTTATAGATAATTTAATAAAAGTATTGCTATTAGTATTACCCTTAGGCTAATAGTAAGAGAAGGAGGGAGAGATTTAGAATTATAATTATATTTTAAGGGATAGATAAGCCTTTTAAAATTATAATTTTAAAAGGTAAAGAAAAAAAAGGAAATTATAATTTTAAAAAATAAATAAAAAAAAATAAGAAATTTAGTATAATAAGGTTTTATAATAATTAATATAGCCTAATAGGTTAATAAGGTATAAGTCTTTATATTTAAAGATTAAAGTTTATTACTTTAGTTATATATGATTATATATATGTTTATGTGGTATAGTGGTGGCTAAATTATAGTTAAATATATTAGGCAAGATAGTAAGTGAGCTGGGCTTATTGCCTTTATAGAAAAGTCTAGATGGGGCTGTATTTTTTTAAGTTAATTAGAGGGTAGAAAAGTTATGTATCTGTAAGAGTTATGTGTCTGTAGTCAAAATGTTATGCGTCTCTATCAATTCCCTAGAACCTAATTGAAAACTTTTACAATAATAATTGGACATGTTGTAGAAATTTAGTGTTGGGGAGATTCAATGTCCAGGGATTTCTATTTCGGGTGCGATTTGGTTTTTTTATTTCTGAGTCTGCCTTTTCTATTGCTCAAATAGGGTTTCCATACACACTCAAGCTGAGAATGCTCTTTAAATGCACTATGCCATTAGGAAAATAGGAAACTCTGCAAAGCTCTTGACTTAAACCAGCAATGTTGGGAATCTTTCTGTGTTTGTGGACAAATAGCCCCAATTCGAGCTCCCAGAATGCTTTTCAGGTTGTTATCAATTTCACTGTCCGAACAAAACTGCAAGCAAGATATTTTTATTATCGACTTGGGCCCCATATCGTACTGTGCCACAGAATTGTGTGTTCTCGGAGGTGCACGGCAGCAGATTTGACTAGAAGAAGAAAGCCGTTCGTGTTGAGGGGGCGACATTGATGGGTTTCTACAATGCTAGAGGAAGCATCCGAATTTTGGTTCTTGATGATGGCTTCACACTCTCGCAAAAAGGCGTCTAGGTGAACTGTGGGAAATCCACCGGCAGCATATTGATTTCTGAAC
Organism: Calonectria pauciramosa; assembly: GCA_017140785.1. Classification (NCBI taxonomy): domain Eukaryota; kingdom Fungi; phylum Ascomycota; class Sordariomycetes; order Hypocreales; family Nectriaceae; genus Calonectria; species Calonectria pauciramosa. Next base: position 2,478,559 of record JAACIZ010000010.1, on the reverse strand, counting down.
CGCGTAATGCTTTGATTGCACTTAAGGAACATCTGTGACGCCTTGCGCCGTTCGTCTGGATTACTGCTTCGCATTTGTAGTTGGTAGGTTGCCATCGCTTGAAGTAAAATGATGGCCGTCGTACAGGAAGCAATAAGAACGCCCTGTTTTTTCTTATTTGATTGTGTTCTTTGTCTCCTGTTGTGGCTTGGTCTCGAGATACCACTTTTCTTTAGCTTGATCGAGGAACAAATCTTTGGAGGTGATTGAGGAAGGATCCCATGCTCAATGCCCACGGGATCTGATGCAACGGTTTCCTCAACCTTCTTTATCGGAACCGCCATTTCCTTCGTAGAAGGACCACTCAGACAGCAATGTTCTTTGGATATGCGAATTTATGAATATTTGCGTGCGTAGTTGGAGTTTGAACCAAAGGGGTTTTGAGCGACTGCAAACCAGGTACAAGGCTGCATCAATGTGTGATCAATGCTGCGAAACAATCCCCACCTGAGGCTGCCACTTCCACCTCTTCGTGCAGCCGAAACCTGTTGAACCTAGCTGGAACAATGACACTGGACAGGCCAAGCATTCGACCTCTGTGTTGAGCCTGTGTGTCAGACCAAGATTGTGACCAGTCTTTCTTATTACCCGGCGGAGTATTACAAATTGTGGGTGCGTGGGCCTAGTGGGGGTTGCTATAAGTGATGCTTCGACACGTCCAATTAAGAGGGTGGTCATGCGTTAGAGCAACGTGATCTGACCACAGACTAGCCGCCTGGAATCTGGAAGGCTTCCGCGACAAATCATTTGTCGCTGGATTGGTTACGTAACATACCCGTATCGTCTTCAGTGTTTTCTGCTTGGCCCATCAAGGCGGGTAGCGTTATGAAATTAGTCAATCCAAAGGTTTGACATTGGGCTGGGAGTCGGCATCTGTAGACTCGATGAATGACCTAGTAGGGGACGTGGGACATGAATAACTGTTAATATTCTAGTTAGAATGGGGTCGGCGGGATAGAAAGTATCTCGAAGTGATTCATGCATGGGGTTTTGAGTAGTAAAACAAGTGATACTGTACACATACACATACATTTAGTCAAATCGACTTGAATCTACTTGACGCCATGTAGTCTCTACGACGGCCTAGGGCATCATCTCCTCCACTAAAACCGCCAATACACAAAGCTGTATTCATGGGGGTATATGATCTCATATATATGTATCACACTCTCCAATAGTCACAGCCGCCTAGCTTAAAGACAACTCTTCAGCAACCTCAGCAGTAGAGCAGATCTAAGACCTACCGACGCCTGCAGCACAGTGAGGGCTTCCTCCGGCCTCAGGGCAACAGCTACCCACAACATATGCCCAGCGCGTCCGGCACCGCAATTACTGTATCAACGAGATCAACTATCCCGCTACCGGCCCCAGAACATCATAGAAAACAGGGCAGCTTATGATGTGCTCAATCCGGCCGCAACAGGGCCCCCGCCGCGGGGTTCATTTTATATCAGCCGACTATCCCTTTGACTGTGTTGGAGCTACATTTAGGTAACAAACAAAAGAATATGCCAGCCATAGAACGGAAGTTTTGGTACGTAGTGTTTTTTAAATCAGATTCTAAAATAATATAGGCGTTAATAATTACTTGATTTATTTTAAACGATATTGTGTATGCTGTTGGCTTCTTTTTGCTTCACTGAATATGGCGGGGTACATGGTACAGCTCCAACGCAACTAAGCGGATAGGAACAGACTAAGGTCAGGATGAATACCACCGCCGAGGGCAGCCCGCGGCAGTTAACAATAGCAGGTATAAGAGACCTCGATAGAATTTTCTTTGAATATACAAGAGCTTCTACATGCACCTGGATTCATAGCGAGTGATAACATGTAATTATCACACTCTCCGGACATGAGAGACTTGGGGGGGAGCATTTTTCTTGCAATAAAACATAACAACAGCCTTGAATAACTTTGCAGCCGCAGGATAATTGAATTTCGGATTTTGCCCAATACATGAGACAAGTCACAGACTTCAAATAGTCCCAGAAGGTCTTATGGAATTTTTGCGAGTGATTGAGAAACCGTGGAGAGGGCCTAGCTGGATTGACCAGAGCTAAGTGAACAGATCAATAGGTTGCCACCGTGAGGGCAGGGCTCCGGTCAATTCAAATTTAAATCAGGTAGCCATAGCGGTGGTCATAGCACTGGCTAAGGAAAACTTATTAACTATAGGGTAAGTAAAGCTCTTGTATCAAATGTATAATTAAGTACTTAATTTATTTAAAAGGGAGGTTTCTGATTTAATTCAAATTAAGTACTTTCCCCCCCAATTTGATTTGATCGAATTGAACTTGATTTGAGGCAATTTGAATTGTCACATGCTAGTCAAAGCGCCGGCGGCCATTTACCTCGGCTTAAACTGCTTACTAAGCAAAGCTGGCTTGTTTTCCCCACAAGGACATGGTGTGGAGACGAATTTGGCCCATGTAATCTCGGTCATGCCGTTGGCGTGGTCAGCGAACTGGGGGAAGAAGCGGGCAGCGGACTTGTGTGTGTCCTGAGCCTCCTTGATGTAATCGCTGTCCTAGAAGAGGACCTGCATCTGATTAACCCTTTGTTGTCTGGAGATTGACACAAGTTTTCCGATGAAGAAACAAAGGGGCCCTTATGGTGAATTGATTTTTGCATTTTTCAAAGGGCATCTATTCAGTATACTTCGCGACCCTTATACCAATTGCTTCGTCTTAATAATTCATCTTGCTATTTTGACTGAGTTAAAACTAGAAAAGCCCCACCGGCAAATTAAATAAAGGAACACAAGCAGCAGCCGACTTGTAGCCAATTCGGAAGTATTACACTCTACAAACCCTCTGCCTAATCGCTATCGTTGTAAGAGTAGTCCCAGTCATTTAAAGAAGACGAGAGAAATAAACCTCTTCTCTACTTAAGAGAAAAAAGCCGTATTAAGGAGAAATCCCGTTTCGGCCTTGAAGGGAGATCATACTATCAACGGCCATCTCGTTGCTACTGCTCTTCAGCCAGCCACGACCCAAAACGAACCCTGGATGCCCAATGTTCAAGCAAATGACAGCAAGACACATGACCATAAGTTGAATCAGTAATTCTTTTTTCAGTAGACTCATTAACGTCAGAATTCCTACTTACACGGATTCGAGCGCGATAAATAGTGGCTCGTATTGTGTTGGGGATAGTAGGAAGGACGATTAAAACGGGGATGCTGGATTTAAGTGGAGCCGGCCCAAGCATTAGTCAGCTAATCATAACACCAAAGTTAATAATAAAAGCCCAGTAATCTTAATACCAAGATTTAGATAATAGCTTTATCTTAATTTATAATTTCTAGCCTAATTTAAGATATTTTTTTTAAAAAATTATTTAATTAATTAATTTTATAATTATATATTAATTTTTATAATTATAATTATTATAGCTATTATTTTATTATTTACAAACTTAATATCTTCTACCTAGAAAGCCAACTTATTCTAAACTTTACTCTTATTATTATAAGCTTAGTATATAGTTTTTTTTCTATATTTTACATCCCCATTTTATTAGAGATTATAGTAGGGAGTAAAAAACTAGCTTTATATGCTTATATAAGTATAGAAGCATGCCTAAATAAACTATACCAAAGTTCTTATAAAAAAATCAAGGAATTATTTAATTAAACTATTTTAATATACTTTTAAGCTATATAAAACTACTAACTATAGAAAAAAACATATTATTATTACCTAATATAAGAAAATTAAAGGAAATTCACTTAAATACTAAACTAGATAATAATTTAATACTTAAACTTATAAAAACCAATTTTAAAATAACTAAATACTCTATATTAATAAAAATAAAAACTAATAATAAAAATAACTAAAAATTATAAAAAAAATCTCCAATTAATAATTATTTATAATATATTAATATAAATTAAACCACAAGGCTAATATAAGCTAACCTAAAGACTCTCTATAGCTAAGTATAAAAATAGACCCAAAGACCTAATAGGTAGCCTTAAAAAGAGCCTAATTATATTATAATTTTAGCAAAAACAAAAAAGAAAACCCTAAGCTTTAAATATATTATAATTTAACCCTATAATTAAAGACTTTTTAATCAATTAAGAACTTTTATTAAATAAAAATTACTATTATATTATTATTCTAGCTTATAACCAATAATTATATTATTATAATTATTATTATTATAATAATAATCTAAAACAAATATAAAAAAAAAAGCTATATTAATAATTATAATAATAAATCCTAATAAGCTTTAAAACTCTTAATACCTAGTCATAAAACAAGGCCTTTATATAGTAAGCCTACTAGCCCTATTATTTATCCCTCCTTCAAAAAATCTCCCTTACTAAATAATATAAAAAAAAATAATTCCTAAGCTAAATTTAAATAATAAGAAAATATTCCAAATAAAAATAAATCATTATTATTATTTAATTAAGCAAAACCTAAATTTAATATAATTCTAATAATTAATTAAAATAAAGATTTTCTATATAAAGATCCTACTAAAAAATCTAAGTAAATTAATTATATTAAAGAATACCTAATAAAGCTTACAAAAGCTCAATTAGACTAGTTCTTTATTATAATTCTATTTATAAAAAGATTTAATAATATTAATATAACCCAATTCCTAAAGCATTATAATTATTATATAAATAAATAATATACTAAAAATACTATAAAAAAAAACTATTTTAAGTAATATTATACCCCTAAAATAATTATAAAAATTAATTATAAAACCAAATAATATAACTCCTAAAAAAAGGCCAAATTATCATTAAAAAACTATTATAATATATATAATAAAAAACAATTCTATAATCCTAAAGACTACCTTACTAAGCTTAATATAATAAAACTATTAAATAATTATATTATCCTTAAAAAATAATTATATAATTAATTATATTAATATAAGAAAGCTAAACCTAAGAACTAAATTAAGTCTAGATCCTAAGCCAAAGCCTTTTTCTATATATTACCTTACTTAATTTAAAAAGCAATTTATAAAAAAAATAAAAAGCTTCTAAATAAACTTATTAAAAAAAGATATAAGAAAATATTTAATTAAATAAAAAAAAAATTAATTTCTAAATTAAACTTAATTATTTTTAAAATATCTAGACCTCTATTAATACTCTAATTAATTATATATTTATAATCCAAAAAATTATAAAAAATCCTATACTAATAATAATTCTAAAAAAAAAAGAATTCCCTAAAAAAAATATTTATAATAAATAAATTAAGACCTTAACTAAGTAAATTAAATCTCTATAAATTAATTATACTAAGGCTAAAGATTATAATCTTAATCTCTAAGTAAAGCTCTTAAATCTTAAAAAATAATTTAAATATAGCTAAATAAATAAAATATTATTTAATTAAAAAAATAAAAATTACTCTTTTAATATTAATATAATCTTATAATATAATAATAATACCTATTAATATTATAGTAATATTAGGTATAATATACTATATTATTTTAAATATTATAATAATAAAGATAATAATCTTATACTTTATAAATATAATTTAGGCTTACTTTAGCTAACTAAAGACTTTATAGTACCTCTAAAGCTTATTAACTAATTCCAAAGAAAATATAAAATTAAGGCTTATATAATTACCTAGGATTTAAGCTTCCTAAACAATAAAGTTTATATTAGTATATAGAACTTAAAATCTTACTTAACTAAGCAAAAAAAATAGAATATTTTTAGATTAAAGATATTCTAAATTACCAAATTTATTAAGAATAATCTAAATATAAAATATATTCCTTATAATATAAATAGATCCTAAATTAAAATTAAAAAAACCTTAAAGTTAATTATAAATATTATTATTTTTAATAAAAGTATAAGCCTTTATAAGAAAAATATCTAAATAATAGCTATAAAAATTAATATATATAAATAAAAGCAAACATAAAAAATTACTTTTCATAAGCCTAAAGACCCAGATAAAACCATTACTATTTACATTAATAATAATATACTTACTAAGGCCAAAGAAAATAATAACTCTAAGAAGATATTAACTAAGAATTTATTTTAAGGTACTTTAAAACTAGCTAAAGTTAAGAAAAAAATAATAAATAAATTTTAAGGTAAGATTAATATTATTAAAAAATTTAATTTATTATTTTATAAGTTTTTTTTATTAAATCCTAAAATTATAAAAATCTATATAAAAAACTATTAAAATATTATTAATAGAATTAATAAAATTAAATATTATAATAATATTAATAAAAAGTTATTTAGTAATTAATTAAATAATATTATAGTTAAGGTTATATATATTAACTTTATTATTTTAAATATCCAAAAAAGTAATTTCTAGGAATATAAGAAAATCTTAGGATTTAAAAAGGCTATTCTTATAATAATAATAAAATCTAAAGTACTTATTAAAAGTCTTATAGAATTACTTAGCTAAGGTAAGTATTTAGTAAAAGAAAAAGAAAATAATATTCTTAAGGATTAAATCTAAAGAGATTTACTTTATACCTTAATTAGTAAAATTTTAGAAATTACTATAAATATTATTATATTTATAGACTTAATTATATTAAAAAGCAAATTATTATTATAATGCTAAGATCTTCCTAGACTTATTTTATAATTAAGAAAAATAAATAGCCTATTTATTAAGGTTATTATTAATTTTAGATTTAAGGGGAATATTATTATAAAAGATCTTATAGACTAATATAAACTAAGTTATATATTTATATATATAAAAATAATTTTTTATTTTAATATAAAGATCTCTATAATAAAAAAAATAATTATTAATATTTATATTAATAATATATATATTAAATAATATATATATATTATCTCTATTAGGTATATTATTATTTTCTTTATTCTAAAAATATTATTTATTTAATTAGTAAAGTTATTATTTAATTATACTATTAAAATAAATTTAATATTTATTAAATATTAAATTAATAATATTTAAATTATTATATAAAGATATAATAATCTAAAATAAGAATTTTATAAAATTATATTTATATATAAATAATTTATTTTACTAAAATAAATATTAATTTTTTTACTAAGTCTAAGATTAATAAAAAAAATAGCTTAGAAAATAATAATATTTATAATATTAATTTAAATAAAGTTAATAATATAAATAAAATTAATAATAAAAAATTAATTTAGTATATTAATTAATAAACTATAGAGTATATTTATAAATTAATATATAAAGATATAATTAATAATTATACTAAAGTATTAGATTTAGTAAGAAAAGAACTTAATTAACTAAAGCTTAGCCCTAAACCAAGGCAAAAGTTAATTAAGATTAATACCCTTTATAAGTAAAAAGAAATTAAGATAAATTTAAAGAATAATATTCCCTTTAATAGATCTATTCCTAATAAAAACCCTTATTAGTTCAAAAAAAAAATAAAAAAAAATACAAGATCTTTTAGAAAAAGATTCACTATACTCTAAGTATATTACTCTAAAGTTTTCATTAATAAAAAAAGAATCTAGGTTGAAGCCTAATTAACTTATAATATTATTAAATTAAATACAAAAAACCCTTACTCATAAAAAAAAGAAGATTTTTAAGCAAATACTATATAACTAAGAAACCATACTAGCTTAAGAATTTAATAAGTATAAGAAAATTAATCTATATATAACTCTACCTTAAATTATTTAAATTATTAAGCATAAAGTATAGTAAATAAAGAATATTCTAATTCCCAAAAGACTTATAAATAAAGTTATTAAATTACTTTATATATAATTAGAATAAGGAATTTTAGAAAAAAATTATATTTCTTATAAAAATCCTTAGTTTTTTATTATTAAAAAAGATAATAGGCTTTATTTAATTAACTTAGTTATTAAAATAAATTAATATATAATTTATAATAACTTAGCTTTTATTAATACTAAAGAATTCTTTTTTAACTTTAAGATATACTAAATAATATTATTATTAAACTTTTTCTCTAAATATAACCAAATCCTATTAAATAAGAAGAACAAAAATATAATAACCTTTAATATACCTATTAGGCTATTAAAAATATATATATTCCCATAAAATACTATAAACTTAATCATATAATTTATTTAAATTATTACTAAAATCCTATTTAACCTAATTCCAAATATCTATTATCCCTTTCTTAATAATATTACAATCAAAAAACTAAATACCACTTATAACAATAAAAAAATCATACCTAGAGTATACTATTACATCCTCAAACACCTAATTAACATTAATAAAATACTAATTTATATAAAGCTTGCCAGATATATTATTGCCAGCAGAAAATCATAATTCTACTAGAAAAGTACTATTATTATTAAATATTTATATAAAATCTATAGCAAAAAGCCAACAAAAAATAAAATTATTAAGATTAATAAATAGACTAAATATAAAAATATTAATTAAATTAGAGCTTTCCTAGGACTTATTAGCTATTACTATTATTAGATTTTGTATTTTGCCTAAATAATAAATCCTTTAATAACTTTCTTATAAAAAAAAATTATATTTATATAAAAAATTAAATAGTAAATAGCTCCTAATACCTTTAAAACAAAATTAATTACTCAACCAATCTTAATTATCCTAGACTACTTAAAATAAAAAAATAAAATTATTTTTATAATTAATATTAATAGTATAAATTAAGATTATATATTAATATAAATCCTTAATAAAGAATAGCACCCTATATACTACAAATCTAGGATCTAGACTAAAACTAAGAAAAAATATAATACTATAAAGTATAAATATAAAGCTATTCTATTTATAGTTTAAAGACTAAGGAATCTTATCTATAATATCAAATTTACCCTTAAAACTAATGCTCAAGTCCTTATTTACTAGCTCAATAACCAAGCTAATAATATCCCTAGTATATTAATTATTTATTAATTAAACTATATTATACTATTCAACTTTATTATATAATATATACCTAAAAAGTATAATAGTATAGCTAATAAATTATTATAAAAGCCTAAAAAATTATCTAATTAAATAAATATAAGTATTAAAATAGATATTAATAAGTTTATTAATCTATACTTAAATATTATTTTTATAAATATCTATAGCTAAATGCCAAAAAAACCCCTTATACTAGGATACTTATCTAAGTTATAAAAATTAATATAATTCCTTATAACCCTTAAAAGACCATTTAATCTAACAATTAAAAAATTTACTAGATTAAGGAATAAGGCAAAAGCTTACTTTATAAAAAATATAAGACTCTAATAATAACCTAAATACTAATATAAAAAGCTACAATTAATAATTAATAATAAAAGTACTTAATATATACTAGTTAAAATAGTCCATATAAACTATAAATATAAGAATAAAAAAATAACTTATAATCTACTTTAAAAAAAATACTTCTAGACTAGAATATAGGTAAATATAAGGAATATAATTCTTTATTACCTAATCTATCAAACCTATACTACCTAAAAACCCAAAAAACTTACCCTTTCAATAAGGCCTATATACCTAATAATAAAAATTCACTTTAATACTTAATATTTTCCTAATAATAAAGATTATTATTATCTTATAAAAGTATACTATAACTTAATAAAGTAAATTAAAGTAAAAAGACTTAAAATTCTTAATACTATAACTATAAAAAAGTTTATATTAAAAATAATTTATTATTTTAGAATAATCTTAATAATAACTTTAAATAATAAGAAGGAATAGCTTAAAGGCCTCAAAAATATACTTATAAAACTTAGCATCTACTATATCTAGATTTTAGCCTACAATTCAAAAGAAAATAGCCTTATTAAAATCAATTATATATTATTAATAAAATATTTTAAAAAATATAAAAATAAGCTTACAAAAAAATAGCTAAAGAACTTAAACAAGGCACTACTTATAAACTAAGCTATAATTCACTTATTACATAGGTTCTCACCTTTCTATTTACTCTATAAATAAGAACCAATCTTCCTATTAAAAGTAAATATATTTACTTAATAATTAATTAATTAAAATTAAATATCTTTTTATAAAAATATACTTTTTACTTAAATTAAAATACTCTAATAAAATAAAAAAAAGTATTAAAATTATCTAAACCAAAATAGCTATATTTAGGTATAAACTAGCTAATTAATTAAACAAAACCAACTATTATTAATTCAAAAGAAAGCTAATTAAAAAAAAAGACCTAGTACTTACCTACAATATAATCTACTCTAAGAATATAAGCTAAAAAGCTAAGCTTTAATCTAGATAATAAAGACTATTTTAAGTTACTACAAAGTCCAAGTATATTAATATATATAAATTATAAACTCTAGAAAATATTAAGATTAAAAGCACAATATATAATAACTTCCTAAAGAAATTTATTAAAAATAATACTAATTAATAATTTAGTCTTAATAATAAGATAATAAAAAACTCAAATAGCAAAGACTACTTAAGCCCTAATAAAAAATTATTTAATTTATTATATAATAATAAGAATACTAAAAATAAAAAATAAAAAGAATCCTCTAATAAAAATAACAATTCCTACCTATACCTATATAATTATCTACCTATAAAAAAAGGCTTAAAATTTAATTATTATATATAACCAAATAAAAAAAAGTATAATATAAGAATATTAATACTAAATAAACCAAGCTATTATACTAATAAAAACAAGTATTATTCTTACTAGTATAAGAAAAAGGATGATATAGAAATATAATATTAAAGTATAAAATACAAAAAAAAAAAATACATAATTACCTAAAAAACACTAAATAAAAAAAAAACACTACAAAATCATAATAATTTTATACAAAATATTAAATTAATTAAAATTCAATTTTATATACCTAAGAATAAAAGCCTAAGCTATCCTTAGAAAATATTTCTAAAAACCTAAGATCTAGCACCAAAACACCTAAACTATAGAAAAACACAGGCTAAATAGCCTAAAATAAACCCAAAATACGCCTATATAACCCATTAAATACAATAAATTAATTATTAAATACTCTAAAGGCTATAAATAGATAAATAAACATTATATACTAGATAAATAAATAGCAATATTCACCATAACACAACTTACAATAAGATAACTTAATAAGAAAAATAAGACTAAATTAATTAAATAATAATATACTACTATCTACTTAAAATTATATTCCTCTACTATATTACCCTTATACTCTATTACTTTATTCACTTTAATTACTTTTTTTATTTAAATAATAATAAACTTTAAAGTTTACCTAAAAAAATTATAAATAAGATTATATAAGATATAAAAATAAATCTAGTAATTAAAAAGATAAGGCTTAGCTTTATAGTATTTTAGAGAAATAAAGCTAAACCTCTTACCCAAAAAAAATAAATTATTATTACCTATATTAATAGGACTAGTAAATTAATAGCCAAGGAAATTAACCTAATTACAATTAAAATAATTATTCTAAATACAATTTAAATATTTACCTTCTATATATTCCTTAGCTAAATAATAAAAAAAGAATAATAAAAAAATATACTCATAATAAACTATTATTATTATAATATATAAATGAAAATAATAATAACAAATTATTAGATTAATATAATTAATAAAGGAGATTAAGAAAGCCTTATAATACTTATTACAATCAAAAATCTAAATAATAAAATAATTATTAAATATTATAAAAGCTATAAAAATATAAATAAACTAAAAAATAAAAAAATTAATTACTTAAAGTTAAATAATACTATTATAAATAATACTATTACTCAAAAAACCCATAAAAAAATTAATAATTATCTCCTTAACCTATATAAGAATACTAGATTTAAAGGTAATTTTAATATAAAAAAATACCCCAAGACAATCTAAAGTAAAATAGGAATACAACTAAAAATTAAAGGAATTTTAAATCTATAAAGCTATAAAATTATTAAATTAAATAATACTAAAAAAAAATAAATAATATATATAAGCTTTTATATATTAAAATAAACCTAAGTATTAAAAGAGTGCTTATTACTATAGGAGAACTTACTTAATTAGGAGCCTTATTTAATATAATTATCCAAAAAAAGCTTAATAATAAAAAAAGTATTAAAAAGCTTAAATTACTTCTTCTTTATAGCTACTTTAAGATACTCAAAATAATTAAAATTAAATATAATAAATAAAGTAAAGAAATAAAAGATATAATAAATATAAATATAATAAAAAAAATAATAAAAAAAAATATATAATAAAAAAAAAAAGTAAATAATTAATCAAATAAAGGCATAAACTAAGTAGCTATATATAAGCTAATTAGGAAAATATTTAATATAGGCTTAATTTACTAAATAAACTAAAAGGCCTAATACTCTAAGTAAAAAAGCTTAAAATAAGGACCTTAAATTCAAATCTCTACATCTTCAACTCTATACATATACAACAAAATTAAACAACTTATTACTATACTAAAGCTTTTTCAAAATAATTACTCTTTCTTTTCTTTATTATATAACTACTAATTTATTAAACAATTAACTAATTATATACTTACCTTACCTTTATTTCTTATACCCAAAGACTTACTAAATTTAAAAGCTTACTTTCTTATTCTTTACCTTACTTTATTTATACTTTACTAATAAATCTTTTTACTTTTTTACTATAATACTAAGATTAATATTTTCTTTTCTTAATTAAATAATCTTACTTCCAAAAAATCCCTATTAACTAGTAATTAATAAAATAATAATTTCCTTTATCTATCTAATTAACTAATAATATTTTTATACCTAAAATAATAAGATTCCCTTTTAATATAATTATATTATATAAGAAAAAAATATAAAAATATTTATTTATACCAATAAAAGCTACTTTTATACTCTACTAAAGGAAATAATTAGCTCTTAGCCTAATTAATTCTAACTATAAAATAATTAAAACTATTAAAATTTAAAAAAAGTAATTTAATTTAATACTAATAATAAAAATAGTTATATAATTATAAAAATTAATAAAATTTTATTAAAAAAATATAATCCCACTATTCAATAAATAAAAAGACTTAATACTAAATATCTCTTTTATATTAATCTTTTTTAATATATTATATACCTAAAAAAAAAAAAGTTCCTTTAGATAATTAACTAAATATACTAATATATACCTTAGTAAAAAAAATAAAAAATATAATTTTAATAGCCCCTTTAATCCTTTTACTTAAAAATATTAAATATTATCTAAATAACAAAAATAACTTTAAATAATCCTTTTTTATTTTACCTAAGAATTAATTTCAAAATTCTATTAATAATCTTTAAGATAAGATATTTAACTTTTAAAGGCCCCTTAACTATTAACTTATATAATACAATAAATAATTTTTTATAGGCCTTATTAAGTTCAAAAACTATTTTATTATAATATTATTTAATTAAAAGTATAGGAATTTATATATCTATAATATAAAAAAAACTTATATTATTCAATAATTTTATTATATTAAGTATACCTTCTATAAATTCCTTATATAAGTTTTACTACTATATAACTTCTTAATCTTTAGAATATTCTTATTATCTTAAAATAAGAAATAACATAATAAATATATCTTAATCTATTACCTCTAATTCAATTTCTAAGAAATAACTAAATTAAACTATATAGCCTTCAAATTATATTACCTAGCTAAGACCATTTACTTTAATAATAACTCTAAGCCTAAACCATTTAATAAATTCAAATTCTTTTATTAAAATTAGATCCCTATATTATAATATAATAAAACTATAGCTAAAAATTAAGAATTTATTAAGAAATTCCTCTAGATTATTGCCTTAAATAAGCTTAATATTAAAAATCATATTTTTAAGTATAAGTCCAAACTTATATACTTTATTTATACTAATTTTAATAAACCTTAAAAATTGGTAATTTATATTAAAAAAAGAAATTTTTACTAATCTTAGTAAAAGATAATTTATTATCTTTAAATACTATCAAATAATATTAAATTAATAATTAAATTATCTTATTATCTTATAAGGCCTAATTATCTATAAATAATAAATTAATTAAGCAATCCCTTAACTTAAAAGTCTCTCTTATCTTACTTAAATACCTATATTATTCATTAAACTCTAGAAATTATAAGGCATTATAGTTATAAATAAGTCTATTATATATTAAAAAGGCCTTAATAATAAAAATAAATTAAATAATATTATTTATAAATTAATTATTTAGAATAATAATATTTAAAAATAATTTAGACAAATTTATATATTAAATAATATACTATTTTTACCTAGTATTATTAATATTATTATACCTATTATACCTACTCCCCTAGCTATAAAGCCAAAACTACTAAAATTTAATAATATTATTATTATAGAATTATTTAATTAAGTAAATAAAAATATTATAAAAATTAATAAAAATAAAAAAAAAAAATTATAAAAATATTTTTACCTTAAATATTAAATATATTATTAGAATTTAATAATTTTCTATTTTTATAATTAAAAAAACTTAAGTATAAACTTAAGTATAAGAATATTAAACCTAAGAAAATGCTTATAGTAAAGCCTAAGGACTATTTTATTATAAATATAAAGATAATTAAAGAAAAAATTTAATAATTCCTAATTAATAAGGAAATCTAAGAATAAATTAATAAAGCTATAAAGAAAAAAATTAAAAAAGTAAAAAAAAAATAAGCTATAATATAATTAATATACTTAAAATAGCTAAAATTAAAAGGCAATTAATAATAAGGCTATTTACTTCTAGGGACTAGGCTATATATATTCTTTAGAGATTAGCAGATAAGTCTACTTAGGCTATATTAAAAAGGCTTATAGCTAGATCTTAAAATAAGTAAGCTTCAAAAACTATATAAGATAATTCTCATACTATATATACTACTACTTACAATCAACAATCCAAATAATATAATAAGAATTAGATTATAAAGATTAATTTACTAATTTAAATTAATAAAAATAATCATAATAAAAATAATTACCTATTAATAATTACAAAATAGGTTTAATTAAACAATATTACATTTTATTTATCTTTATTTTTATTTAATTAAAATAAAGTATATTAATATAGTTTTATAAGCCTAAAAGCAAGCTAAAACTACATAAAAAGATATATATTAGAGATAATAAGAAAAATAATTAAAATAAGAATACTAGATTTAAGTAAAACTAGCCCAAATATTAATTAGCTAATTATAATACTAAAGTTAATAATAAAAGCCTAGTAATCTTAATACTAAGATTTAAATAATAACTTTATCTTAATTTATAATTTCTAGCCTAATTTAAGGTATTCCTTTTAAAGGATTATTTAATTAATCAATTTTATAATTATATATTAATTTTCATAATTATAACTATTATAGCTATTATTTTATTATTTACAAACTTAATATCTTCCACCTAGGAGGCCAACTTACCCTAAACTTCACTCTTATCATTATAGGCTTAGTATGTGGTTTTTCCTCTGTATTTCACATCCCCATTTCAGTATCAAAAAAGCTTGCTGAAGTATCCTTGTGAAGCTCGACAATACGATACACGCACCGCAAAGATATTAATAAGATGGAAGAGAAAAGAAGAACAAGGAAACTCTTGAAACTTTTCCCAAGGGCTTTCTAGACTGAAAATCTCTTATAGGCAATCAAGTACTTAGCAAAAAGTCTACAGAAGACTGCCAAGGTGATGACCTAGAAGACAAGACCAGCCAGTAAGATATTAACGCTAACTTAAATATTATCTTTAGTTTGACCGATGCAAGAGAGGGCATAGCCTACTGCCTGCAATATCAAGGATACAATATCGCAAGGTATAAAGATCTAGTAGAAGCTTTGCGGGTTATAGTGGGATATCGTTCAATCAATATACTCAATCCTAAAAATATATATAGTTAGTTATAAATAGTTATTGTTTGACTCTACTGTGTAAAGCTTATTGTGTTGACTTGGGCCATCTTGGACCTCAAGGTTGCTAATAATAATAATAATAAATAGTTATATAGTTTAAGATAATCTCTTACATTTGCGATAATAAGACGTAAATGGCCAAAAAAAAAGAAAACTAGGGCAATTGTAATGCAGACTGGGTTTAATCTGTTTTAGTAAGGAGCACTAGAAACACCATTGGGGCATGTTTATGAGTTTGCGGGCTACAAATCGATCTGCATGACGAATCCAGGAAAGCTGAACGCACTTATTACACCAAGACAGATTTGGTTCTTGCTGGGTCTCATGTAATGGAATGGGTCAATCATAATTTCTTGATTTAGTGGCCACTCCAAATTCCTTTCTTGAAATGGCGTAGGTTGGGTCTGTTCTCCCCCTTTCCAAGCCAGGATAACCCCTAGCTCATGGGCGTCGTGAACAAAGAACGGCTATACAATTGACAAGAGTGTACATCACCATGCAGTAAACATCAGGTTATTATAATGAACTATTTGATACAATTAAAGGTTTGGTAGGGCTGTTGCATTTCCTGCTGTCGTTCAAAATATCCAAGGTTGGGCTACATCACATTAACCCATACGTAGTGTGGCTGGACTACTAACACAAATAGAGCTTAAATAGTAATGTAAAAAGCGTACCTTTGATTATAGCCGGCGGCGAGGATCATACGAAGCTTGGAAAATATCCCCACTAGTGGCGTGGTAATTACATTATCATGAGATTGCTGCAAGTGGGAGGAAGATGATTATGTAGGTGTGTCAAGCGTTTGGTGGGGCGTCTCAAATGCGCCGGCGGTGAATTTCTCCGTTACAAAGGAGGACTATCTTTAGCTGCGGCAGCTACGGCGGTAGAAACAAAGGCCTTTAATCTGCATTTATAACATAAAACGACGTAGACCAGATTGGCTCTGCAGGGAATTGTTTTGTCCTCCATATTTCTATTTTAACTTGCGTTTCCTCACACTTGTCACTAGCCTCCTCTTCGTTTTATTTTCTTGGGTCGACAAAACTTGACCATAAGAATCGCCATGCCCCCCAACATCACCGTCATCCACAATTTACCGGCTATCGAACCCCAAATATACGATGGCCCAGGCACATACTCTGATCTAGCTGGAACAGAGTAAGAACAGCAAACAACAAAAACTTCCCTGTCCAACTTACCTTGTCTTACTGACTCTGACTTAGATCCGGCGAGCGCCCCGTTGTTACCGGTGTCTGGGATATTCTCGATTTTGACGAGCCAACTCCCTCAGCCATTGCCACGACGGACGAAGCCAAGTATGTGGTCAAAGGTATATCTCATTATCACCCCTCATCTGCCCTTTTGTTGGCTTTCACAGACCTGACTGACACCCATACAGGCGAGGCCGTGGTCAAGAACGAATGGACAGGGGAGACGCATGAATTGAAGCCTGGTTCGTTGCTTTGGATTCCGGCAGGTGCAAACCTGTCTATTGTATCGTCGCGAGGATGCAAAACCGTTTACTTTGAGGCAAGGCATATGATTTTGCCCGGACGGGAGGAAGATTCAGAATTCGCCACCAAGTCTCTGCAAACCAAATTGGACGAGGCTGTGGCTGGCTTTGTTGAGCAAAATCCAGCTTCCCAGAAGGCCATTGATAGGGCTTCTGGTGGCCTTCCCGGCGGTACAACACGTTCAGTCCTGGACTCGGAGCCGTTTCCTCTGGTCGTCAGCTCGGGCAAGGGGTCAACCTTAAACACAGTCGACGGGGGGACCTACGTCGACTTCGTGTCTGACTTTACTGCCGGACTCTTTGGGCACTCAAATCCTGATATTCAAGAAGCAATCCTACAGGCAGTTCAGAATGGATTTAGCCTTGGTGCTGTGACTGAACTGGAGGCTGAGCTGAGCGAGTCTATTAAGGCAAGATTCCCAAGTATTGATTTGGTTCGGTACTGTAATTCCGGCACCGAAGCAAATATGTATGCTCTGGGCACAGCATTGGCCTACACGGACCGTAAAAAAGTCCTTGTCTTCGACCGTGCCTATCATGGCGGCACCCTTAGCTTTGGAGACGACCCAAATGACCTTAACATTCCCCACGATTATATAGTGGGTACCTATGGCGACATTGAAGCGACGCGGGCCGTGCTGAACTTCGGCATTGGCGCCATTATCGTCGAGCCTATGCAGTCGGCAGGCGGCATGCGTCCAGCCGGCAAGGAGTTTCTCTCCTTCTGGCGTGATGCTGCCACCACAATTGGGGCGGTCCTTATCTTCGACGAAGTTGTCACATCCCGACTCGACTTTCACGGTATGCAGGGCGTTTGGGGAATTAAACCTGACATGACGACACTTGGTAAATATCTAGGTGGTGGCCTACCCTTTGGCGCGTTTGGCGGTAGGAGGGAAATCATGGCTCAGTTTGATCCCAAATCTGGCTCAACCAAAAAGCTCTCCCACTCAGGCACCTTCAATAACAACATCTTCACCATGACGGCCGCCGTGGCTGCGTCAAAGCTTGTGACCAAAGATGCCATTACCGGGATCAACGCGTTGGGAGACAAATGCAGAAAAGGTATTTTAAGCATCGTTGAAGAGGCTGGCAAGGCCGGCGAGGTTATTCCCCTGGGTGTTGGCAGTTGTATAGGTATCCATTTTCGCGGTGACAATGGAGACTTGATGCGGGAGCTCTTTTTCTTTCACCTCATTTCTAAGGGCCTGTGGATCGGACGACGAGGTTTTCTAGCTTTGAACTTTGCCCACCAGGATCGTGACATTGACCAGTTTCTCGAAGCGTTTAGAGAGTTTCTGTCCTTGCATCAATAGTTGAGACGCAGTATCGACAATATATTGAGCCTGGTCAAGCTCAGCATGTATCGATTGAGCGGGCACAGGTGGGACCGATGATAAGAGAGACAATGGGTAGACCTGGAGCTTCGCTCTTTGCGCTGTACTGGCCTGTGAAAATAAACATTCTCTTCTCATAGATTACCTGTAATTGACGCAGGGTTACTTGTCTCTATCTGATGGAATCCAGGCGAAGATTTGCCTGGTGCCATTACTTCCTCGTCTCGTATTATCAGCAAGAACTACGATACTGCATTTGACACTTCTAAATGGCTATTACGCCCATTAGACCATGTTCTCCATCATTGAAATGATTTCAGTGAGTTGAGTAAAGCTCAGGCTTCTGCCAAAGTGGGAATCGACCACGAATCATAAAAGCGCCGCCGGTGTTAACGGTATTAGCCTACGAAAGACCCACTCGGGAACTTTGCACCCTCTTCTCCACCCTGGCAACTGGTCAACGCGGCTCCTTATATGACTCCACTCCCATCTACGGTCGGAAACCCGGATCTAGGGATAGTTATGGTACGAAGCCACCAACAAAATCCGAGTTGAGACTTAGACTCGCGCTGCCTCCTTCTAAGCCCTGTGAATCCCCAACAAAACACGTCATCGGACGAAGCGCATATTAATGAGGAGAATTATCCACCATGGCTGACTCCAACTTCCCACACCCCCACCGGACGCGCTATGGACACCGCCGAAGCCCGAGGCCACCGAGATGCACGGGTTTATGCGAGAGATTAACTAGAAACACAAGTTGTCTATTTGGGTACGGAGAACTTGTTGTAGCATCCTTGGTTTTACCCTGTAATGATTTTTTTCTACTTACCTTAGGACTATTAGGCGATTACTGTTGAGTGTGTTGAAGGCTAGAGGCGTTAGGGAGGGTGACTATATCCTTGTAGTAGCATTAAATTAGTATCTGGCCTTGCTTCTGTTCCTTACTTCTTCCTGGGTCAGTGTAATATTTCCCTCGACAATACCTGAAATGGGTCCTCAAGGAACTCTCTAGAGGGTTAAGCCTACCAACCCCAAGTACAGATCCTTAGACCCTAAGCCTTTGTAAACCCCTACGTTTATAACCAGCCCTAATTAAACTTTATAGATCATGGCGCAATCTACTCGGCTTAAGAATTTAGCCTTGTGGCAAAAGCAACTGTAGTCAAAAATGCACTTGGTCACGCACTTCTGGGGTTAGAACCATTCTCTACGACGGCTCACCCTGCTTTCTAAACAAATTTTCGTGGAGTCTCTAGAGAGCCAAATGTTCTTTTCTGCCGATATGAGCTCTAGGTGAGTGTTTGAGATGCTGAAATTAAACATCTCTCCGAGGGAGATTGTGGATTTTTCTAAGCTTCAGACTGTCTCAAGCACGGGCATCGTATTGTTTGAATCAGTTGTTAGAGTTTGAAACTGCGGGCCCCCTGTCGTCTGTAGTTAGCGCCAAATAACGCGAGCGCATTGCAGTCAAATTGTTATCGTCATCGTGTGGGCTTTTCAAGTATAGTGCGGCCTCTGAGCAACATGCGCAAATTCTGGTCGCCCAGTGAGCACATTGTGTTGCCGCCAAAAACACCAAATTGGCCCATTATCTGTCGCCCCGTGGCATTCTCTCGGGCAGCGGCCTCCTCGGGTGCCGACTCGTGGATTTTACGGG
Source organism: Calonectria pauciramosa (assembly GCA_017140785.1). Classification (NCBI taxonomy): domain Eukaryota; kingdom Fungi; phylum Ascomycota; class Sordariomycetes; order Hypocreales; family Nectriaceae; genus Calonectria; species Calonectria pauciramosa. Next base: position 2,458,031 of record JAACIZ010000010.1, on the reverse strand, counting down.
CACTACGCAATGAGCGGTTGAATCTGAGGACCATTCGGAGGAGACGACAGGTGTCACGTGCGCTGTGGAGGCGATTTGGCTTTACCGCACGCCCTGGATAACCCTCCGCCGGCCGTTTTCTATGCCTGGATTCACCCCAGTCTCTGGTTTCACGTTACAATCGGTCACATTGCTGTTTATGGCTGCTATGGCTATAATAAGTTGAAGGGATCCAGAAGAGGTCATCAGTTTGACTATCAACAGCGCTCACTCTACTTGCCCTTCCTACACGCTCTTACCTCTAGACATCCTTTACCCTCTGACCTCTCTTCAGTTTGGTGTATGCTTCTTTCCGCTCCATTTGCTGCTGCATTGGTGTCCACATTTTCCACTTCTTTTGTCGCCATGTCAAGTTGGTTGAACAGAGAGGAGTTCTTCACTCAGCTACAAGGCGGCGGCCAACAGCACATTGAGCCGGCACCTTGCCCATCTGACTTTGCTGAGGGCCAGAGCTACTGGATCCAAGAGCATGTCATTGACTTTGAGGACACGTGCCGTGCTGCTGCACTCCCTGTAGAAGTTGACGTTGTCGTCATCGGCACGGGCATCACTGCCGCCGGGGTTGTGTACTCACTTGCTGAGAAGCAGCCCGGGCTTAAGGTTGCCATGCTAGAAGCGAGAGGGATCTGCTCCGGTGCTACCGGAAGAAACGGGGGCCACATTTGCAGAGCAGAGGGCGTCGACCTGCGCGCTCTAGTACAAGAGCACGGCCGGGACGAGGCCCTCCGCCTGTCACGGTTCGGTATTCGCAATCGTGACTTGATGCTTCAGGCCATTGACAAGCTGGAAATTGCCGACGAGGTCGACTTGAAGCTCACCGGCACCCGCGTCGTATTTGCATCCCAGGAGGAGCGTGAGACGTACCTTGCTGAGCTGGAATACGCCAAGACTCTGGGTGTTTCTTTTGAGGGTCATCTGGTCGAGATCAGCGAGCTCTGCGACGCCTCGCACATTTGTCCTGATATGGCAAAGTACGGTGCAGCCTGTATCGAGAAGTCCGGAACCATTTACCCTCGCAAGTTAGTGGCCGCGCTGTTGCACGATGCAATGAAACGTATCCCGGGCTTGACAATCCACCCTTACACCCCTGTGCGGTCTGTGAACAAGGCGACTGGGAACCCAGTAGCAGCAGCACCCTCGTACACAGCCGCAACTGACAAGGGACTCATACACTGTCGTGCCGTTGTTCATGCTACAAACGCCTATGCTAGCTATCTAATCCCGTCTCTCCGAGGCATTGCTGGAGTGCTCGGCTGCAAGGCCGAGTGCATCGCCATCAAGCCCAATGTCACCCCCGCTTCAAACTCAGATGTCGTAGCCGAGGGTCTCCGTGGCGGCCTCGGTTTCGATGAGTTCTGGCACTATCTTATCCAAAGGCCAAATGATGGCCCATTCATCTACGGCTGGGCGGGCGTGGAGAAGGTTGGTGACTATGACGATAGCAATGTCCTGCCCAAAGACGACGATGGAAACGCTGCGGGCCACAAGGAAATGTGCGAGTTCCTCGAGAAGACATTCCCGCATAGCTTCAGTACCATTGACTGTAAGCGCGATGTCGTGTACCGCTGGACAGGTATCCAAGGCTTCACCCAAACTGGCGCGAGCCTGGTGGGTCGCCATTCCAAGGCAAGCCCCGGAGAGTTCATCTCTGTTGGACACAACGGAGAAGGTATGGGTAGGTGTTTTGCCAATGCAACTGTTATGACGGGTATGCTTTTGCACTACTTGGAAGGAAAAGGGGAGAATACTTGGACAGCACCAGACTGGTTCCCAAAGACTTTCTTGTATAATATTTGAAAACACGCCTGCAGCAGACCCTAAGGCTCAGTACTAGAGCCTGCATGCTTGCAGATCATACCATGAAGTCTAGCAATGAGTTGATCATTATTTCTTTGTATGAAGATTATCAAGCTAAGACGGAATCTTTGCGTTGTTGTCCGGTGTAGGGTGGTCAGGTTTATTCACCCAGACACCATATGAAATATTTGATCGATACCCTAAATTTAAGAGGAAGGGAGGTAAGATTGATGATTTACATACCCACTTGGTTGTTACAAGTACATGAGACCCAGTATGGTGCAGTGTATAGCAATGTTCTCGTGTATCCTACAAATCTGTGCTTACCTCTATAGTAAATCATCTGGACCCCGACCAAGTGCCTCATTCACAGCCCTCATGCTGGCCAACACGACTTCCTCGCTGTACCTCGGACCCAGGATCTGCAAACAGATTGCGCCGTTCTCGTAGGCTTCGGGAGAATCTGGCGGTGTGATCAGTTGCATCCCCGGATCAATGCGTGTTAGTCGTAGGGTGAAAGATTTCACTTACACTTTTCCCAATTCTTACGGTCGTCCTCAGACATGGGGACAAACTTATCTTCCGGGCCGGGCCTGGGGTCCTTTAGGGGATCCACATTTCCAACAGGAATGGTTGCACAAGGCCAGTCGATGATGTTGGAGATGGCCTCGTAGAGAAAATACTCCATCGTACTGTGAGGAGGCGCAACATGCCCTCCCGACGGGAGTATGAAGACGTCGACTGGCTTGCTTGTTCGGGTCAAACGCCCAGTGTCCTGCCACCTCTTCAGGTACATTTCCCGAATCTTGAGCAGGGTCCTTGATTCGTCTTCAAGCTCCGCGGCGCTTAATTTCATGGAGGGCGGGGGTCTTAGTAGCTCCTTGATGGGTGGCTCTGGTACAACGTTCAACATGCTTCTTAGAGCCTCACCTCCGTCGGCACAGAATATTCGCAATGCGGCTTGCCAGAGCTCATCATCCTGATGGAGCAAGTCGACATCCACAACATCATGCCCAATCTTGAGTAGAGCCTCTTTGGTCTCTCTGAGACCTCGCTCGATTGGTGGGTGCGGACGCACGACGCCGTCATGGGTGATAAAGCCGAAGCAAAGGTCACCTGCGGCCGCTCGTTTTCGGGTATCAGAGTACAGTTCTTCGTTCCATGGTAGCGGCTGACATGTCGGGTCCCAGGTCCATGGCTCAAAAGATAGAACAGTACGCGTGTACAATTCGAGCCCATCGATCGAGGAACTCATGGGCCCAGCCACTCCGTTAATCAAACCGATGGACGAGTAATTGGCTGAATGGCACGGGAGGCGACCGTACGTTGGACATAGTCCGTAGATGCCATTAAAGTTGGCCGGCGTCCGAATTGACCCGGCAATATCGGTTCCAATACCCAGAGGGCTGCCCCGAAGTGCTATGAGAGAGCCTTCGCCGCCGCTAGAGCCTCCAGCCGACAAAAGACGATTGTCCGGAGTGCTGGTCCGGCCGTAGAGCATGTTGTTGCACTCACCAGACATGAGTGACTGAGGGACGTTCGTCTTACAGTAGAAGACAGCACCTGCATTGGCAAGACGAGTAACGAGGTCGTCTGAAGACTCCGGCACATTGTCGGCCAAGGCAACAAAACCAAGTGTCGTGGTCCGTCCCTCAAGGTTCATGACGTCTTTTAGGCTAAGCGGCAGCCCGTGTAGAGGCCCAACAACACGACCTCGTTCTTGGAGATGAGCATCGAGATCCCGAGCTCTCTCAAGGCCCTCCTCGAAAAACACTTCCGTGAATGGGTTCGTAAGATGGTGAGCGATAGTAGCACAGATGGAAAAAGCCATAAAAACCTCTTTAGCAGTCCAAATTTGGCTGTGGATCATGGAAAGTATGGCAGTAGGAGTAGAAGCGGTGATTTCAAGCTGTCTCTGGGTCAAGTGACCGCACTGAACGGGCCAGTCCCGGACATTCTTGGCGGCTGCATCTGGGAGACGCGGTGTCGCGGAGCTGAGAGTTTTTGTGGACCATTTCGAGATCACTTCATCACGCTCGCGTTGCTTGTTCTTTGACACCTTTTGCCATCGAGGCGAGTTGTCGCCGTTCTCTGAAGACATCTGCGCTTGGAAGAAGATCTGTAACCCGGCCTGTCTTGGTGATGTTGGATGGAATTGGCGGGCCGGGACCGAGATGTCTGCGAGTGGGCGTAGCGACCAGTGACGGAAGCAACTGGAACACTTTCTCGGGAAGTCTGAGGCAAGTTGCATGTCGGCCAGGAATCCTGACACAAGAACCGATTTTGCTCGGGTAAACGAGATCTCAACCACTCCACTTACAATATCCTGGCTGGAAGGTTTGCGACTGGGGCTGGAAGCTGGCCCACTCGATGTGTGAGATCACGCAGCCACGTTCATCCAGATTAGGTTAGAGACAAAGGGCCACATTTGGCGACTGCGTGTTTTATTCCCCGCCGGCCGTTTTATGACTGCCTTACTTAGCAGGCTTGGGTAATAGGCCTGCGGGGTATACTGCGCCTGTGGGCCTCTAGGGCATCCCCTGTTGCCGATCGACATCTTGAACCTTACAATTTCTCTGCCGAGATCTTGCATTTAGTGCAACTGCGACTCGATAGCAAAACGAGGGGAAGCCATTGATTGGCATTGAATCATCCCCATGCCCGGAGCGTGCGTCATCTTGGGGGCGTAGAGTGCACGATGTTGATTATCTCGCACAGACACCTACACATCCGTGCTACTATCCATCCGGCGTGTATTAAGACGACTGTCTTCCTCCCAAGCTAGTTCCAGGCTCAACTTACCCTACCTTGTTAACACAAAAAGCTGCTCTGTGTACCCGTTGACCTCTTTACAACTTTGCAGAATCCCCCTTCTTGGTTGTGTTGAGGTACCAAATCTTGTCTAGCTCGACGATATGACCCATCCTCTTGTAACCGCATCAACAGTCGACACTGCCGAGATGCCCCTCGCTACGAAAAGCCCTGACGAGGCATCTATCAATGGAAACACAATTGAAGCTACCGGGGGCGATGGATTGGAAAATGAAACCATCACGGCGTTTGGTTATATGCCTGCGTACCGAAGAGTCCTCGGGGCCGTAGTAGGGGTCTGCATTGTCATTGCCCTATCTTCGTAAGACTACGCAATTGGACCTTTGCCTTTTTATATAAATACAAGTTCTCACATTGATGCAGGCCGCTCGGAGCCATCATGATTGTTGGTAGTTACCAGATCTCGTTTGCCGGTTACTGGGGACTTTCATGGTATTGTGAAGACGTCCAACGTGTTTTGGCTCAGCATAGCTAATGTGTTTCTGCAGGGGCTGGATTATCCCTAACCTCATGATGCTGCCTCAGGTCATTGCGATTGCCGAACTGTGCTCTTCCATGCCGGTTAACGCAGGCTTCTACTGGTGGTCGGCCGCTTTGGCTCCCGGCCGGGCATCTCGACCAGTCGGATTTATTGTAGGCTGGTTCAATGTCTTGGCCTTATCGACTGGGTTGGCCGCTTTCTCCTATGCCGTCGCATCGGGATTTTCCAAGAGCCTCTCATATGTTGTCACCGACTTCAATCCCAGTCTGGCGGAACTAATGGGCATGTCAATGGGCGTCGTCACGCTCTGGGCTAGCTTGATGCTTTTGAAGTTGGAACGAGTCAGCATCGTCATGGTTATCACAGGTGAGAAAATCCGAGTTCTCAACAAGATCTCTGTAGTGGACCATGTTCATCACGGGCTGACCTTCGCAATCCTCAATTGTAGCCGCTGTGCTTTTCTTTTTCTCGGTCGGCTTCGTCATTGCTCTTCCCGTGAGCCACTACCAGAATGGAATGCCATTTGCAAATGCCGGCGACGTTTTTTCAAAATTCTCCAACGCGTCTGAGTGGCCTGAGACCGCTATCGCCGTACCATTTTGCTTCTACTCCGCTCTCTTCGTGAACTCGATCTGGGTGGCCCCGGCCTACGTTGCTGAAGAGACGCATAATGCCAGGAGAGAGGCCCCCAAGGCTATTATTGAATCTTTTGTCTCAACAGCTGTCTTGGGTGTGGGCATATGCTTGGCTTTTGCGTTTTGTATCCCTGACATGGATGGTCTTGCAGCTGCCAAAAGGCAAGTGTCCTTCTCACCACCACTAGCCTGGGTCCTAGATAATGCTACCTATGTCCTCTGCTTGTGGTGTTTGTCTCGACACAACTGACCAAATAAATCTCCAGTGATTATCCTCTCTTTGATGTTGTATATGAACACTGGGGTTCTGTGGTCACCTCGGGTGTCCTTCTCACCGGGAGTGTCTTCTCGTGTATTGGAGGCAGTGGTATGCTTCTCACCTATGCTACCCAAGTCGCAGCTTTTGCCAGAGACGGAGGCCTTCCCTACAGCTCGTACCTCAGCCGTGTACATGAGCGTACCAACATGCCCCTGCCAGCCACGGCACTGCTAGTGGTTTTATCGTATCTCTTTCTCTTGCTCGCCCTTTCGGACCATGCGAGTGACATTGTCTACTCAATGTCATCCCTGTCGAGCTTGATCATCTGGTCGATCCCTATTACCCTGCGTCTCTTTGCTGGTGACAGATGGGTACCCGGTCCATTCTACACAGGCCGCTTCAGCTGGAGTATCCACTTCCTGGGTGTTCTAACATCAGCCTACTTCCTCATCACCAGATCGTTTCCGCCGACCAAGGATACTCCGCCTTTGAATGTCATCGTCATGCTAGTTACCCTAGTCGTCTCAGCTGTTGCTTATTTCTTCTGCAGCCACGACTTCAAGGGTCTTGATCTAGATGCCCTAGAAGTTTGGAGGCACAATAACCGCCACTGCATAGAAGGAAGTGTTGATTTTGCCGAAGTTGTCCAACAATCGAAAGTGGACCAGGCGCCCAGCAGGTAATGCCAGATGCGGTGATCTAGCCAACAAATGGCTATAACTCATAGGAATGCACGCACAGGATGTTAGGTTTATGTAATACGATTACAGCTCCAAATGGTCTTGCTACTCTGAAAAGATTGATTTTATATGACAAAATATACCTGACTCCTGGGTTCTCATTTCTTCCTGGCTTCCACGTGTCATTCCTTCTAAGCAATGCTTTGAAATCACATGTAGGGTAGTGGATATAGCGTTCATCGCCATGTTGGAAGGCTTAATATTCAGCTAGTTAGCCGAGGATCTAGCTTTACTTCTATTATAGCCTTCGCTCTATGACAAGAACAAACCGTCGATCGTGAGTGAATATAGTACTCGTAGGCTTCTTTGATATCTTCATTCTAACGAGCATGGAGTTGTTAGTTTTGTTGGCAACACAAGAATATCTGTATAAGCATTAAAGTACGGTACAAAGACGTGAAGAGACTTATTTCTTCAGTATAAAAGCAGCGCAGTGACTGTAAACGAGCAGGAATCAATTAAGATTGTCATTTACAGAACTGTTTTTGGCGATATTGAGAAATCATATGCGTGTTACTACCTGTCTATTCAGCCTCAAGCGATGCTGCTTCAGGCGGTGATGGCTGAGGGTTCAGTGGCTCGGGAGACTACGACATCGACGAGGCCAGAGAGTTTGTCAGTAAAGTTCATCCATATAACCACAGCACTGTCAGGCCAATCCTGCGCGTCCTGAACCTCGATCTCAACCAAGAATATTTAAAGACAATCTATACACTCTGGTGTCGGGATATCTTAGATGTGACCAACGATGGATTTCCAAAGCATATGATATTTGTCGATTGAGTCCAGATACTGAAACAAAAATAGGTGTTTTTCTATCGCATCGAAGTAATTGCCACTGCCGTCTCGCTGATCCTCTCTGGTAATAGACGCTCCTTGGTGATAAAAAATGCCTCCGGAAACCAATCGGGAACCCTATGTCCAAGCACCATGTCTGCCAACACTTCACCCGTTAGCCAGCAGTAGGGCATACCGTAGCCATTGAATCCGCCCGCAATCCATTCACCGTTTCCTGAACGCCCTGTGACGTCTGTCGATAACTGCCCAACATATGGTACTCCATCTTGAGTGAAGCCCATGATGCCGCTCCATGCGCTCACCAACGGGTCCTTCTTAGCATTGGTGTAGTCAAAGAACTTGGGTACAATTTTCTGCAAGTGATCAACGCAGATCTCGCTGAGCTTTGTATCATCTGCAGTCAAGCTGTCATCTATACTGGCTTTCTCACCACCGATAAAGTAATATCCAGTTTTAGCATTCTGTGTTAAGTACCATAATCCGTCGGCCAGCGTCTCAGTCTCCTCCTCATAAACTGGCTCATAGTGAAAACCATATGAATCTTTGGAACCATTGTTGGGAACATCCGGGCCGAGATCCTGGACGGTCATAGTCCCACGGACTGGAAACAAAAGACCCCTAAGCTGTGGTAACAAGTGGGCTGCGTAGCCATTGGTACAGTGGATGACTTGGAGGGCACGAACCTTTCCGCGGGGAGTGATGACGGTATATATGCCTTCAGAATATTCTATCTCAGTGACAGGAGTGTTGGTATCAATGCTCAGTCGACTTTGGTACTTAGCCAACAGTAGCTCAAACACCTTTGTGATGACTCGATAAGGCCACAAAACCCCAGCAGGCAGAGTAACACCTCCGGTCGTATTATGAACGCCATGATTCTAAGAAGCGCGAGGTGAGTGAGGCCTTTGGGCAGATTCTAAGGCATCCAGATATACTCACCTTGAGAACAGTCTCGCTATCAATGATGTTGTATATGTCTCGCAGAGTTGGATGGTCTGCCTCCATCTGGGCGATGCTGTCTTTCATGGCCAGGAAAGAACTCTCATCTAGAAATGCCCGCACTTTGGTCACATCCCGATATTCACTCTCTTCGGGCGCATATTCGACAATCACCTCCTTCATCCTATCGCAAGTCTTCAAGGTGAAGGATGATATCTTTCCGGCCATGTCGCTTCCAAACCGCTCCTTATACTGAGAGTAGATCTCACCGGCATTGGTGGCCAACTGACCCCCATTGCGGCCAGTGGCTCCAGAGCATAAGGAGCGTGCTTCGAAGATAGCCACCTGAGAGGACGGATCTTTCTCCAACAGTAACTTGGTGACACTGGCACTAGTGATTCCAGATCCGATCACAACGATGTCTGCCGTTTCTGGCAGTGTCTGAGACTGAGTGTGGGCCAGCGGATGAGGAATGTGCTGCCAGTAAGACGGAGTAGGGCTTGGACGGGGTAGACCTGGATCCTTCGTAAGATATTCCTCCACCACCTGAGCTATAGGCTCTGAGTGTCAGCATTCGATAGAATAATGTCAGGATAGATTGGTTACCGATGCTATCCTTTATGGCCATGTTGACTAACAACGGGGTTCTGTTGGCTGTATATATCTTGGGAATTAATGCTCTTAAAAGAGTTGAGAAGCATGAACGACTTTGTGCAATCTTATCAAGCTCTTTATATCAACAGAGAGGTACCTCAACCTTACAGGGATGGCGTGAGGACTAATGGCGTGGTTAATCATGGGCTCCGCGGATCCCGGCGATGCACTCCAGCAGCTGTACTTCTTCATCGTCGAGGCGAGGCTCGCCCCACCACACTAGACTGACCAGTATAAACCTTTATCTGGATACAAGGATTACCAGCTGTGACGGCTCCACTCAAGAAAACCGCCGGCGGGGCATTTTTGTCTAATTACGAATCCAGGGGATGTTGGTTCAATATGCCTCGGCACGTATTGAATATTTTGATTCATGTTAAATATCTTCTCGGCAGCGAAGTGTTTATATCTAAATCCGACTCTTCTGCAGGCACATACTTGGCAAACCAAAGAGAGCAAGTCGCAGTCGAGCAATCATTGAAAAATATAAAATTGCAAAGGTTTTGAGATCAAGAAAAGTAGTAAGTGTTAGTTTGCAACCGCAAGCAGCTGCTCTCACTGTCGAGGCGAGCTTGCTAATCCTTCATGGTCATAGCATTACCTAAAGCCAGAACGATGTCTTCCTTCAACCCAGAGAGTTTTGAGGCCGTCTACGGCAACTTGCGGTCTACTTTCGCCTCGGGAAAGACGAAGGACTTGAGGTGGCGCAAGTGGCAGCTGAAGCAGTTGTTTTGGCTCCTTGACGAGAACGAGGATGCTTTCATTGATGCTTTAGCAAAGGACCTGCATCGGCACGCTTTCGAATCTCTCATGGCAGACATTAATGAAGCCAAAAAGGCTGTTCTGGAATCGCTTGAACACTTAGAGGAGTGGGCTTGTGGCTCTGCACCGCCCGAAGCTGGCTTTATCTACGGCACTCTGGGAAAAGCATGGATCCGCAAGGAGCCCTTGGGTCTGGTTTTGGTCATCGGTGCCTGGAACTTCCCTATCTCAACGCTTGTAGACGTCGCAATTGCCGCAATTGCAGCAGGCAACGCCGTCATGATGAAGCCATCCGAACTGGCGCCCAACACAGAACGACTGCTGGCGGAACTTGCCCCCAAGTACCTCGACTCCTTAGCTATTGCGGTGGTTCAAGCAACACCCGGCGATATGTCCCTTGTCCTGGAGCATAAATTCGACTTCATTTTCTATACCGGCAGCACTCGGGTTGGGCACATCATCGCCTCTGCTGCCGCAAAGCACATCACACCGACGGCCCTCGAACTGGGTGGTCAAGCCCCGGCCATTGTGACCAAAACCGCCAACATTGATATTGCCGCTAAGCGCCTAGTGAATGCAAAGCTTCAGAACCTTGGCCAGATCTGCGTTTGCGTGAACCACGTATTTGCAGATCCAGAAGTCTACGACCAGCTGACAGACCGCATGCTGTTCTGGGCTAAGAAGATGCTCGAGACCGGAACAGACACTCTTGCCCGCATCATCAGCGAGAAGCATTTCGACCGCCTCCAAAACTTGATCAAGAACACCGAAGGGAAAGTCGTCTACACTGGAGAGCACCTTCGAGCTGATCGATTTGTGCACCCTACTATTGTGACGGAGGTGTCGCTGTCAGACAGCCTGTTATCTGAAGAACTATTTGGGCCAGTGCTACCCGTGATCAAGGCCACCCTTGACTCCGCCATTAGTATGACCAATGGACTGCCCCATCCTCTGGCTCTCTACATATTCTCCCAATCACAGAAGGAGATCGACCATATTCTCGACTCAACACAGTCAGGTGGTGTGACAATCAATGACGTGGCCATCCACGCAGACGTGCCATCCGCACCTTTTGGTGGTGTAGGCAACTCCGGATATGGCAGTTATCACGGAAAATGGGGATTCGATACATTTAGTCACAATCGAACAGTCGTGACTCTACCTAATTGGATTGACAGATTTACAGAGTGGCGATATCCCCCATTCAGCCTTGCCAACCGATCCGAGGTAGACGCGGGCAAGCCAAACTTTAGGAAAGGAGAGACACTCGAGGAACAGCGAGTAGGCACGTCATGGTTAGCTGGTATACCTATATTTGGATTCCTTTTTCGGTAGATAGTATAGGAGGTAGCTTATGTTTATAATTAAGGATGAATGAAGAGTCACTAGTGGGCTTAACTGCGCCAGAGACCCAGGAACCATCATACAAGCGTTGTGAATACAAACAAGTGACGGTGATATGGCCCTATGTGATGCAAGTAGCTTTCCTTAGCGCAGGGAGCCCTAGTTATACCAACCCTGTGATGCCGCCCTCATTAGAATCCGGGTATTTAGGTGAACAAAAAATAGCCTCCATGTTAGGAGAAAAAGCAACAACAAATAAACTAGAGCTCGGAGATAAATAGAGCTAGACCGTACGTTAGTAAGCCGGTCGCAAGACCGAAGTTGGCGATGAAAGGCCGATGGTCTCAACACCAACATTTACATAGGAGCTGCTTCTCAATTCACAACTTTTGGCCTATTTGAATGTCCCTTTTTGAGGGATCTTTCGATAGAACGATTCTTTGACTATTTGTTGATTTTCATGACTCTACGTGTTGCAGCCATCATTTTATTATTTGCGACTTGATGCCTTTCATATTGAGAGGCCGACTTACCCTAAACCTCACTTACCTATGTCGGCTTGATGTGTGCTTTTCCTATGTTTTACACCCCCATTTCAATATATTCATTCTCCAGCCCTCAATACATACCAATCCAATCCTCTAGCCACTTAACAAAGGCACGTAGTTAGGCCAACAATGATTATCGCTAACACGTCTTCAAATCCATTGTTATTCTAAGCGCATTCTTGATAAGAATAACACTTCTAACTAGTCAAATACATCTGCAACAAACCTTTCGTTCCGAATCTCATCTAGAAACTGTCTAGCTGACGCATTATCAATGCCCTTGAGCTCGCTCATCAATTCAGCACAGGTATCTTCCACTGCGTTACTCACTTGACGGCTGCCGCAGACAAAGAGCTTTGCACCCTTCTTCCACAAGTCAAACAGAGTTTCCTTTTGCTCAAGCATCCGGTGTTGAACATATTTGCAACCGGCTGTTGCTTCGTTCTGGCGTGAGTAGGCCCTCTTGACAGTAACAGCGCCTTCGGCTTCCCAAGCATCAAATTCAGCACGATAGATATCATCACCTCTATCGCGGCAGCCAAAAATGAGCAACGCTGGCGCTAGGGTACGTTGAGCCTTGATCTGGACAGCCCGCTGCTGGATAAAGCCTCGGAAAGGCGCCAAGCCCGATCCAGCCGCAATGCAGATGATAGGCGTCACCTCCGGGGTTCGGGGGAGATGGAATGCGGCGTGTGACGGGCGGACGGAGACGTGTAGACGCTCGTCAGGTTGTAAGTATGCAAGGTAGCTAGAAGCCACACCAATGTGTTTCCCATGACCACTAAAGGAAGGCTCTTCCAAAACCGAATAGGTGAGATCAACATGATAAGGGTCATACAAAGGTGAAGATGAGATGGAGCTAGGCATCAGGTTAGCGGTTGTTGAAGCAAGTGGGACGAACGTACTATTGTCTAGTGCGCATAGGGGCTAGCATCCCAAGAAATGTGCTCAGACGCAGTTCGATTGAAGGATATAGCTCAAGCCAGTCCATGACTGAGAAGCGCTTCCTCGTGGCCTCAGCCTCAAAGCGGTCCTCGGAAGCGAGAATCTGAAGCTCATTCCTGATGTCATCGCTATACACATGCTCTGCAAACACTAGGAGGTTCTTTCTTGTCGCCGGCAGCGAGAGCTCGACGTATGAGCTTAGAACATCCACAGCCGACATTGGACCTGTAATGGGGAGTAGTACATTATCGTGACCTTTAATGTCCAGCATGGCGTCCCATGCGAGCTTGAAGCGCCGGAACACGCGCGAGACAGTCTCTCGAGGGTTTTGGGGTAGAATGGCCAAGTAGTCGCCTGCCTCATACGACATACCCGTGGGTAGCTTGATCTGGATGTGTCTCTTACGAGGCGTGCCCGGCGTAGTGAGATCCCCTCCAGCCGTAACAACGGCTTCCCTGACGTTGTGCCGCAGGGCTGAGCCTCGCGGTGTAGATATGTCCACTGTCAGCCCTGTTTGGTGGGCATCACTGTCCGGTTTGGAGATGGAGTATTTGGTTTCAAGAGCAGGCCACAAAATAGAATCTTCCCAGGACTCAAAGCTTAAGAATGGATCCCTTTCGGCAACATCGGTCGAGCCCATTAGTACGAGCCGTTCAGCTCCATGTTTCTTCAATTCGCTATCGACAAGCTTGGGGACCCGGTGGAATGTTTGGCGCCACTCAGAATTACCCGCGCCAAAGACGGCATAGGAAACTCCATCAAGCTCCTGCCCAACAAGGCTCTCCAACCAGGCGACAAAGTGCTTCGCGTTGTCTGGTGGCTGACCTTCATATGAAGACACGAGAATGACGATGGGATGGCCCCGTGGAAGGCGGCTCTTGGCAACATCGACTGAGTCTACTACCGAAGGCCTGAATCCATGTGCTGACGCATTTGAAGCCAGTCGGCGAGCAAGGGCTTCGCAAGTGCCACTATTGGAGCCGTAGTATATGCTGATTGGTTTGGCTTTTGTTTGGTCGTTGGATACATGCGCAGACACCTTGGGGTGAGTGGCAGATTCATTTATTGCTGTCTGGCCGCGAAGATTGCGCTCCAAATCCATCGGGGACATACCATGGCGAAGTGAAGCGCGCATGAAGAAATCTTTAGGCTTGATTGTGAGGGTTTCAGCAATCTTGAGGGTGTACGCAGGGTCGTGCAGATAGAAGTCAAAATTCTGAAGAAGAAGGGACATGGCGAGAAGCATCTCTTGCCAGGCAAATGGCCGACCTATACAACCTCTCATGCCATTTCCAAAGGGCTTCCAGCAGTTCGGAAACTGCTTTTGTAAGCGCTCAAAATTCTCATCAAGCATACGCTCAGGCTTAAACTCAGCGGCATCCTCGCCGTAAACGGCAGGGTCAAGATGCGACCTAGAAAGGATGGCCGCGATGGGCTCTCCCTTTTTGACGGGGTACTTGCCATCTAACAGGGTATCTTCGTATGCCTCGAGCGTGATGCCCGGAATTGGTGAGCATTGGCGCAATGTCTCGCGTAGCACCTACGCGCATGTTAATACCAGTTATTTACGCTATACCGTGAAACCACAGTTTCCGAGAAAGGTTAGATGGACTAACAGCTGGAATGTACTTGAGTTTGAACAGCTTGTCGACCGTTATATTATCTCGGCCCATAATATTGTCTACCTCTCGCTGAGCTGCCTGGAACGTGTGTGGGCTTTTGAGCATGGAGTAAAAGGCAAATGAGAGCGTTCCAGAGGTGGTTTCATGTCCTGCAATGAGGAAGGTGACCAGGTTGTTGATGATGCTCTCGTCGCTTAACTTTGCCCCCGTCCTGGGATCTGTGCCCTCAATCATGGCTGTCAACAAGTCCCTTCTCTTGCTGCCATCCGCATCGGCCTTCCTTGCCTTGATGAGCTCATGCGACGTCGTGCGCATGACTTTAATATCGTCATGAAGTTTGCGCTCCGACGAGCGGTAGAAGACGCTTGCCCACTTTGGCCTCTGAGTACGGTTTCCAAGCTCGACCAGTGAATCGGCCATGCTCTGAACAAAGGGGTGCAAATCATCTTTATAAAACGAATTGAAGCGGTAAACCATAGAACAGAGGCCGAGCGTGTCGAGCGCCAGCCGTGTAAAATCATCGCTAGCAGCTATGGGGTTGGAAGAACCGAGTCGAGCCCATTTGAGGGCCATTTGGGTGGCAGTATCGTACATCTCGTCAAACATGCCTCGTATCGACACTGGACCGAAGGCGGGCATGAGGATGCGATGGGCAATGCCCCAATTCACTTCATCATCCCTGGCAGTGAAGAGCCCATCTCCAGCGGCAAGACGGGCCTCGGCAATCTCGGCCTGAATCGACTTTTTGAAGCGCTTCTCGTCGCAGAGCTCATTTACGAGTTTGTGAGTGCCCACAAAGACGACAGACCCAACCCCAGGAAAGCGCAACCTGAAAATATCGCCTGAGAAAAAATTAGTAAACAAATCCTGGTCTACGTTGTTTCCTATCCTCTCAAGGATAGAGCTTTGACCAAGGACAGATGCCGATGTAGATACATCCTTATTACTCACCATATGTGTCGTGCAGGCGAGCAAGATCTTGTAACGAGTCCTCGGATCTGAACTCGTTGATGTGATCCAGATAAGGCAGTTTTCTTGGCTCAGGGATTGGCGCTAGCCCAATATCTTGCGGCGACATGGCCTAGAGAAACAGGGGATGAATTTGGAGTAGACTTGATGTAATGTGGTATGGAGAGAGCTGATAAACTAGAGATAATTATTGATGATTCTACATGTTCCCAAAAGTGAGGCCAATCCATCTTAAATCCAAAAGGAAGGCTACAGTGGAACATTGTCGTAATTCGTATCTGCGTTCGGGGTTCGTGGACGCCGCTTAGTTCTGGTGAGCTGTGTCTGTCAAACGAACAATGCGGCGGACTAAATTGGGGCACGGGTATTCCCCACAAAGGGCAGTGGTTATGAGCCTTGTGAAAGAGGATCTGCATAATTAAGGGGATCATGGTGGCGAAAAAGCGCCGGCGGGGTATTTACAAGACAACTAAATTCACTGACACGACATTAGCGATGTTCACCTCATCTTTTCCATTGCAATTATATTGCCCGTGGTCCTTTCTTCCCAGAGATTACAAGCTGCGGGGGAAGAAATTCGCCGGTATCTTTAATAACCACAAGATGAGGTGCACTCAGCACCATGGTACAGCGAGCTATGACTTGAAAGGGTATAAGTCACACCAGTGAAGCCACTGTGCATCAAAAGCAATTATGGCTGACCTGTATTAAATAATTGCTTAAAAAGTAGAAGCGCTTTTAAAAGAAAGAAGAAAAGAAGAGATAAAAGTCCTTCCTACATATCCGACAAAGGTTTTAGTGGCATTTTGACGCCGCCGGTGACAGAATTTGGAGACGGAAATTGCCGCCGGTGGTTTCTTTGTTTCACCTCTGGGGCTTCTACTGCTAATTTCTGCTTATTTTTAATTAAAGGGCACATCAGTCACAAGCATTGTAATACAGGTCCAGTTTTATGTATATTGCAGTCGGCTCGATATGTTATTGTTTGAGTCTTTTGCCTTCGCGCATAGAGTCTCTGCCACTTATACTCCAGATACACATATCCGATAGCCCTGCATGCCTTCAAAGCTTGGGGTTTGTTGGAGATGCCTCAAGATTTGCAAATTGATAGAAGAATTCCAAGGCCTTTGGGTTCATAAGAGTAGAGCTTGGTTTCACTTTCTCTCCGGAAATAATCTTCTTGACGGGGACTTCAACTTTCTTGAAGTTCAGAGTTCTCTATGGCCTTGTCAGAAACGAGTGGTTGGGGTTGGACATGTTGGATAAGCAGCAAGCATCCTTACCGGAATATCAGGAGCTTCATAGATGAACCTTGGAATGTGCCGAGGACTAAGATCGCTTTTAATAGCATCCTTGACTGCCTTAACCAGTGCCTGATCAAAAGTCTTTCCAGGAAGCATCACGAGGAACAACATGACGGATTCGCTCTTGTCATTGGGGTGTTTTTTGCCCACACAGAGACTGTCCGCGACTTGATCGGCAAACCGTCGATCAATGATATTATATATCTCGGCGCTTCCAAATCGCACTCCAGAGGGATTTAAGACACCGTCGGTGCGGCCATGGAAGTTGATTCCTTTTGTAACTGGATGAAAGGACACAAGATCTCCCTGGGTCCACACATGATCGTATCTCGCAAAGTACGAGGAGAAAAGTTTGGATTGAGGTGTTGCTGGGTCAGTATCACCCCAAAAAAAGACAGGCACGTTAGGAAAACTGGAAACACAAACAAGGTCACCCAACTCCCCCGGAGCGACAAAACCCCCTGCACCCGATGGGTTAGATGAATCAAAGGCCTCAATTTCCATGCCCAACCCAGGCCCTAGAAGTAGGTTAACGAGTAGCTGAATAAAAAGATGTGGGACCTCATACCTTGACAACCTCCAACATAGACGGGAGATAAAGTGTTTCCCAATGCGAAACACCCAGCCTAAACAATTAGTCTACCTTTATCATCATACACAGAGGGAGGGTAAACCAACTATATCTGTTCCACCTGACATATTTCCTAGGTGAGTTTTCTTGGGGAAACCGACATCATAGAACCACTCGAAAAGTTCATCTGGGAGAACAGATCCCGTTGATGTGACTGATCGGAGATTTGATAGATCAGAAACCTCCCTGGGGACAATATTCTCAGTTCGCATCCTCTGCATCCATCCCGGGCTTGTTCCAAAATGGCTCAGCTTGAGTTCTCCAAGCAAACGAACAATTGCGATGGGCTCAGGTGCGAAAGGCGACCCATCATAAAGAACAGTCCGAGCTGCCGTAAGCAAAGGTATGACGGCCGCAAGATACATGATCCATCCTGTCGTAGTGTATTGAAGAACGACATCGTCTGGCCTGACGTCTTGATGGAGCATGGCCTCCTTACCGCCATTGAGCAAGACACCTCCCACGGAGTGCACAATGCACTTCGGAGAGCCTGTAGTGCCGGATGAGTAGCAAATCAGAACTGGCGACTTGAATGGTACCCTCTCAAATGGTGGAGGTTGCGCATTGTAGCCATGGGAGATGAAGTGATCAAGTGTTTGAGCTCCCAAGAAATGAGAAATGTCCTTGGGTTGCGAGAAGCGTGGAATTGAAACAACTTTGTTGAACTCGGGAACACCCTTCATTGCATCCAGCACCTGGCCAATCTTGTTAGTGAGGTCCATTACCTTGCCGTTGTACACGGCGCCGTCGTCCATAAACACAAGCTATCCGCTTAATCAGTCTCCACGCACACTGAGTTTGTCCATGTCCCGGCTCACCTTGGGCTTAATCTGCCGACTTCTGTCAAGAATACCTTGAATTCCCGTATCGGTAGATACTGAACTGAAGATACCACCAAGCCACGTCACAGAAAGCAGGATGCAAAGGGTACGGTAGCTATTACTAGCCACGACCATTACCCGATCACCTTGGAGGATTCCATGCAATTTCAACGCTGCCGCCAATATGGCTGCATCTTTTCTCAAAAGACCCCATGTGTAGTGTTTGGTTTCGCTATTACCCTCTCGAACCTCGGTGACAGCAATCTTGTTGTCTTCTTTACCCTGGATCGTGCATTTACCTGGGGAGCTGGGGTGGCGAGTGTAGAGGAGGTTTTCCGCGAAGTTCAAGCTAAGTCCTTCAAACCAAACCGGCATGCTATCAATTGGCAAGCTTTCATCGACCACTTTACTGCAAGAACCCGAGTGGATCAGATTAATGAAGTCAAGGCAGTCCGCCCAGAACAGCGCTCGGTTGGCAATAGAGTACATATAGATCTCATCATACGTCTTGATTGCGATTAGCGAACGACTGGGTTTGGAGGCGACTTCATACGTACTTTGAAATTGCGTTGGCGCGTTTGGTTAATCTTTTGCATGAATCGGAATAAAGCTGTGCTCTCCGGCTCTGGATGCCTCCATACTTCTCTTGAGCGGTCTTCTGATACCATTTTGGCCTCTATTTCAATAGCAGAGAAGTCGTTGATGAAATACTGATGATTGATTTCAACGAAAAAGAAACTATAGAAGCTTCTCGGGTCCAGAATGGAGCAGTAACCTTTAATATAAATTGTGATGCAAGGGGCGAAAATATCCGGTGGGTATTTTGTCCATAATTGAGAATGCTAATCCACTCACTCACATGAACGGCTATTGGGTGGGAATCGAAGGGGGGCCTCCAAGGGACGCGTTCGGCAATTTAAGCCGCCGATGGAGATATATCTAGCGAAGGGAGAAGCCAGGGGGGGCTTAGATCAATGCAAGACAGCAATAGCCCCCGCCATTTTAGCGATGATTAATACATTAAAACGTCACCGGATATTATTCTATCTATAGGTAAATAGTACCGAATTTCCAATTTCCCCGCTCCATACCAGGGCAGTAGACCTAAAAGTGCCGGCGACTATTTTCATTGAAATTCGCCGTCTCTTTCGCCGCCGGCCATTTCCAGGGATAGCTTAGCCATGTCTGAAATAGAGATGTCACATTGTCGGCTATGGCAAAAATGATTTAACACTCCGCTAATGCGTAGCATAATATGGCTTATATCCCGTTTGACATAACCCCCCTCCCCCAGATTAGCGCGATTGGTCGTGGTGATCTGGATGATCAGTGGTTGGGTGCGCTTGTGTGGCAACTATTGTGCGAGGCAGGCTGTGGCTGGCTGGTCTGTTGTTCAGTGGGGCCCTTGGTCTCTATTTCGTGTTGAGCCTAATTTCTTGCTAGGTTTGAACTGGTAATCTTTCAGCTAATGGGTGTAGGGTATTGAATTTGGCCGTGATAGTAATTTGTGTTGGTTATGTAGTGATCTAGTGTAAACTGGGCTTATAATTATTATATTGATGATTATGGCAAAGGAAAGCAATGCTCTTCTAATGCGTAGTATACTATTGTCTTACATTTTCTATGATAGGAAATAAATATAAATGGAATTTCCATATTATCAACTTCTCAATCAATCTAGCTATACAAAGTCTTTTACTAAGCCTACTTAATTAATGATAATATCAGGGTGTCAACGTGAAGAAATTCGATTTGTTATTTCTCCACCAAATCATTCCTAAATTGTGCGAGCGGCAAGTGACGGAGGTATTCATGTGGCAACAGTAAAATTGGTGGATGAGCTGAAGAAGTAACTACCCGAATCAATCAAGGCCGTTGAATGTGGTACTTCCTTCCGCCGTGCTTAATGTTGCAATTTTGTAAACGAAGATATCACGTGTCCACAGCACACTTGGTTAGATACAATGAACCGAGTTGAGTGCAAAATCATATACATGTCTATTTCGGTTTGATGGTATCAAATTCACTAATGGTACATTAATTCGAGGAGCCGCTGCTCGGCTTGTAAACAGTCCGCTCTTTCAGTAGTATAGGGGTATTTACGTCATGACTGGGCAAAACGACTACCTCCCTCTGCCTGCTGAACTCTTTGATGAGTTTTAGGCTCTCGAAAGCCGTCATTGGATCGTCGTTGATGCCATCTGGCTCCTCGCTGTCCAAAAGGTCAAGGCCATAAGTGGCGTCTCCAGGTAGTAGATAGGTCGTGCGGGTGTCATCTTCATCCCTCCCAAAAACAATGAGCGAAACGTGGCCGACAACGTGACCGGGTGTCCTGACGGCCATGATGCTTCCGTCGGCAGTAACTTTGCAAGAATCCTTCCACGGTCCGAGAGCCTGATCCTGGAATTCCAGGAGTCGCGGGGCAAAGTTGGGTGGCCATCTGTTGGGAGCAAAACCTCTCAACGCGGTCATGGTCGGGCTGTTTCCCACATCGGCCCAGTGTTCCTTGGAAACAAAAACGGGGACGTCGGGGGCCTCACGCGACAGGTCCTGAAGCCCTCCGGCGTGATCGCTGTGAAGATGGCTGAGGACAATGGCCTGCAAACTGGAAGGCTCAGTGCCGAGGGCTCGCAGCTGCTCAACGATACCCTCCTGGCGATTTATGACGACGGTTGTGCACCATCGGGTCGGATTCCAGGCCGGCAAGTACCCGGCATCATTGAAACAGGGCGACTCTCCAGTGTCGAAGAGGACGGGCCCGTCGGGGTGGCTGATGAGAAAGGTGCCAATCGGGAGAGGCTCCGACCAGGTGCGGTCCGTAAAAGACCGAAAGCGCCGCATTGCAACGCTGCGCGTGCTAATGGGCTGGCCCTTCATTGCGGAGCGAATCTGGGCGGTGCCGGTCGAGATGAACTGCACCTTGACGGGCCCCGGCGTAGTCTCATGCGGGCTACCCATTGCAACGGAAAATGCGATTAGATGAGAGAGTCAGAGTGAATGCAGCGAGTTTCCGGGAATGAAGGAGGAACAAGAAATTATTGAAGGATCCAGCTTGAAATGTCTTTGAAGGATTGGGCTCATCTCAGCTTCACCGAGTGCCGACTACCGAACGCGCCACGCCATACCGAAGCCCCACTCTTCCACACCAGCCTGCCGGTTTTTCATTCTCTCCGATTGTCACTGGCTCTTTGAAGTAGTTTGAACAGACGTTGGGCCAATTAGGGCTTTAATTCTTGATTCTTCTCATAAAATCTGCTTTAATTCGCATTCGCTGGTTGTTCCATTGAGTCTCATTCGCGCCTGGCGTCACGCTACGCTCAAAATGAATATCCAAGCGCAATTTGCAGTACAAACTGAAATCCTTCTTACTCCCATCACCCTCAAATTCCCCAACTTTCTCTGATGGATCCAACACGTCTTCAATAGGGCTGCGATATCACGATGACCTGCCAGCTGAGTCGTGGCCAAAGAAGGGCTGACAGGTGCTGCTAGCCGTAGGGCTTGCGCTATAGCTCTAAGTTATGCGCCGGCAGGAACGCCTCCCCAGGCCAACAACGGGAGATGCAAATCCCTTCCCATCTTGGCATTCCTCAAAGCCTAAGTGATGCAGCTAGCCCTATCGTACTAGATACCCAGCAAGCGATAGGTTCTAGACTTCAAGTTCAAGCTCAATAGGTCATTCAGCTCGATTCGCGCCACACCCAAATTGCCGGGATCCGAGCTGTCCACTTCGCACTGGTCGTATTTATAAAGTCGTGAGCGCGGATAGTGTATTGCATTTTAGCCAGACTCCACGATATATCGTACAGCAATTTACTTTTCCTTTGCCCAGGTTCAGCCATGTACACAAACCAGCCCAACCCACCGATGGCCCCCTCATGTCCAGGCTATCAGGATCCAAATTATTACACAAATGCTCCTCCCGGAGTTCAGCAAAATTACTACCCGGCTCAACCCAGCAATGTCCACACTGGACAAACTTATTATCAAAATACAACCATGCCGAATCCTGCGCCGCCATCCAAAGAGTACCAAGGTCCTAACCAAGCCAATGCTCCAAATGGGAGCCCTGTTAGGGCTGGTGGTCTTGTTGTAAAAATCGCCAATTGGGGTTCCAAGAAGAAAATCATGGTGTTAGGAGGTACCGCGCTAGTCCTGATTCTAATCATTGGCCTCGGTGCTGGCTTGGGTTCCAAGCATCATCATCACTCTAGCCACAGCAAAGACAGCAACAGCGGCGGTGGTGGCGGGGACGATAATGATTACGGCTCAGTTGATTACTGTGAAGAAAATATTACAGACTGTGGTGTGTGCGAGGTTTACAATTCTGCTTACTGCTCAGAGTGCAGTGCATCAGGCACATGCGTGTAATTGCATCTCGTAGGCAGTCAACAGTAATTTACGAAACGAAGACCTTTTGGTGAAATTGTGTCTCAATCCAACCCGATCTTGTATCGAGTGATAGCAGCTTAATTTTGGGGATTTTATTTGACCTTTTACTTGGCCAATCGCTTGTTGTGCAAATCCAAATGCACAACCTCATGTGCTGCCATCGGGGTTGCACATGAGCGTTTGTTAATGCTTGGGTTCGTTCCAGTTTAATTTCACGTTTGAATTTCATAGCTAAGCTCTCGCAGACTCAGCCCATCAGATTCATCTGATCGTAACTTAACAGTACCGATTACTCAGCCAGCAGGTGTACTTTAATTGTGGACATGGTCACAACTGAGCTACTTGTGTAATGTAACAACCATAGAGTAGAGGGGCAAGAGTAAGCAGCTTAAATTTACACTTGAGTGAAAGTGAAAGGAGAGTCACATCAACCAGTCTGTCCCGTGCCTGTACCTGGCATATCAAGTCGCTCTCAATATTGCGGTACATCAGAATGTAAGTTTACTTCCATACTGGTACTGACGCTCCCACAACTCTGATTGAACTCCTGAGTGAACCCAAAGTATTTATAGCTACACCGATCTAGTCTGACTGTCTATCTATTTGTCGTGGCTCTTTCCGGCAAACAATTTGCTCACCAGGTACAAATGTGGAACCATGAAAATCCCACCAATCTACTTGGCCTGCCCGTATTGTCGGGATCAACCTGACATGGAATGCACCGACTTACCGGGCATTAATTCACCCCTGCGCAACCGTTTTGAGCCAAAGGGGTAGTCTATACCAAATAGAGAACTTCCATTCCCTCGGGGAATCCGTTCCGGGCGAGATAAAGGCTGAATGAGGGTTTGAGTCATCTAAGTTCTCAGCGCTTTCCGGTGAGCTTGACCGTACACGAAACTCTAAAAGTTGCGGTCCACGGATTAATTAGCCTCCTTCCTCAGACCCTGGTCGGGTCCCGTATTCCGGATCCTGATTAGTGGCCTAGAACTCTCCAACAGCTCATCACGTGTCTATGTGGCTCGTCGAATGGACGCTTAAACATGTAATTGGCCATCCCATCTCATTGATTAATCTCGTGTCCATCGGAAGGCAACCGACGGGTTGGGTCCTTTTGATGTGTAACGCCCCTGCTAGCGCCAAGCATCAACTCCAACGGGGGCGTTGAGCCTCTCTACACTGCATTAGTTCGAATCGAGTATTATCAAATAGTTCTCACATTGAAATGGCGGCAAAAAATTCACTCAGCTCGTGCAGAGAAGTGTTAAGCAACAAGGTGGCGAATTTTCTCCATGACTATATTACGGTCCTGTCCCCTTGAGTCTTATCGTCTTGGTCTCATCACTTACAAAACATCCAATTTGACTTACTTCTGAAGCCAAGACTTTATTTTTGACGTGAATCTACCCCTGACTCTCACCATGAAGATTTCCTCTCTTTTTCTTTCTCTTGCACCGGCTCTCGCATTTGCCAGAGACCTGAGCAGCGAAGTCGTTACCGGAAGCTCCACCTTCTATGGCGGTAACCTGAATGGCGGTACGTGTTCATTTGTTAGCTACAGCCTGCCCTCGGGAATCTACGGCACTGCCTTTTCCGGATCGTCCTGGGGCAGTGCTGCAAACTGCGGTGCTTGCATTCAGGTCACTGGCCCGACCGGCAAGACAATCAAGGCCATGGTAAGAGTTGAATCTGATTGATCCCGGCCAGCATGCAGAGATGGTAGCTAAAATATGGGTAGATTGTTGATAAGTGCCCTGAGTGCGCCAAAGGGCACCTGGATCTCTTTCAAAATGCCTTTACTGCCGTTGGAGGCACGGACGGTGTCGTCAACACCTCGTACAAGTGGGTGACCTGCGACATCACTTCTCCTCTTGTCTTGCGCAACAAGGAAGGCACTTCGCAGTGGTGGTTCTCGATGCAAGTCCGAAACCACAATGAGCCTGTCAAGAGCCTCGATGTCAGCACCGACGGCGGAAAGACTTGGAAGGGAACCACTCGCAAGGACTACAACTTTTTCGAGTACCAGAGTGGCTTTGGTACGCAGACTGTTGATGTCAGAGTCACTAGCTCCACTGGCAAGACTGTTACCGTCAAGAATGTGAGCGTTGCGCCTCAGACCGAGACCAAGGCTGGCTCCAACTTTTAAGGGGAGCGGTTTGCTGCGGGTATAAATGCGACATGGTCATGGAGTTTCTTGGAAGGAAAAATATTATACGAGACATATTTCATGTTTGAAAACCTAGCGTTTGAAATCTACTCGTCTCATTAGTCTACTGGTCTGTTAATGTGAATATGTGAGGTAATGAACCAGGATGTAACCTACGACCCTTCACGGGTACAGCTCCGAAAATAAAACAAGGAGAAATAAAGATTCTTCAACGATCAATCCCTTTTTCATCACCGACAAAATTATTAAATTACTAAGCTCGAAAGAGATGGCCTGTTATATATCTAGACACGGCGTTTGCAGATGAGTTATCACCATAAAAAGCCATAGAACTCGTGAATGAGGCTAATGTTTTCTGGTTTATTAAAGATAAGGCACATATATTGCAATTGAAAAGAAAATTCATAATCGAATTGAACCAACCAAACCACAGCCAGTCTCCTTCCAAGACTCATAAGTGACCCTCGCTTCCCACCGCTCACACAGAGCCCACTCATTGAGGGAACAAACTCCAGCCTCATTACTTCCACGTTATCTGATGAAGAACACCCTAATGAGATTCCAAAACTTGTTCCTCCAATGAGTCAGGCTTGTGTGAGGGGTGGAAATTTAAGGCCACCCCCCAACAAGTCTCGTCATGAAAATCCGACTGTGCTGAACCGCCTCTAATCCACGCCCACTCTCAGTGATGGCCAGTCCACCCACCTCTGCCAATCCCGATCTATCCGCGCGAACCCTCTTACTCACTCATCTCCAACGGGAGTCCACATCGAAAAATTATTCAAGAATCCTGCATCCAGGCAACACCGCCGTCGATGCCCTCGTAGATTCGGCCCTTGGGGCCAAGCTGGATGTGAGACACGCCAGTGTTGTAGACGCCGCCCTTGCCCATGTTGGCACGCCAAACCTCCTCGCCAGTTCGCCAGTTGTAGGCAATGCTGTACCAGGCATACTCACCCTGGTTGGCCAAGGCCTCATCCTGGGTATAGGTGTAGAACAAGCCGTTTCCGGTGGAAAGAGTCGTCATGGTGGCGCGAATATCGATCTCCCAGGCAAGACTGCAGGCTCCGTCGTCACTAATGTCGATGCGCTGGATTCCGGGTGCCATGACGGACATGTTGTTCGAAGGGCCGTAGATGTCGGTCTCGCCGCCGAATGTCCACGGGGAGTTGTAGGCGTTGTTGATGCTGGCGCTGTAGGTGGTGCCATCAAAGAAAGTGTTCAGACTGGCCTCGTTGGCGCTGGCGCCAGGCTTGAACAGAGGGAAGGAGCAGGCGCGAGCGTTGTTCTGGGCTTCGTCGTAGAACTCAGCCTGGCGGTAAGCGATGAAGTTGATCTGAGAGTCGGCGTTATCCGTGATGCCACTTCCAGCATTGTAAGTTTCGTTGTACAAAGCCTTGACGGCGTTGGCGCTAGCCTGAAAAGCATAGAAGTTGCCAGTAGCATTTGCATGGTCCTCGATGCCAGCAGGCCCAGTGAGGACATACATGGTCTTGTCGTGAACAGCCACGCCGTTCTCGATGATGGCGTTGCTGAGAGTAAGCGAGTTGACAGTTCCGTTGGTGCTAATATAGCCGACACCAGAGGCGGGAGCGCCAGACAGACCCAGGATGGGCGCAGCAGTGCTCGTGAACCAGAGGTTGCCGTCGCCGCCAAAGCCCACAGTAGCAAGAATGCTGCCCTGCGCCATGGAGCCGGCGACGTTGTACTCATCGGCCAGGTTGAACGAGATGGTTCCATCGCTACGTACAACCGTGTCGACTACCATGATGTAGCCCTGGGCGGTGGGGATGACGACACGTCCGTCGACAACCTGCCAATAGTTGGAATAGGCAGTTCGACCAGGCTGAGAGAACTGGGCGATAGGCTCGAGGGTGTCGGGATTCAGTGCGTTGAGGCACCAGTTGACGGGATCAGAGCCACAAACGACGGCGGAAAGAACGTGCGAGTCCGCAGTGGCCTCCTCCCAGAACATGTAAGCGCTCAGCGTGGTGCTGCCGCTGACGACGGGCGAGTTTCCAAGAGGTCCAGTCCAGTCATCAGTGCGTGTGTTGCCACCATCCATGTGAGCCTGGCGGGCATTTGGCTTGAAGATTGGCCTGGCCGGGAGAGGGTTGGAGGTGAAGGGTGCGCCGACGAAGGCAGGAGCGGTGAAGTTCTGCGAATCGGGGATGCGAGTGCTGGTGGTTTGACGAGCGTGAAGGTGGCCGTGAGCAAGTGGCTTTGCGTGCTGTGACAAGTTAGTTGGTGAAACTAGGGGTTTAGTCGTATGTGTCTGTGTTACCGCTTCTTTCGCTGCAATAAAGGCGGCTAAATAGCCAACGAATGTGTTGAAAGTCTTCATTTTCAATGCTAAAACAATGTGATTGCCCTGCTGTAAAGGAATGTGCTTATGCTGCTGCAAAGGAGTGTGTTTGAGGAATTAGGTAAGATAGGAAATGATGGTTGGGTGACGATCTCGAAATGTAACGGCACGCCTGCCATCTTTATATAGCAGAAATTCCCTCTTCTCGCATGACGTTTATCCTCCTTTCTTTTAGGCATCTCCAACTTCCAACACAGCCCCTCATGAGTGGAGGCCATGATTTCTCGTCATTCTCGCTTTGGCGGTGCAGCACAATTTTAGCAGCTGCGTCTAGAAAGTCTCCAGAATACGATGAGAGTTGCTGTATTAGGAAACATCATCTTAATTGACTTTCCCCATGTTGATCGACTCCATGTTGCTTGACGCTGGTTCTTGGGCTTAGGACTGTCTTGGTATTCGTGGATATCTTGGCGATCCCGGATGTCTCACGGAATCTCACAATCTCGATAGGACAATGCATCAAAATGGTGGCCAAGCATCCGTGTTTTAATTAATCAACTGCTCCGTACTTTGTTTTGTGGATGAACGGGTGGCGCACGTGCACATGGCGCCGTCATTGTCCAAGCTCACCTCGTCGTCGCATTCGTCGTCGGATAGAGGCGGCGGGCGTTGATTGGACACGATAGCCGCAGCTATTCCAAATAAAGGCGACGACAACCTAACTTTCGCACGGGCCCAAGTCTGCGACGGCTGCCAGTCTCGGTTTCGTTGTCGCCGTCGGATGTACAAATACCCACTTCCCCCAATAAATGGTTCTGACATGCTCACACCGCAGCGACTATGCCTCCACGGCGCCTCGGGTTCAAAAAGTCGCGGAACGGCTGCACCCGCTGCAAAGCCCGCCGCGTCAAGGTACTGCCGCCCCCAAAAGAGCTGAGCTGGACTGGACCTAGCTCGCCAAACCGTTGCAGCCGCATCTCGGGTGCTGACTCCTTGTAGTGCGATGAGCGCCAGCCATGTACCAACTGCATAAGGCATAAGGCGCCATGTAGCCTGACACTGGTCTCCCCCGATACAGACGCCTCGCAGACTCCTCCCCCAGGAGATAATGTGAACCAAGAAAACGCCACCCATGCGTCCGAAGATGTGCAGTCCGCTGCTGCCTCGACGCCCGCTTCCCAGCCGGATTCGATCAGGGCCAAGGCCGATATAGCCATAAGGCAGCTGGAGGAGCTCACGAGCAAAGTCAGGCACGTGGTGGACAACTTTGCCACCAATCAAGTCGTTGGCAATGTGTACAGCGACGCGGCACCGAGCAAGACTATGGATAAGACAGACTGGATGAAGGACCTCCAATTATTCCATCATTATTCCACCAGCGTATACCTAACACTCTCGTGGGGGCCTGAAATGCTCCCCGTGTGGAGAGACATTGTTCCACAGCTCGCCTTTTCCCGGGTAAGAATATTCTATCCTCTAGTTCGCGGGCCACCCCTGTTATGTGCTCACACCATCCCGTCTGCCAGAGCTACCTAATGCATGCCTTGCTTACCCTCTCAGCACTACATCTCGGCTACACGGAACCGACGAAGAGAAAAAGCCACGTATTAGTGTCAATGCATCATCAAAACACAGCATTTAAGCAATTTAACTCGCATCTCGATGACGTTCACTCGGGCAACGCTCACATTCCCGTTCTATTTGCGGCATTCACCTTTATCGCTGGTATGTACACTGTTGGCAGCCAAGAGGGCGACATCCTTTTGAGTGATGTCACCCAGTGTTTCTTTTTAGTACAAGGTAAAACAATAAAACGTGAAAACAATCCATGTGCGTTAGAATCTATGCTAATATCTCAGGTGTGGGAAACATGTTGGGTACCCCATCTATATGGGCCACCGTCCGGGCTAGTCCAATCGGCCCCCTCATCACAGAGCCCGTAAAAAAAGAGCAGCCGACTGGCCCTTTTATAGAACGCCTTGACGAGCTCGTATCCCTTGTCTCTACAATGAGAGTGTCTGAGCCAATGCGTCTTGTGGACGAGATTGGTGTGCGATCTCAATGTTTGGCTGCGCTGGAAAGGCTGCGAGGGACCTATTCAATGATGCTGCTCAGCGAAAAGAAGGTGGCGCGCATATGGAGCTGGCCAATTACGATATCAAGGGAATTTATTGAGCTGGTGAGGAAGGAAGAGCCCATGGCTCTTGTTATACTCTCACACTATGCTGCCATGGTGATTTGTTACGAGGAATATTTCTGGTATTTGGAAGGATGGAGCGATAACGTGTGTAGGGTAGTGGAGGCAGTTTTGGTGGAGGAGCAGTGGGCGAGATGGGTTTCGTGGCCGATAGAGTGTGTACGAGATAGAATTGATGTTAGAGACCTAGATGGTTAAGGATGAAACGTAATAAAAACTTGTTGTTTGACTTATATTCTGATCCTGTGTAAAATCGTCCAATGGTGACGTGACGGTCGTGATGGTCCAGAACCGCAGCCTGCAAAAAAGGCCGACTCAATTTCAGCTTCTCAGTTAGGGCCACAAAAGAAAAAAAGAAGAAGCTGGCTTAGCTTTCGTTATTTCGTTGTTCTAACATGATTAAGAATTCTTCGATAAAAACAAGCAGTGGCTTTATTCTGTCTTTCTTTTACCGCTTGATGCTTTTTATCCAAATATTCATGTAGTTGGTATTTCATAACCCAGCCGCCGCCACGGGACGTGATCTCGCTAACAAGCCGAAGACCACACTGAGCCAATCGGAGCTATTCCTACAATGTTCATCCGAGAGGCGGTCTGAGTTGGGCTAAGCCGCGTGGATTTTAATTAGATCCAGTCCCCCGTTAAAGGGCGTTGACAGGACCAGGATCCCAATCCGTGGTCCTGCGTTGGACCAAGGCGCTCATGAGCACCGCCTGCACCCGTTCAGAATAAGTGTTGTTAAGAACCTGTCTTTGTAAATTAATACGCCATGCATATATCTCAGATACAGCTCTTATTCGGAATCGTTGCGTCGTTTAATTAATGCCTATATAGTTTCGCTTTGCACAATTGCAACATGACTACTTGGTGTAACTGCAGCTGTTTGGCTTGGTGCTCTTGATGACGCGCAAACTAACAGGCTTGCAGTTTTTGTTGCCTCCAGGATTCTGAGTACCCGCATTTAGCCAAACACTGTACCCGCCGCTGACGGCGCCAGGACAGGCGAGAAAGCCATTTGCGCCTCCGAAGACCAGGTTCCCACTTCCGTCAATCTTCCACCCCTCACTCTCTGAACGGGATCCAAGGCCGTCCTTGGCATCTGCGTATCGAAAAACACCCTGACCCATCCCAGAACGGTCGACGTACGCCCTCTGGGTAAGGGTGCCAGACCTGTAGAGATACAGCTCGTTGCCCCAAATCTGAAGTGTGGCCGTGTTGTCAGATGTGGCCGAGCAAGTAGCTTTCTCGGTGGGAAGCTTGAAGAACCAGCCGCCCCGGCCGGCTTGGAGGGCCTGCAGATGAACGCCAGTGCCTTGGCCGATGGCGACGACTTCAAATGCGGTGGACTTGAATTCGTCGGCAGCAATCACGCCGGTGGCGATGAGAGGGACAAGGAGGAGAGATTTGATGAGCATCATGTGCTTGAAGTGATGTTTGATGGTTTGTAATGTTTGTGAGATATGCCGAAGGACCTGTTGACAAAGAACACGATGACGGCTGTGAGCAGAGAACTTGCCCTTTTATAATCTATCATTTTTAAGGCGGAATCCTTCTACCTTTTTTCTTTACCTGTATGGAGGACGAGGACGATTCCAATCAGCCTTGGCTGAACGCTAGGCTCGCTGTCGCGACTAAATTGGACATGTGGCTGGAGTCAAATCGTAGCCGCTCTTGGAGTAAGAGAGGCGTATTTGCTTTTCGTGTTATTTTGAAGCTTTAAAAAGGCCACGCACAAGTCAAGCTGAGCGCCCGACGGTTTGGGACAGGAAAATGTGGCTTATTGAGCCTCCGCAAGCGGCCACGCTCGCGGCGCTAGGTTCTCAAAAGCTGGCTGAGATCGGCGCACTCTCCTTAGCAGCCAGAGCTGATATCGAAATCAGGCAAGTTGGAAAATGGAAGTAGACCGGTGGCTTAGCCTTGAAATGCTAAGAAGCATGATTTTAGACTTATTGTGTGGATGACCTTTTGCATGTGGCTTGAGGACCAGTCCTCGGGTTCAAGATTAATCGCAGCCGTTTAATAGTGGATGTTATAATGATATTGCGCATAGAGTGAATGATGTGCTTTCACCTCACCATGAAGTAGACTTAGTATGATGCATTGGATCAAAAGCGCATCTCTAGACATTGACCCGTGTTTAGACCTATTGGGAGCCATGATGATTAGGATACTCATACAAATTCTTCTCGTGGTTGTACTTTTGCGGAGATCACAATGGTCTGGCTTGGTTCGAAATCGATGTGGGTTTGGACGATGCTTCTTTGATGGCCGTGGCTAAACAGTAGATGAGGCTGATGCATAGCGCCCATACGGCCCACTTGGCTTCCTCTTCGGATCTGGATTCCCGACCAGCAAGACGAGACAGCCGTGCCGTCGAGAGGGGTTCAGTGGGGCCCGAGAGCGGAGCCGAGGAATCACACGTGCTGGAGAGCTGCCATTACGCAATGTGCCCTTTGCCGGAGTTTAGCTTGCAAACCAATAAAACATCTATTTTGGGCCTCTCAAAGATATCAAGTTTCTGTTTGCGACTCATATAATGGCTGACTTTTCTTGTTACGATGGCCCGAGCGACGAGTGGCTTGCCGTCCAAGAGACGCTGCCCCCGCCCAACCTGACAGACTCTCTTGATGAGCGGAAAAAAGCCAACAACAAAAACAGAGAGGACATGGCCGCAGAGGCAATGAAGGCCTTGGCACCTCAAGTGAGCCTGAAGGACTATTTTATCCCGACTCGTGACGGTAGCCAGGTTGAGGCTCGGACCTATCGCCCCGTCGCTATTGACGCAGCTACACCACTACCTGTCTACATTCACCTGCACGGCGGCGGATACATGTTTGGAACGCTCTCCTCGGAAGATGCAATCTGCTCGCGCATTGCGCTGGGGGCCCAGGTTCTTGTCTTCAATGTCAACTATCGGCACACTCCGGAACACGTGTACCCGACTGCCTGGGACGACGTCGAGGATGCATTCGGCTGGCTAGCCGATCACATCGGTGAGGTTGGCGGGATCAAGGAAAAGGTCGTCATTGGAGGAATCTCGGCTGGCGCCCAGATCGCCGCCTCGTTGACGTTGCAGCGACATTTGCAGAATGCAACCGAGCCTCTCCCCATCGCGGGGCAGATTCTGATGATCCCGTGCCTCACACACGTTACCTGCATTGAACCGCAGCTGAAAAAGCTGAGAGACCCCTCCGTTTCAAGCTATCACACAAACGCAAATGCCCCCATTCTGCCCGTCAAGGTGGCACAAATGTTTAGTCAATTATTGCAGGTCTCGGATCCCCAAGTGGACGACACGAGACTGAGCCCGGGCAACGCAACCCCGGAACAAGTCGCTGGGCTACCACCGACCGTGTTCGGGATTGCGGGCCTAGATCCTTTACGAGATGATGGGTTGCTTTATGCCAAGATGCTTACTGAAGCTGGGTGAGTGTGTTGCATTTCACGATTTTAGGCGGTAGGCTAACAGAAATCGCAGGGTTCCCACGGATGTAAGCCTATTTAAGGGAGTGCCGCATGGGTTCCGCCGCTTTGGAGATCGGCTTTCGGCTTCGGCTCGATGGGACAAGGTTATGGAAGATGGAATACGGTGGGTGCTATCGAACCCACAGGCATCCAGTGAATTCATTATCAAGACCTAGACCGATAAAATGACTCCTATTGGGAATTTGAAATGCTACAGATAATAGCCATTTGATTCCTTTGCCCTAGTTTTTATATCTCCAAACATGGGTTACCTTTAGCCTGCTTATGGCAGGTCATTTGTTCATGCCTGCATTTCGTCCATCATGGGCTGATGTGAAGGTCTGGTTGTTCGATCGACAAAAGATTGCTCGTGTGAGACGATGCGATTTCCCAAATGGGCCAAACCAATGCGGTAGCTGTGGCTCCGAAATCCCTGCCAGTCGAAATAATGGGTTGGCAGAAATGCCAAGCCACTGGTCCATTGATTCATTGGATCATTCGCACGGTTCAAAAATGACTCTGTTTGGGAGGCTCGTAGCAAGTATTGTTGCTTTGTAAGATATGGGCACTGTGTTGTCAGCTCCGGATCGCTTCACTCGAAAGGCGCAGTCCGGCTTTGCGACGCTGAATTGCATTGGATGAGTATATTTCCACGAATGATCATTCAACATTGCTGCATTAGGCCCTTTGAACTAAATAATATGCATATTTTTATGGTGTGCGGCTGAGGATGTGGAGATCTATTTAATCGACCATAATTGCGCCCCCTTCTGAAGGAGCAAAGTGGTGTTTTAATAACAAGCATCCTCTACATCACCCTCCAAAAAAAAACTTCAACTAGTGAAAATGTTTTCGAGTCCAAGAAACCTGGTACTGGCTCTTGTGAGCATTGTACCGTCCGCACTCGCTTGCTTGGGTTACACGGGCGGCGTTCCGGTCCCCACCTCGACCAAGCCCATATCTGCTCCCATCACCATCAAAGCGGGCCAGGTCTTTGATGCTGGTTGGGCCAAGTATGACAGAAACCCGAGCAGCTGTAAGGGTCAGACAGAGCAAGGTAGGTGACATGCACTGCATTTTCCTATTTCTGTATTTAAATTCTTGTCCCTGGTCTCACAAATAGATAATTAGGTCGAGAAGCAACGGCTTTCATCCTCGAGCGTGGCGCGACTCTTCGCAATGTCATCATCGGCAAAACGGTGGGCGAAGGTGTATATTGTCTCGGACCATGCACACTCGAGTTTGTTTGGTTTGAAGATGTTTGTGAAGATGCCATCTCAATCGTACGCCAATAACCTCCCCATGACCCATTCCAAGTTGAAAGATGAGATTCCCGAGGAACTCGCTAACCAAAATTTCAATATAGAAAGAAGACAAGCCCGGAGATGTGACCTGGATTGTCGGAGGCGGCGCGTATCACGCATCTGACAAAATCATCCAGCACAATGGATGCGGAGAAGTGCGAGTGAGTTTTGTGATATAACTTCCTTGTTCCTGGTATGATGAAGCTGATGGGTCATAGGTTATCAACTTTTATGCTGAAGACTACGGCAAGGTTTATCGCTCCTGTGGAACTGTAAGTGCATATCGTAGCGTCGACTTAAGCATGCAAAGATATTTGAACCGCTGATACACCTCTAAACAACTTTAGTGCGAAAACTGCAAGCGAACGGTCTATCTCGAGGGTGTCACAGCTCGAAAAGGCGGGGAAGTGGCTGGTATCAACAGGAACAACGGCGACAAGGCAACACTGGTCAACATTTGCACCGACGCCAAGACGCCTTGCCAGTACTATAGTGGCCCTGGTGTCAAAGATGGCGCTTGTTAGGCGAGATCCATGGCGATGAAATCATTTTTGTGATTGTGGCCAAACTTGCCATTCTATTCTTGAGGGTTATGCCTGTATAGTCTTAGCCACTTTGTGAGAGAGTACTCCTTTTATGTAGATATTGATTATTGAGAAGAATCGGGGGCTGACAATTTGGGAAGCTCGGAGAAGACATTGATTCCATGACTTGTCCGCATACTCATTCTTTCTATTGAAGTGCATGATTCGCAAGAGCCACGCCGTAGTAGTTCCTATCCACTCTCCGCCACAAAATCCACGAACGGCACGCCGGGTAGCCATGATGCTATGTTAACAAAAAGGATTAGATTGATTCAATGGTGAGATTATGGGCCTAGGAGTGTAAATGAGAATACAGGCTAGCTAGTTACCGAAGGGATATAGCGCCAAATACCGAAAGGCCATCGAATATTTACGATTCGTTATGGGATCGGGTGGGGTATCGGGGATAAATGGGGTATCGGAGCTAAATGGGGCTGTTCGTTTACTAATGTATGACATGATGGGTTTGCGAATGTTCCCTTGCCTGCGATCCAAAAGATGATTTATTGGAAGGAAAAAGCCAATTAGGTGAGATAACTCATCGCTTACATGGTTCTCATTCAACAGCTTGAGGTTACAGTGATACTCCAGCAACCACTTAGGTTATAGAATTCCCGATCACTCTCATGACTTAAAGTCCGGCTGCTCTTTGTATCCGAAAAGTCCGAATGATCAAATTTCCAAGTCCGCGGCATGTACGTAACATTTCAAGTATAATTTGTAAGCACACTCCTCCACAGGGCGTGATGGGTAGGGCGTGCATTGAAACTCCGCAATTCATCAACCCAGCGAATTTTTAGGGTTTGCGGAGATTCCTCAGCGGTTGAGATAAGCGAAGGACAACTTGGGCAAGGGAAAGTCAGGAGGTGATAAGCCTCATACGGTAGTGATTCAAAGAAATATAAGTATTGGACATCTCGAAGCAATGCCCTCGTGTGTTTGCAGGTCTCTCATCCCGAAACTTCAACACCATCTATCCTGGCTCATTAAACGATCCTCCCCATCAATGCGATAAAAATGGCACCTACAAACAAGCTTTCAAACAAATTAATCATCATCATCGGTGGCTCATCTGGCATCGGTTTTGGTGTCGCCAAAGCCTGCATTGAGCACGGAGCCCGGGTCGTCATCGCCAGCCAATACCAAGAGAAGATAAACCAAGCTGTCCAGAGACTAAAAGCGTTTGCAGATGACCCAGAAAGGGCCCGCGGCCATGTTTGTGATTTATCTAGCGACCAAGTTGAAACCAACGTCAAAGAGCTCTTTGACTTCGCAACAAACAATGGTCAGGTGAAGGTGCATCACGTTGTGAACACTGCTGGACGCATGTCACCATCTTTGGCATTGAAGGACACCACCAGGCAGGATATCCTAGATATTTGCCAAGCCCGTGTGGTCGGCGACATTATCATCGCCAAGATATCTTCAAATTACCTGGAAACATCTCACACGTCATCATACACCATGACAGGTGGCCTGGGTACCTACAAGCCAGTCCCCGGCTACAGCGTGCGTGACGGCCTCGGCGGTGCAAAAGATGCCTTATCGCGCGGCCTGGCAGTTGAAATGAAACCGATCCGAGTTAATCTCATCAATCCCGGAGCTGTTCAAACTGAGATGTTTGACCAGGTTGTTGGTATGTGGGGTGAAGAAGCAGTGAGGCAGGTTTGTGAAAAGTTGCTACTAGGAAGAGTGGGGCAGCCCGAGGATCTTGCTGAAGCGTACTTGGGTATCATGAAGAATCATTTTATCACGGGAACCATGGTCAACGTTGACGGAGGTGCTCAGATTGTATGAGGCAAGATATCGCAATTCATTTTAGATACAATTCTGACCACAGGTTGAGATTGAAAATCGCACTTTTGACTCTAATTTGAAAATATGCCTGAGTCCCTTCATCGTAACAGGTTGTCAATGCCAATGCCAGTTTTGGGGCACTTGGATTAGATCAACTTCAACGCGGGAAGGCTAGCGAACATATTAGGGCAAGAAACTTCCAATTCTTCAAGAAAAGAAAAAAGCTTCAGTCAATGGACATGTTGGAACTCATATCCAATTTTACCTCGGAACTAATTTGCAGACGTGCTCAACCGACTTTCGGAGTTGCGGTTAATTTCGGTGCCAAGCAACCGGACGATCAATGCTCCAAGGCCCCTCAACAATCCACGAATCAACGATGTTTGCCAGAGTAAGCTTCACAGGCCCTGTCTAATTACCCGGAAAATGAGCTAGTCTGCTGCGCGAAAAGTTGACCAAGTTCCATAACCTTGCAGGTCTGGTTAACAATATGACAGGAATTAAGTTAAGCTCAATTGTAACCTTGTTTCAACCTGCTGCAGCTTTCAAGCGTAGGGAAGTTCTTTTGTGACTACTGCTTTAGCCTGAAATCCTGATAATCCACAACCCTGTCCAATGGCACATTTGCCTTGCCATATATTGGATGGTGCGCCACCCAGACGCGATAAGATAGATGCGTTTTGCAACTGACTCTCACTCCAAGTTAAATTTCCCGATTACCAGAATTTTTTTTCGCACGATAGAAAATGAGAAGAAAGGTTATTGCCGCCTTTGCGCTTTTTGCTTCGCTTGGGTGGGCAATTCCTGTCCATGACCTGGAATCTGACAAGGATGACCATCAATGGGTATCAGCTTGGACGGCATCAATGCGTATTGTTGATGGCAGCGATCTGCCTGCGTCACCCTATGTAGGTTGATTATCTCAGCGTTCCACACCATGAACTAAAAGAAATCAGGGTGGAAGCGACTCCGAGCTGCAACTGGAAAATGCCTCATTCCGCCAGACATTCCGGTTAACCATTGGAGCGGACCGAATGAGGATTCAGTTCTCCAACCTATTCAGTGCTACTCAGCTACCCATCACTGCGGCATCCATCGCACTTACCAAGAATAACGGCGCAGGCGTTGGTGAGATTGCACCAGATTCTTCCCAGCAGTTGAGCTTCAATGGGTCCGCCTCTGTAGTCATCCCGCCCGGAGGCTCCGTCTACTCAGATCCGTTGGATTTTGCCTTTCAGCCCCTCTCCAACGTTGCTTTGACCGTATACAGCAAGGAAGGACAGGCAGGGACCACTTTGACTGGACATCCCGGCAGTCGAACAACATCATGGATAGAGAATGGCAATAGGGTAATGGAGCATTCAGTATCGGCCAAAAGCTACATTGGTTGGCTTTTTGCAAGTGCCATCGAAGCATGGGTGCCGGGTGACTACACTACACTAGTTACACTTGGAGATAGCATCACAGATGGCCGCGGAAGCGAAACTGATAAGAATACGAGGTAAGTCCGGACAAAGAAAACCGTACCACATTCTTTTCTTACATCAAGTATAGATGGCCCGACTTCCTGGTCGATCGCCTTCTAAACAATAGCATAACGACACTTGCAGTAAACAATCAGGGTTCGGGTGGAAATGCGGTGCTCCAGGGAGGTCTCGGTCCACCTCTGCTTGAGCGATACAAGAGGGACGCTCTGGATCAGAGAGGAGTAAAATGCGTGTTGATCGCAGAGGGAGTCAACGATATCGGTACTACAAGCACAGAAGAGGATGTTCAGAAAAGCGTGGTCCAGGGTCTCATCGAGGCATATTCTCAAATGGTCGCAGATTGCAAAGCTGCGGGCCTCGTCACAATCGGAGCAACAATCACGCCCTTTACTGGTCACAGCTATGGGGCCCTCACGCGCGAAAAGTCCAGGCTTGAGGTCAACGAGTGGATCTCGAAAAACGGCACCTTTGACTATGTCGTCGACTTTGCGGGTTTAATCGGCGACGGTGATCATTTGAAATCTGAATTTGATTCGGGCGACTATCTGCACCCAAATGTCGCAGGGTATCGAGAATTGGCTAGTGGGATTCGACTTGAAATATTGAAAACGTGTCTCAGAAATTAGGACAAAATACTGCATGGAAGCTCAGTCAAATTTTACCAATTAAAAAGAGTTGCTAGTTGACCTTACTGTATAAAGCTTATTGTGTTGACTTGGGCCATCTTGGACCTCAAGGTTGCTAAGAATAATAAAAAAAGAGTTGCTAGATTAATTTCTTAAGACTTTCAGAAGATTACATGAAGTACGGGAGAGGATCCTACGATGGTTCATTGGTTTAAGTCATCGCCCTAACGACCAACCGCATGATGCTACTGATTCACAATGCCAGAGGTTTCTCCCTTATCGGCAAAAGCAAGCGCACGGGCTGACCCTTTTTTCACATTGAATATATTTTACCTACTTTAATTGATTATTGAAACGCCGCTTCGAGAGACGAAGGCGTCGTGGCTTCATCCAGAACCCACTTTAGTGTTGGGTTACGCGACACAGCTGATATGCGGGGTCGCTGTGCATTGCACACAATAATTCCATCATTTTGGCATGTAAAACAAAATTATTCATGCAAATCTTGTCAGCAGCTCAATTTGACAGTAGCACAACTGTCCCCAGCCCTTTGCAAGAACCGAGCTCCTCCATCTTCACCATCGGCCACGCAAGCCGCGGGCATCTTTTCCCACCTACAGTGAAATCACATTCGCATTGATTAATCAAAGGACATAATGCCATTCACTACGTTATTTTTCAGCTTCAGTACCGTTGTCTCGATGGCGTTGAGCTACTTGTTGCTCTGCATCGTTTACCAAATCATCCACTACCGCTACTTCCATCCCCTCTCAATCTTCCCCGGTCCATTCTGGGCCAGCGTTACGCGACTTTGGATCGCATATCATGATCTAAGAGGTCAAGAAGCATTGGTCTGTGAGCAGCTGCACCGGAAATATGGCCCTGTCATTCGAGTCACCCCAACCATGCTCCTCGTCAGTGACGCTACTAAGCTGCCGCTCATTTTCCATCGCTCTGCAGACAAGACAAATCACTACATCACCGGCGCCACAGGACCAACTGAGTCTATTTTCAATATGCGAAAACACGAAACACACGCTCGCTACCGAAAGATTGCTGCTGGCTCGTACAGTTTTACCAACATCAAGAAAATGGAGCCTTTGATTGACGCACAAATCGCGTATTGGCTTTCTCAGCTGGAAACTCGCTTTGCAGAGTCATCCAAGCCATTTGACCTTTGTACTTGGACTGTTTACATGGCATTCGACGTCATGTCAGAGGTCGCCTTTGGCAAGCCGTTTGGGTTTGTTGAACAGGCGCGCGATGTTGGGGGACTTATTCGGAGCATCGGCATTGGCATGGTGCCGTTTGGTATAATGACTCGCTTGCATCCTCTGACCGAGTGGCTAAAGACCACATGGGTCCGCAAATACCTTGTGGCTACGCCCAAGGACAATAATGGCTTTGGGGCCATGATGCGTTTCCGAGACAGCCTCATCAACCAACGCCTGAACGACTTGAATGCTGGAAAAAATGTTCGACTTGATTTACTTCAGACATTTATTGACGCTCGCGATGCCAACAGCCAGCCTCTGCCTCTTGACTACATCAAAGCCGAGGTCTTGATTGTGCTGATTGCCGGCAGCGATACCACGGGTGTCACGTTCCAGGCGTTTGCCAAATTCGTTCTCACGAACCCCTCAATCTACAAAAGGATGATGGAAGAAATTGACGTTGCAACCATGAGGGGCAAACTTTCGACCCCTGTTCCCCGGTACGAAGAAATCCTTGAGAATTGCCCTTACTACGTCGCCTGCCTACGCGAGACCATCCGATTTGCACCTGCTATACCATCCATCATGCCCCGTTTGGTCCCCAAAGGTGGAATCCAACTTGGGGACTTGTACGTGCCCGAGGGAATGGAGATCGCGGCCAATCCTTACATTGTGCACCGCGACCCGAATATTTACGGAGATGACGCAACCATCTTTAGACCCGAGAAATGGCTAGAAAGCGAAGGAAAAGCTCGCGAGTATTTAAAGTACATCCTTACCTTTGGCTATGGCACCAGAGTATGCTTGGGGAAGAATATTGCCTTGATGGAACTCTACAAGGCGCCACTGCTGTTTTTCAGAACCTTCAATGTGCAGTTGCGCAACCCCGAGAGGCCAGCGAAATATCGCGTCAAAGGAGGTTTGGGATTTTTTCAGGACATGTGGATGAATATTAGTAAGAGACAATCCAAGACCATTTCTTACTCTCATAGGGCCATTTACTGAGCATATAATTTCTTATGATATCGAGAGTTGAGTTATATATTATAAATCTTTATCGCGTGCACTCGC
Source organism: Calonectria pauciramosa (assembly GCA_017140785.1). Taxonomy (NCBI): domain Eukaryota; kingdom Fungi; phylum Ascomycota; class Sordariomycetes; order Hypocreales; family Nectriaceae; genus Calonectria; species Calonectria pauciramosa. The sequence continues at coordinate 2,417,302 of JAACIZ010000010.1, read as the reverse complement.
CACAGCCTACTCTATGAACTGTAGCAAGATTCTTAAAACTCTACCTTGAACTTCTCTCGGAGATGTGACCCATACTTGGTCAGGATGATGGGCACGGGGATAAAGGCAATAGTGAGGAAAGCTAACACCGAGTTGCCCCATCCGTAATCCAGACTTTCATAAAGCTTGGGCCCCGCCAAGGGGAGAAAGCATCCCAGGATGGATCGGATGACGGCCAAGGCAGCGAGGGCAGATGCCGCACCATCGGCTCCAAATGCGTCAATGATGTAGATTTGAGAAGGAAGCTGCAGTCATTTAGTAAACATGCATACTTTGTTCATATTATTTTAATCAATGGGCAACGTACCATGACGAAGAGACTTCCGCAACCGATGAATGATGTTCCGATGATGGGAACGATCCAGTGTACATTGTTTTCCGCCGTCCAGCCGTAGATGAAGAATCCAACTGGGATCAGAGGGCTGAACCAAATAACAAGAGGAAGTCTGTGCTCTGGCTGAGGATCGTTCGAGCCCTGCTTGCTCTTCAACAGTCTATCGCTCAGGACTCTGAACAGCACCACACCGAGAATCATTCCAACGCCCAGACCAAGGTAGCTGAGGCCCGAAATACGAGTGTTGAATCCGTATTTGCTCGGGAAAACGATTGTAAATGTTGTGAATAGCAAGAATATCATGCCAAATACCAGGGCATTGTGCACGGAGAGCATGGTCACAACGGGGTTGAGGAGGAGTAATTGAGTCGGCCTCATAGATGCCTTTGCTAGCGTCTGCAATACGCCAGGGCTAGTAGCTCCCTTTGCTTCAATGAGCTTCTCGCTTGATTCGCCCTGGGCCTTTTTGGCGAGTCTGGCAATCAAGACTGGGACATACGTTTCTCTCATAAAGGCGATGCACATCAATGTGTTCGCTCCTCCCTACCGCTTGGTTAGTACTGTATGTAACTGGGATTGAACAATTCTCTTCTCACAATAATGGTGATGATCCACAATGTCCATCGCCAGCCCAGATCGGCAGCTACAAACCCTCCAATGATAGGACCCAACACCTGTATGGATCATTAGTCATGACCAAGCGCAAAAGGTTTGTAGGATGGGTAGACATACAGGACCCAAGATTGGCCCGATGCCGAACGCAGCCATGGCAGCTCCTCGCTCTTCAATGGGAGCCACATCGGCAATCGTACCACCGCCAATGGCAATGGGTGCAGCACCGGCACATCCAGCCAAGAAGCGGCATACGAGAAAAGAGGCCAAACTCTTGGATGACGCGCAGCCGACTGTAAAGGCCAAGAAGATGGGGTTGCATACGTGGTAGACCCACAAGCGTCCGTAAACCTCAGAGAGAGGCGCAATCACCAAGGGTCCCAGCGCGAAGCCCAACAGGTAGATTGATACTGTCAGCGTAGCAACGGTGGTATTTGTGATGGAAAAGTCCGCCATTAGTTTTGTCGCAGCCGGCGAAAACATGGTTGCTGCAAGGTTCCTAGATGTCGAGTCAGAGACATTCCCATTAAATCATGACCAGTCAGTCAGTCAACCTACACCACCAATGTAATGAAGCTGACAAGACCAATGTGCAACTTCTTCTTGTAAGTCGGCCAGTTGTACGGATGGCGAGGGTCATCTGTCCCCTTCCAACCGATGAGGGCCTCATTGCCCTGCGCTTCTAGGTGCTGTTGCTCCATGGTGCTGCTGCTTCAGTTGCCGTGTCTTCAGTGCCCTTGCGATGGCCAGATCTCAGACGCAGCCCATTTCCTGGGGAAGCAGCCCAGTGGTCTTATACACGCCATTTAAGCCGAGAATCAAGGCGCTGCTGGGTTCCATTTCCATCACTAAAATTATGGAGATGGCCCCGTATTTTTGTGCGGCGGCAGTTGCTCAAATCTCCAACCCATGCTCGGTAGTCGGGCTCGGAGGGTCGGATGGTCGCGTCCACTCCAAGGCCGAAGGATTTTGGCACCACTTCTGGTACAAAGGCGGAATGCACCGGCCATCAATAGACAAGGTTGATGTAAGAAATCATCGGGGATGTGACACGCTTTTTATTTCGAGCGTAACATCGTGGACAGGCTGGCTGCCGGCCACCACGCCCATGACAGATCGTACGATGATTTTTTTCACGATAGCGGCCATGTTCTTCAAGAAGTACCCTCCTGACCGACTTGGTAGTTGCAATTCAATAGACATTCGGTTGGCCAATATTTATTCACTGTAAGAAATAAATGCTACAGGCGCAGGACCACGCATTCATGCGCTCAAATGCCGAGCAAGTAAATGCGCGGCGAAGCCTAGACAAAAGTGGAGTGGTCTTGACTGGCATATTCGCCCAAATTTTCCAGTCAACCAGCTCTCAGGCCTGGTGCAACCAACCTCGAACCATACACGGTTAATCCCGCAATCAATCCATCATGTCTGAATCACCTGCCAGCGCACGCCCACGTCCACCGCCTAATAGACGCAGAGACAAGGATCAATTGTCCTGTGACCTGTGTCGCAGCAGGAAGTTGGTGCTCCCCAAATCTGCCTTGAAACATGCTTGTCTAATCGTCCCAATCAGGGTCCGGTGCGATCGCCAGCGGCCATGCAGCACTTGCACAAGTCGTGGCCTCTCGTCAGAATGTGCTTATCCAGATCAGAAAGGCGCTGGTGCTGTACAGCATGTTTCAGCATCTACTCGTCAAGGCCTGCAAACAAGACTAGCCTTGTTGGAGAGGCAGATTGTGTCCCTGCTAGAACGATCCACAACCCCATCCAGCCAACGCATCGGCCCTGTCAGCGCTGGCAGTCCTTCTGAACCGGCCTTGTCGACTACTGATCACGGTAACCTGGGTTATAGCGCCACTGGAAACACATTCTTTAATTATATCCACTGGACCTCTATCCTCAACAGTATCATCGATGTCAAGGCTGACATTCAGCAACAAGATTCGGCTGAGTTACTTGAACATCCGAGGAACCTTCCCAGATTGTCCAACCAGCCGAAACTATTATACGGGTGCCCTTTGGCGTCCGCCGAGGAGCTATTTGCAGCTGTTCCCGACCGAGACACGGTGGATCACTTGGTTTTGACCTATTTTAACGATCTAGATGTATCCCCCTGTAGGTTTTATCAGCAATATGCCAGTTTTGCCATTCTATGCACGCTACCTTTTCCCAGATTTCGCTGCACGTCAAACGCTAAGAATGGTTCAAACTAGATTTCCCACTACTGCACGAAGGAACTTTTCTCCGCGAGGTATGCACCTTTTCTTGACCTGACACCCAAGAGAACACCATCAACCGAGAGGAATTTTAAAATTCCACTTTTGTGCCATCTAAAAAATCCCCATGTTCAATCAGAGCTAACAAAATTCCACTCCAGTACGAAGCATTTTGGTCCGACCCTTCAAAAACGTCTTTAATATGGCTCAGTCTCCTATTTGGCATCATGTCGCTGTCAACTCTTTATCTTGCAAAGACAAAAGGTGAAACAATGCAGAGGCTCTATCACGAAACCTGCAAAGGTACCCCCCAATACCTCACCGAAGTTGTGCAAGGCCTATGTTTGGGTGAATATGCCGACGGAGGCCCGTATGTCATCGAAGCATTACTGCAATACTTGGCCATCGAACATTGGTCAAGACCCGACACCGAAGCAAAATTATGGATCATTTTGGGCATAACCATTCGCATCGCATTTCGAATGGGCTACCATCGTGATCCGCAACACTTGCCTTGTCTCTCTGTCTATGAAGGCGAAATCAGGCGGCGCATTTGGGCAGTCCTCTATTCAGCCGATGTCTTGCTCTCCGTCCAGGTCGGGTGTCCAAAAATGATCCAAGAGGGCCAATGGGACACGCAACCCCCGCTGAACCTCTACAATGGCGATTTCAATCAGGGAAGCACCGAGCTTCATCCTCGCCCAGACGATGAGCTAACGCCTATGCGATACGTCCTCGCAAGATATAAAATGGTGTCGGTCATGGGCGTGGTTTCCCAGGCGGCTACTGCGACGACTGGAGACCTGCATAACTACGAGAGTTTTCGCGACCTCTTGGAGCAATCTTACAGATCCCTACCGTCCCAGCTTAGAATAGTACCTGGATCGGACTATTTGGCCGGTCCTCCACGGGAGATTTTGAATCGCATACTCATGGCAATTGTTGTGCGAAAGACGCAAATTATCCTGCACTGGCAGATCCTATCCATGTGTACCTCGGATCAGATGCCCGTAGGCGCTATTGAGGCGCAGGAAATCTGCGTCAACGCCGCTATCGAAATCCTGCAGTTTCAGCAAACTCTGTTCGAGGCGGCGAAACCTGGCGGTAGTTTGTTCTCGTCCAAAGTGAAGCTTTCATCGACTCTGTCGCACGAGTTTCTGATGGCAATTGCCATTCTATCATCAATTCTCTACAAAACAACACGCGCAGGAGTTGGCGTAGAGAATACCGTCGGTAGGCGTATTCTCACAGCTCTGCAAGGTTCCTACAGGGTGTGGGTCGAGTTATGCGATAGCTCAAATGAGGCGAGAAGAGCAATTGAGTTGTTAGATTTCGTCTTTCAGTTAGCGACAGAATGAATCGCTAATCTGACGTAATAAATACAAGGCAAACACCTATTCTCTATTCATACACCCGACTCATCTCAAGCAAGATTGATTGTCGAGTCTTGTCTTCCAAGCAGGTCTTAATTCTTACCCTAAAGGAGTACCTCTTGGGCTTGTGCGATGAAAGAAGCCTTGCTTTGTCACTTGCCGTCAAGTTTGCTCTCTAGGGTAGCAACGCCGTCGCATTCACATCCCTTCTCTTCTGTTGTACAAATTGTTGCTCGATTCGCGCACTGGTGCAGAGATTAAGAGATCTTTGAGGCCATCTGCCGCATGTGCAAACATCTGGATGGGCCCCAAAACAAGTGTAGGACGGTGAAGAATTGATGAGAGCCCATCACTCAACCCCTGCATCTTAGACATCATTTGGTGCCGCTATTCCCGCATTAACTGAGACAAAAGCTCCCAAAGTAGCCGAGGCGGTGGAAGTTATCCCTGGTGTGGCTAAATATTTTGGTTGGGATTGGTTACTGTCTAGCTCAGTAGGTACAGAGACCAAATCATACGTGATCCAATTGGGACGTGAGCTGTACCTGTACATGTGGGGCTCATGTGGAAATTCACTAGTTCGTTTAGATCCGCACTCATTCCGCAATGGAGCCTAAGCTCGTCAGATGCAAGCAACTTTACTACATAAAGAAAAGTAATACGGCACCGCTACTTCGCATTGGGGATCAAATATCCGTTATAGCCGGTGTTCTACTTTATCTATATCATAGCTGAAAGGTGATGAGCCAAATAAGCCATCATTTAGTTGTCATCGAGGATGAGGTGGAGCAAATCGCCGAAGCGGCCCACAAATGAAGCTGCCCGTCTGGCCTAGGACGCGATCGGCAAAACGCCTTGATGAGATGTCTTAGCCTCGAGGCGCTTATAAAACAATTTCCAGCGCCACCTGGTTTTAGAGCCACGGGTTGTCCCTCGTTACTCACAGCTCATTAGAAATCAGCTTCCGTCACAATGCGGCCTCTCAGCAGCGTGTCCATGTTCATCACGTCCGCCCTAGCGGCAACAATCCCGCTGCACAACCATGTGGTTACACAGTTCCCTGCTGGATTCTGGATCGAAAACATTGCGGTACGATCCAATGGAAATCTGCTGCTCACGTCACTCCTGCCAAATGCATCCCTCTACGAAGTGTCTCACCCCTCATCCAAGTCCCCAGAGGTGAAGCGACTTTTCACCGTTGAGGATGTTGGAAGCTTGCTTGGCATCGCCGAGACAGAACCCGACGTCTTTGCATTTATCGGCGGCAACTACAGCGGAACTGCGGGTGGCATCCAGGGCAGCTTCGGTCTCTGGAAGGTTGACTTTTCTCACGATGAGTCCCCCAAGCCGAAACTTGTCACTGCTATCCCAGATGGTGTCCTCCTCAATGGCGCTGCGAATGTGCCCCATAATGACCACCTGATCCTTCTAGCCGACTCATACCAGGGCCTGGTCTATCGCGTGAGCCTCAAAACCGGCACATTTGACGTCGCGATCCAGGTTTCCGAAATGAGCACGGGCGTAAGCAACCCGCTGGAGATTGGCATCAATGGTCTGCATATTCGTGACGACTACCTTTGGTGGACGAATGATTACAAGACTACCATTTACAAAATTAAGATTAATGCGGATGGCTCTGCCGCGAAAGGCGCCAGGGTTGAACAGGTTGTCAAACTACCGGCCAAGGCCCTGGATGACTTTATTTTCGGCCCTGGAAACAAGGACATCGCCTGGGTCACTACCAACAGCGACAACAGAGTTTTTGCGGTCAAGCCCGATGGCGAAAACATCGTCGTTGCTGGTGGATCTGATTCAGACGAAGTTCCGGTAGCAACAGCTGCCCAGTTTGGAAGAACCTCGCGAGATGAGAAGACTCTCTACGTCACCACTGGAGCTGGAACCAATGGTGCCAAGGTTGAGGCAATTGATACGACTGGCTTCAAATGGGCATGGAATTAAGTTGATAATGTTAATATGTAATAACATGGCATGATTTAAGAAAATAATAATTTTAATTCCTCAGCCTCATTTTCTCTCGCCGAGCATCCTCGCGATTTCACTTGTCAGCCGCTCCACCATTTCCAATCCTGGATCATGATCTGGGTTGACTTCCGCAACCGTGAGCCCTCCAACTTTCCCACTGCTTAGGAATACTCCGAGGGCCTGCATCATCTCATCAAAGGTAACACCCGTGAAATTTGGTACATTGGCCAACGGCAACATCCGCGGATCAATCGAATCGACATCCAAGTGAACCATGATGACATCGACCCTATCCTCGAGGTACTTGAGTGCCTCTCTGGCGTGGTGCGTTGGGTTGCGCGACACGGCAGTTCAGGTGACGACTTTGTAGTTGTTGTCAAAGAGATAGGCTAAGTGCTCCTGCTTGTTCCCTGGAGCGGCCATGTTGATGCCGAAAAGAACCGCGTTGGATGCGTCACAGACTGGTTCGCCAGATGGGCGGGAAAATTGCTTCATACTCTCGAGCGCGCCATCGCCTTGGATGAGGTGCGTAAAGTTCATGCCTGCGAATATTCCGGTAGAACTGGGGTCAGTTGGCGAGTAGAGATCGGTGTCTGCATCGATGTACACGAGACCGACGCGCAAGGGAGTAGATTGTGAGTGGGCGTGCTGCCAGAAAGCGGAGAGAATGGCTGGAGACATTCCACATTCACCACCGAGTATGAGTTGAAACGGTGGTTGTGTTGTGTGTGAACCCAGGTTTTGCACAATGGCATGATTCACGCGTTGGCACACGGAGACGTTAACATCCTCATTCCGAACGCGGCTAGGGGAGAAGGTTACTGCTCGGTATGTCGCCGGTGCATCAAGAGGGTGGTGCTCTGTGATGGAAGGTATTCCTGCATATTTGAGCTTGGCAACTTTGCCGACATCGCGAAATGCCTTAGGTGCTTTGGATTTGCCCGGGATGACAGAGCCGCAGTCGGCAGGGACGTAGGTGATGGAAACTGAATTCGAGGCTGCCATGGCGTGTTGGATGCTTGTTTTTGAGGGCAATGCCTGGACTTGATTGACTTTATATGCTAGTCCTAATGATTTGTAGGTTGATTAATCAGCTGTGCAATAGATGGAATCAACTGAAGGGCGTGAATGACGCGGTGCGCCCTTATGATGGGTGGTAATCAAAATATGACATCATAGTCTTATTTCAATCACGGATCGCATTTCAAGATCCATCTTAACAGGAAATTCCATATAAACTGCGTCTTGTCCGTCTGGGAAAGGCAAGTAAGTGGCTGTAAGAAAATGGTGTCGGCTCCAAACGACCAAATCATGACTGACTAAGCTATTATGCAGCCCACTTTTTATTTGTTCGATCTCCAATCAGTTGGTTAATGTTTCATTCAAGTTACTACCCCTCCTCTTTGTTCAATTTTTGCAAGACATGTGCCATTGATTATCGATTTTTGGGCTCTTGGAACGTCCGCCATTGTCGACTCTCATAGCTCCTTGCTGGTACTGGGATGCGGTCCCTGGTAGCCCTGTATCAGACGGTCCCACTACCTTGGTTTATCGTTTGGTTAGCTGAACTTGACACCTTGCGTCTTAGGCTATTTCCAAGATGGCGAAAATCCTCCAAGGTCCGGAGAACTGGCATACTTGGATCAATTCAGTACGCCTGATAGGCGGTATCCATGACGTCTGGGATTTAGTAGATCCTTCCAACGATCAGAAGTCCACCCCTTTGCCGCGGCCAACAATACCAACCTGCAAAGATGTTAACCCCACGGCAGTCGACGCAAAGGATTTAACTGTCACCGAGGTAATTGCCTTCAATAGATTGTATGCGGAGTACCTGGTCCAACTTGAAATACATGACGACCAGCGACATGCCTTTTGGGAGTTAAGGCAGCACATCGACAAAAGTGTCGGAGGGTATGCGTACCTGATTGCTGATGAACATGATATCGCCAAGCAATTGGATATCCTCAGCAACAATGTCAAACCTACCGACAAGGAGTACAAACAAATGATATCGGATCGATACTATGCCGCCCTAAATGCACCAGTGAAATCGGATTGCTGACACTGGTTCTTTGATTGGTCTATCGCCTATTATGTGGCCAAGGACCTGAACCTCCCTGACACAAACGATGTTTGCGCAACGCGCCTCGTCTTGCGGGCCTTGGCAGTCATCGATCCGGACCTCCCCGACAGATACGAAATCAAGATGGAAGATTTAGCCCTGACTGGCGAGCCTGACTGGCACAAAAGCTTGCCTGAGCCTCGTGTTATATGCAACAGGCTCCAAAGCTGCAGTAGCCTCGGGAAACAGACTCACTCTGCGGAACTCGCAGCGGTCTGCTATGAATCCCAAGTAGCCGAACTCCGGCCATCCCAAAAAGCCTTGGTTCTTCAACAGCGCCGCAAGCGTTCTGAACGCACTGAACTTGACGAGATCGCATACCGCCTTCGAGTTGAGGAGCTGTATCGTTACATGCTTGAAGGCATCAACGGGCACACGTTAGAAGACTATCTCAAGAGCTGGCGAAGGGTGATTGTAGAGTACCGCCGCCTTGGCCTCGCATCAAGAGACGACAGTCAGCTAGTTGGGTCTTTCCTTGAAGAAATCTCCGAAATTTACCCCGAATTTGCCAGCTATTGGAAGATGAAGCAGTTTAAAAAGGATCTCGACGATAGTTCAAAGACCTTGCCTGAGCCCGTCGCACTCAGTGAGATGTTTGGGCGATGTTTCAGACGAAAGGTGCTCGGTCGAATTGACACGATCTTTGGGACCGACCCAAAATCATACGACTTCAAGTTTTACCCACCGCAAAATGGCAAGAAAGCGAGGCCTCCCAAGCGAGTCAAGATGACTAAACCAGCTGGTTCGCCGAAATCACCCTGCCTCTGTGGCCTATGGCATTTCTACACGCAATGCTTTTACCTCGTTGACCAAATCAGGCCTATCCACTGGATGCCGTATACCGATGTGGCATCGAGGGTACTCAGGCAATTGAAAAATCCCTCTGTTAGGGATAGCGTGATCAAGGTGATGGAGAAGAAGGGAATGATGAAAACTAAGACGTTTCCTGAGGTTATGCCATCTACTGGAAAGCATAACAAGTGAATCATGAGCGTGTAAAGTACTCTTTTGGGAGAGAAGTACCTAAAAGGATTTGAGGATTTACAGCTTAGCTTTTGGTCTCCGCCTTTTAGCTAGGACGCACGTACGGTCAGATCAGGTTGAAGAAGGCTACACAACTGCACTGTATCTAACAGCGTGGTGGCATACAAACATAGTTAACATCTGATAATCTTGATTCCTGACTAGGCAGTTTGCCAATATCTCTATGCCAATTTCCTATACAGACTTGACGCCGAACTGTAGTATATACTGCGTACCTAAATAGTTGTAATCTTGGAGCCTCGATTACGAACCAATCCAAGTATCATGACGCGGTATTTAGTCTAAATGACATTTTCAAAGCCGTCCGCTCATGCTCTCACTTGCTGTCCGATGTCATCCGTACCAACAAGAGAAGCACCGGCAAAAACCTCACTGCGGGACCCATCAGGCCCAGTTACGTCTAGGCTAGCAGCCTTCTCTGCCTGCTTGGCTTTGATATATTCTGGTGGCTCCTCAGCTGAAGCCAATCGAGCAGATTCCTTGTCAGGCACAATTTCTGGCTGCCAGGGAACGTCGCTGCTCAACCACTTGGGATCAATGGCATTCGCGTTGAAGTATGGTGCGGGGTCGCTGTTTGGATCCCGTTCGCGCTGGGTGAAACCCCTTCCAAGGAATTCCCACATGTTGTGCTGTGATTAAAATAGTTATTAGAGATCCATTTTCTTGAATTTTCATGAATATGACAACGTACCTTGCTTCTGTATTTGATCTCGTAGTCTTCCCATCTGGGCTCCGACACGACCTCCTGGAAGTGCAGTCCGCTACCTGGCCAAATGGCTGTGATGCGTCCATTCTTGTCTTTGTCTGAGGGATTATGTTAGAGAATTCAACAAAATGAGTTCATGTATACAAAAAAGCCACATACACCAACTGCTGCAGTTGTCCTCCCAGACCGTCCCGTGTAGCATGGTTTGCTGGTGCACATTGAATGCATCTGTGACATCCTGTCTCGGCGCCATGGACTTGATATCATCGGTCTGAATTTTGCGAATCAGTTTGAGTGCCAGAGTAGATACCGCAGTGAGTGATGCTGTCACGGATCCAGCAAAGACGGGCCAGGCGGGGCCGAAGAAGAACAGGAAGTTGGGAAACCCTGGACATCCGACACCCAGGTAGCCCTCCGGGACATCTTTCCACTTCTCTGAAAGGGAGACGCCGTCTTGGCCGATCACCTTGTAGTGAGGGCGGAATGCTGCGTGGGGGATTAGCCTTCGTTTCGTTGATACACCCAGGACTTGGCCTACTCGTATCAAAACCAGTTGCAAAAACAATAGTATCGCATTCTACTTCTGTTCCGTCTTGTCCAATGACCGAATTCGGTGTGATTCGCGTAACTGGGGTGAAGTGGCAGTGGACGTTTGGCTTCGTGACAGCTTTCATAAAGTTGATGCCCTAACTATTTGATTAGATCTGACCCGAATAGCTTGTGGTGACACATACGGGTGAAACGCGCCGGCAGCCGTATGGAAACTCCGGGATGAAGCCCTGCTCAAGGTCTTCCCTTTTGAAGTAGCTTTTCATTCTCTCAGAGGCTTGCTATGAATTGGGCAATCGGAAATCGTCAGCTCCAACACAGGGACACAAGCAGCATTTACACGACAAACATACCTCGGCTGCCTGGGATTGAAGAGGACTGGCTTTAAACATTGATGCCCACATGAGATTGACCGGGCCCTCATGACGCCTGGCTTCTTCTACCAACTTCTCTGGATTTTCGCGGAATTCTTGTCGTTGTTCTGGGGACCCTATCCTTAATCAGCTCAAGCTCTGACTGGTCTTTGTTTAACCTGGTAGCAAGTCCTCACAATTTGCCTATTAAAGGATCAATTAGCCGCGTTTCTTCCAAAAATAGGAGCCTGCAAATGGTTCATCACTGGGGGTCACTTACCGTTGGAAACTCTGGGCCTGCTGGCGCAAGCCAAGTCTTGCTTCGTACAAATACGTGCAACTCATCTGCGTAAGGTTGCATCCCGGGGACTGTTTGGACTGCACTAGCGCCAGCTCCAACCACGGCCACCTTTCGGTTCTTCCACTGTTCCTTGCCAAAGTCCGACGGCCACTGGGCAGTGTGAATCACCTTGCCTTTGAAGCTTTGGTAGCCTTCGATCCGTGGCAAAATTGGATTATTCAAAAGACCTGCAGCTTGAAGGAGGACATCCTGTTACAAAATTCACTGTTAGTCCGATGCGATCCGAATGGCTCATTGCCGTTCGCGTTTGTCAAAGGGTTGCACTGACACAAACGTCGTCGAATTCCTCAATGGTGCCGTCTTTGTAAACCTTCTCAACCTTCAGTCTCCAAAGCCCCACTGCATCATCCCATATGGCTTGAGATATACGGTGATTGAACTTCATATACTTGCGAAGCTCAAAAACTCGGCAGACCCGGTCCAGATATGACCAGATGGCATCACTTTTGGAGTAGAATTCCGGCCAATCAGGCTTCATGAAGTCAGTTGAGAACTTGGGCAGAACTTGCGTTGCAATCAAATGAATTGGCGTTGACTTACGTTCGGTGCAAATGGATAAACATAACTATGAGACGGGACGTCGCATGCGCAATTGGGGTACCGGTTCTCAAGCTGTGGGCACTTGTGAGCAAATTGGACTGGATGCCACTACAGCCATTGATGGCACTGGGAATTGCTTCGTCAATTACTTACCCAAGCACCACCAATGTCGCCATTCTTTTCATAAATAACATGCTTCAAAACATGTCTTGTCAGTAATTGATCAAAATTTGCCTCGGAAGGCAATGCGAGCATCCAGCTCATCCTAGGAAACCCGTGACTTACATCAACATTTTCTAGTTCATTTTGGATTCTATATGCAAGCAAAATTCCACTAAACCCGGCGCCGATAGTGACAACGCGAATTCGTCGATTCTTTGGGTCTTTGTACGTGGTATCTGGTACAGCGTAGCCGTTGACGTTAGTGTGATACGGAAGGTCTATTCCGTCCGTGTTTGGGCCATGTGGCAGTTGAGTGTCGACATCCGGCTTCGCGCTTAGATGGTTGGGGCTGCTGAAAGCCCCTGTAGCTTTTTCTTGGTGATTGATCATTTTGAACGTCTGAATTTGTTCACGGGATTTACAATAAATATCGAATTTTTAAGATGCGTTTGAAAATACTACGACATTAATTTACAATACTGTATATACTTATAATCTCTACGGATGCTCAATTGTTATCCAGTGGTAATTGCCCAGAATGTCCTCGGGCTGTGGTGGGGACAATAACCGAAAGGGCCGTGCGGGGTGGTCCCTCACGACTCGTTCGTGTAAGGCGTTCAGTCCGACTCGTACAGAGACGATCATGTGCCATGTGTGCCCATGGCAATTGTAGAGTGCGGGGTAGAACCCAGGGGAAGGGGTATTTTCTTCGTATCTTCGGTATGATTACTGAGCAGATATCGCAACCAGAGCGTGTTTTGGCTATAATTACTGCTATTACTGCGGTTACGACGTCTAGACGGCCACACTAATCGCACCTGAAGGCTGTTATCAACTATCACCATGGCAATGGAACTGCACTTAGCCGACGATTGGCTGGCACTGGAGCGTGCCGTTGGATATAGACCTCGAATGAGTGGCGAAACCGTTCTAGAAATCCGGAATGCGCTAGCTCTGATGACCAAAGGGGCCCAAAAAGATGCACAGAGAGGTTCAAATTTGACTACATGTATGATATCCTGTGGTTGCAACACTCGGTTTGACAATCGCCCCTTAATTATATTTTACTATGATTTTCACTAATACCTTGATTAGATGACACTCTAATTGATTCCTATCCTCCTATCAAAGTTAGGGTGTATGAGCCAAAGCAGGACGTAGGCAAACAGCCCACGACCGATGTCGCACTCTTGTAAGTCTTGTCTTCCGGTGCATTTCTAATATTTATGTGCTAAGCTGACAACGACAAAGTTTCCGTAGGCAAACTGATTTCATTTTTATTGAAAAAGGTAAAGCTAACCTATTTTCGCTGAGATAAGACGGAGGCGGGTGGTGTATTGGTGATTTGGACTTGGAGGATGGTAAGTTGTTGCCCGAGAATGGTAGCGTTGCTGCAAATCTCTCTGACCGGGACTTGTACCTGAAATTAGACTTGGTTGCATTCATGGCAACAAAAACCGGTATCAAGTTTGTTTCTGTCGATTATCGCCTCGCACCTGAACACCCATGGCCTGCTCAACTTGATGATTGTAACAATGCAGTTCAATGGGTAAGCTCACCATCTCATACGTAGTCCATCTTCGGCACTAAAATAAAAGTTCTAATGGCGAAAAAAAGGTTGTTCGGAATTTTCTGCAGTCAAAAAATACACTCATCGACAATTCTAGCCGACTAATCCTTGTAGGAACTTCAGCTGGAGGACACCTTGCCTTATCGGTTGCGGCTGAGTTATCGTCGTCTTCGTTTCCGGTCGATGGCGTTGTGGCTTTGGCACCATTTACCATTCGAAAAGAAGATGCCATCACTCACCTCAACAAAGAAGTCGTGTCTTACTCTGAAAACGCGGATGCTCCGATACTTAGTCCAGGGGTTCTTGACATGTTTTTAGGTATGCCCCGTGGTTATGAATTGGTCAAGGATCAAATCAGTTCGTTTTCTTGGATTTTCTAACTTTCTTCACTATATAAAGATGCAACTTGTGCTCCCATTGGAGACCCTGCTTTTTCCATTCTACTGTCTCCTCGCCTCTCGGCAATACCCCCCACCTACATTGTGACATGTGGGGCAGATATCCTACGAGACCATGGACTCCTTTTAGAGGAGAAGCTGAGAGACGAAGGGTAAGATTAAACTTCAAATATCACTGTTCTGCTATACTGACAACGGTGGTTAGGGTTTCTGTGAAGGTCGATAATTATGCGGGATATCCACATACATTTTGGGCAACGCCAGGTTTGAAAATCGTCGACGAGTTCAGGTCAAACTTGTTGAGTGGCATCGAATTTGTTCAAAAGGCTGGCTGTGGGGCTCTTAAAGGGAAGCGCCAGTGATAAATGAAACCCATTAGCATTTTCTAGACGCTTTTGCTACCAATTTGACTGTTAGCCTTTCTTGGCTGTATTACTCAATATCCATCCTCATAGCGTTCCATTTTTACCTCACTGTACATTTGTGGCTCTTAGCATGAGCTCCCCCATCCAATATATTGGGATGTATGCTGCTCAGCTCAAGTCCAATTATTTACACCAACTATTGTCATGAACTACACTTTTTCTCACTTGCGTGCCCTTTCTAATACTATTCTTTTGTGGATGTCTTCATAATCGAATGTGCATATATTTACTAAATAGATGTTTAACTATCACTCCCTCTCTCCCCAATATCTCGTTGGAAACCATTGTTCCTGAGTAACAATATTGCCATCTGGATCACCAGTGAAGCACCACTGAGTGTCTCCCCACTCAAGACAACCTAGGCCTTGTTAATAATCGTCAAGAATCCCGAAAAAAGAAATAATTGAGCTCTTACCTCTTTGATCTTCAATGTAGATCTTAGCTCCTCGATCCTTTTGGTGTTGCAAACAGGCCTTATAATCCTTAACTCTGAAGCAATACCGTGCAATACCTTTTTGTGACCAGGTGGGGTAGTCATCAGGATGCTTCAGAGAACCTATCGAGGAAATTTTAGTCATCACATCTCTCATAGCATCTTGGTGGTTGTTGGACTTACTGGGAACATGGCTGACTAATTCAAGATGCATATCGCTTTTCAAATCGCTCTTTGAACGCAAAAATGCCACATTGAGACTGTTGTGCATATTAAACCCGAATGCATCCTTCATCTGCGTATTAAAGCCATCGAAATCGAGCGGATGGAAGCCAACATTTGGCCTAAAATCAACCCCGGCGTCGTGCTGCATTCCGAAAGACTTGTAAAAGGCCTCTGTTTGCTCAAAGTGCAAACAATTCAACATGAAATGAAGCCATTGTTTATCGTCAAATTCTGGAGTTCTAACATTCTTCACATCGTATGGAGATCCATTTTCGATGCTAATAAGTTCCAAGAAAACAGATTCGGGATCCAGTAGCAGCACCGAAGTTGTCAATCCCCAGCCTCGGCGAATTTGTACTGGATTTTGCAGAACACGGATTTGAGGAAAGTCGGCCCGAATGCGAGCAAGTTCGGCAGCGGCATCATCAACAAGCAGGGTCAGGCCGCGCGAGCCTAATTGGTTATAGGGCGCGGGCCAAGCTGGTCCATGTGCCAAATTATCCCAAGAGTTCAAAATCAGGTGCATGTAAGGATCAGTTGGCAAGCGAAGTGCGACGCTCTTGGACCAGTTTGATTTGGCGACACCTCTAGCGGTGAAATATTCATCGGGGATATCTGCGAAATGTGTTATTAGCAGTCATTTATTTACTTCTAGGGAGATTGACGCACCTCCAGTTGCATCATAGCCGGTGTCTTCGACGTAACCAAAATCTTTATAAAATTCAAGAGACTTCTCAATATCGCTTGAGTTTTGCGTCACGGCAAATAATGCAACAGTGGATGATTGTGTCGCCATTGCTGCACTGAGGCTTGGTACTGATCATTCACGGATTAAATGGGTTGTGTATAACACTAGAGTGTGGGATCTTGCACATACTTTTATCTCAAAATCTTAGCTGCCGGCAAATACGGGCGTTCGGCTAACATCATTGGCGCGGTCAATATGCTCGGATCTGGGCAAGTAGTGTACGACTCGTACTGACGTAATCAGCCTCGGACCCTAAGAGCGGTCCGAAATTGACAAGGGTCGGCCTGTTGGAGATTGTGGGGTCCGAAGGGATGGAACAACATCTGGGTGCCAAGTATTTAATGATTACTCACAAGATACTCTGATTTCCTGCTTCTTTTGTCACTACTCCTTCAATCAGTAAATTGCAATTATCAAGTCAAAATGGCTGGAGTCAAAGGTTCAACTGTGGACATGACCTCCGTCACTCCCTTCAAGCTGGTGCTGGTACTAGGATTTACCGGCATGTTTATTTCATTTTACTTTCTTCTCAATCGTAAAAAATACCCCGATGCACCGGTTCTCAGAGTTTCGACAAAGTCGGGGCCATTGGGTGTCCTGGAGGACACTACGACGTCCGTCACCAACATGATGAGCCTCTTGGAGGTGGGCTGGAACCGCTACTCTAAGCATGGAGTCAACTATCTACTGAATGTTCCGAAAGAGAAACTCTACATTGTGGCGCCCAAATACTTTGAGGAAATTCGTCGAGCCCCAGACAGCCATGTCAGCAATCTCGCAGCCAATAATGAGGTGGGTCTGTCATGCTCCCTGGGAAATAGCAGCACTAACTCTGCCAAGTTGATGCAACTCGGCCATACTCTTCACAAGAGACTTATGTGGGACCAATACCACTTTGAACTACCTATCCGAAAGTCCTTGACCCAAAGCCTGGGCCCAAAGCTCCACGATATTGTGGAAGAGGCAAAGCTGAGCTTGGTTGACTATGTGGGTGATTGTAAAGGTTGGTAAAACAATCATCCTTGAACGGGCTTTGCCAAACAAAGTCGCTAACACACTGCAAAGATTGGACTCCTCGCCCAATGAGCCGTCTTTCATTCGATGTCATTACCCGCACAGCCAACCGATTGTTATTTGGAACGGACTTGGCCCGAAATGCGGAATTCCAGGACCTCTCGATTGATTACACCGAAATTATGTTTGGCGGGGCCAGCATGATTCGAAACTATCCCGACATTCTCAAGCCACTGGTTATGTGGTGGAAGACGGACATTTACAAGGCTCAAGCGATTGCCAGAAAGCATCTGGTTCCCATTTTGAACCAGCGAATTGCGGAAGAGGATCGTTACATATCTGCAGGAAAGGAAAGCGAATGGCAAAAGATCAAACCAGATGATACCATCCAATGGGTCCTGGATGTGACTCCTCCCTCGGAGCGCCGAGCTGATCGTTTGGTCTATCGCATGCTGCACATCAACATTGCTGCTGTTCATACCAGCAGCACCACATTCTTGAGCTCATTTCTCTGCTTAGCTTTGATGCCTGAGGTTCAAGGCGAGCTACGAGAAGAAATTGTGCAGGTGTTCCGCAAGGAAGGTGGATGGTCCAAGCAAACTCTTACCCACCTGGCCAAGCTGGACAGCTTCATTAACGAATCGCTACGACTTTGTGTAATGTCAGCCTGTAAGCTAACTACATCCATACCCGGCCCATGCTCTGGGGTTGCAAAATAAGCTAAGGGAAACGTACTGACTGGTAAATCATAGTGAAAATGGGACGAGTAACGGTTAAAGATTGGGAATTTAGTGACGGTACCAAGGTTCCTAAGGGTGTTAAAATCTTTTGCAATCACTACCCTCTTGTTCTAGACCAAGACTATGTCAAGCGACCGGACGAATTTGACCCTTGGCGCATGTATCGCAAACGTCAGGAAGCAGGGCAAGAGAATCAGCACCAGTTCGTCATGACATCAGAAACCAATCTGACATTTGGCCATGGAAAGCACGCATGCCCGGGACGCTTTTTTGCGGCAAATGAGCTGAAGACTTTGATGGCGCTCATGCTGATGGTGTACGAGTTTCGAGTGACAAATGTTCCTGGTGGTTTGGAGGAGATCATTCGTGGTCAATGGTTCAACATGGATAGGATTACGCCCCAACATGCCACTGTGGAGTTCAAAGACCGCACGAAGTTAATTCCCGGCGATGTAAAGCACTGGTTCGCTCTTCAATAAATTGTACGCAGGGAACACATACTCTAATCAATGTCTCCTGATGATGCGAGTACTCGTTCACCACCAGTGTTTTCCAACCTTTTTGTCCTCATTAATTACTGGAGTAAAATTGAATAAAAATAGAACAATTGATTACTATCAAACTTTATGGATGGATGACAGAGCCGCTGCACTGCGTGAATGAAAGGAGGAAGATACATTTTTGAGCCTCCAACGGAGAATTTATGACACTCAACCAAAAGTCACAACCGTCCATATAGAGGCTTTCTTGGAATATCTCTCAAAGCGTTCAAAACACCTTCCCAGTTACTTTGCCACCGCAATCAAGTCTCATGCGCCGTTGATGATACAGAGTCCTAGTGAGGACAAAAGGGAGGGAACGGAGCAAAAGCAGCACAAAACTCAGCATATGCCTCATTCATTCCAGCCAAGTTTCTCAACGGAGAAACTTCATATGTTTCGTTTGTATGGGGATTAGGTTTAATTCCGCAGCTTGGTGAGGTTCTTGAGGATTCTGAGCTGCGGCCATCCTCTGAGTTGTGATCTGATCCCAGAGCTTGGTAATGGTGACTCAGCATGTCCGGGTCCAAAATAGAATCAAACACCAATGCATCCAGTGGCGATGCTACTGTGTTGCATGTCAAAGACTGTAGAAATCCGGATGATTCTGACCTGAGCCATGGAACGGGAGCAGACATCTGGGATAGACTCGCATCGATGTCTGGCCGTTCATTGCCGTGAGTCTCTGCCATGTAGCACCACGTCTCGGATGCAAATATGACATCCTGACCAGAAAGTCCAGACCCTGACAATATTCTTGATACAGTGGGCTCTTGTGGGATTACGAATGGCATGAGATCTGGGAAGTTGCGAGCAAAGTCTGGTTTTGTTTTAAACCAGTGGATATTGTCGATGACCGGCTTAAATTGGAGTTTCAGCTGGAGGCATTGGTCATCTGGGTCTAGCTCTAGGGGAAAGGCAAGACCAAGTTCTCTTTGAGCTTGTGAGTCGAGCTCAAAGTTTTCAATCAATCCCAGCACCAGCTTTTGCTCATCATAATGACCCCATGTGGTAGAGAGTCTTTCTCGTAAATCCGGCCTTGTACAGTTAATGAACAAGGCGCAGTCTTTGCGTTAGACTGCCAACTTACCAGATCAAAAAGTCTATGAATCCCGGATGCTCGCAGGATAGCTGAGATGGGGTGGGAATCAGCCAATTTGGCGTCTTCTGGAAGTTCTCATCAGTAGGGAAAATCAGCAACTAAATTTTCATGTTAACACGAATCAAGAAATCTCAGGCCAAAGTCGATTTTAGAACATACCATAAAGTATCTAAAGATGGCCCAGAATACAAGCCCTGATTCAACCGGAGACTTGTAGAATTTGTGCCATGATACAATGAGCTCGACAGCACAAAACATGGTGCATCTTCGCTGCTTCTCGTAATCATCGAATGGCTCTTGTTCGGGATTATCTTGCCATTCAGTCAAAGTGTCTGGAAATTTTCTTCCTTCCACAAGACATTTCAGAATGTGAGAGTCAAAATCGGGGATCTGAATAGCCTTTTCTATCTTTTCTACACATGCGACGAGTCAGTCAAGGCGCCCTCCCCACAACTGCTTGAAGAACTTACCAATTGATAGACAAACCGGCTCTTTGTCTAAACTGAAATGAGACAGCAAGAAGGAATAATCTTGGCCATGTGACTCCACTATTTTCCACATCAGAATGGATTGAAGCCATTCTTGTTTCGTCAATCTCGTTGTGGGGGGAGGCAAGTCGGTTGGTAAGACCAGCTTTGCGGCCCGAAATATGATGGATGTTGTAAAAGAAGGAGGTTCGTTCATATGGTGGTAAGCTATATCCAAATATTGTAAATTCGGAGCCTCGGGTGAGTTGGGCTTATCGGTCCCATCATCATGGTTCTTCTGGCGCCGGGGCTGCATATCTTGCCCTGAAGCATCTGGGTGGAGTTCATTATCATCTCCTTCTTCCAAGTGATTCTCAGTGCATAGCAATACTGTTTCCATCTTGGCCTGGCATCGATTCAGAGATGCCCTAAGGTTGCTGTTTTCCGCAATGAGTTGGCTGATGACTGTAGCATGTTCGCCACGAGCCAATAGCTCCACTTTCTTCTCCAATTCGGCAACATATTCCTTTGTTTGCTTCCTTGTCCTGCGTTGGTTCAACCTGTCTGAGAGGCGCTTCCTTTCAAGCTGTTTGGCATTGAATCGGGTTTTCCAGCCGCCACCTGAGGGTCGCGTTGGACGACATGTTCCACTCATTGCAAAACTATCAATCAATGATGCAATTAGCAAGCGACGAGATACAACTGTGCATATATCATCAAGATTGCGAAGTTGAGGAGTTGGCACATGGGAAATTTGCCAGTTGGTAATTGCGACGAGTCAAAAATCTTATTCATATGGACACGATTCGTATGGGCACGATGTGGAAACTTGGGGGTCTAGGAATTAGAAAATGCGGGGTACGGGGGTGAGCTGATAGCGCTAAATTAGTTTGATTCAGGAGCCGGGGCATGTCGATCTGCGTAATTCAGCCTTTCTTATTGAATGGTCAATGCCGACTCCGCCTCGGGCTTCAATTACGCGTGTGTCCCGAGGGTTCCGTGGCAGGTAGGGGGCCTGCTCAATTAGCTACATGAAGTCGGAGGATAGCCTTCCCGATTTATTTGAAATTAGGTCAGGAATCCGATTGGGTTTCCAAGATTCATACCATGGAGGCGCAAAGACATGTGATCTAATGGTCGGACCGAGACCCAGTTGACAATTTGATATATCAGAATGTCCGGTTAGTTGTGACCAAAGACCGTCAAAATCCTTCACGAAGCCGACCATTTCATTTGCACATGATCACAGATAGTTAATAACTTTAAGTAAGAGGTAAATAATCCCTTACATTCCGAATCAATGCTGCGCTGTCGCACTGTTCTTCGTTCTCAATACAAATTTGATCTCACTGTAGGGTAGCTGCGTATTAATCGCTGCATAACCTCGGACTGCCCGTTTCAGACCAACCCCACTTGGCTTTTTCTCCGCGGACTTTTTGCACAGGGAATGATGTCATCAGAAACTATATCTGAGCATTGTTGCACAGAGCATTGTTTTTTGGATAAAAACTATCATGCATGTCAGATACTGCCATTGGCAAAGGAATCTACACATAAATAAGGATCTTTGACTCTGTTGTATTTTTTATGGCAGAGATCTATTTCAGCGGCCGTGAAGGGTGGAATTGCACGTTAGTAACTTGCGTGGGACGACTTCTTCATCAATACCTAAGCAAAACGACAATATATCTACGACTTAATTGAACTCGGCCAATCATAATTATTCATGGCTCGTACCCATTCCTGCACGATTCATACCATTGTACATGCTATAGTCTCATTTGGTTCTTTCAGGAACTTCGGTGACCATCTCCAGCTGCTTCCTGTCATCCATCTCCTTCATACTCACTCCTAACCGCCATGTTTTAGATCTGACCGCTCCACCACCATTATGCAGGCTGTTTTGAGCCTGGGGTTGTAATGCAAGAGCAATAAGTTCACCGATGCTTCCCCAACCCGAGTTATGCCAGGGCGTCGGCGAGAGAACTATGATGGCGGTGTGTGCTACAGCAAGCAAAGTGTGGAATAAAAGAAAGCCCATTGCTAGAGGAATGGTTGTGCTATTCTCGAAACGGTACGCTGATAAGTGTTGGAAGAATCTCAGCTCAAATACTTTATCATTCGACTTTGGCGGTGTCCATCCATCATCCGAGTCATCAGATTGCACATCGAAATAGTAAGTTCCCTCTACAGAGGAAGATAAGGCGTCTGCAAAGTAAATAGAAAGAAATGATGGGATGCACATGTAATCAATGCCCATTTGGCTATTGAAACTTGCTTCTATACAGCCATCCAGTGCTTGGCGATAGTCTGGAATCAGCGATACTGAACTCGGATGCGTCATGTTGGTGAGCCAATTGGTTGTCATGTTGACGAGAACATCGTTTGTTGTGTTTTCGAAATTATTTCGTAGGTACGGCAAAGTATTGTCCGCTGATATGTCCATACCTGTTTGAATCGCGGGAACTGTCCAGCTGCCCCAAATTTCAGCGTCTTTCCAGCGAGCTTGAACAAGACAGAGTTGGGCATGGCTTGTAAGGTTATTGTCAGGGACCTCAAACCATGAAAGTTGGCTGTTATTCTTTACAAGTAGAATCGCGGCGCTTATTGGAACTGGCACTTGGTCGTGGATATTTAAAAATATGGGACTGCTTTCGTTGTGGTATTGGCCATCTGAACTCATACTTTCGCTAAAGTCCGAATTGCCCTTGAGATCTACTGTTGCGCTGAAATTGCCATGGAATGAGTTGGAAAAGCTGAACTCAAGAGTGTCCTGGCTAAGCGGATCACTTCCATAATCTGTTATTTCACAGGATACGGCGACAAGAGGCTGTTTGTAGTGATCTACTTTAGAGGTGTCGTTGGGTTTGATTTTTAAGATGAAGTCAGCTTCAACGCTGTACATGTTGTCGTTGGCAATCTGGTTGAGATAATCGGCGGCAAATCCCATCGGAGTCGTGGCGACCCCGGTTGGTGAGCCATCCACTTCAAAAACCGAGAAGGAAACCGGTCTAAACTGGTTGAATGTAGCAAGGCTGGTTAGTGAGGTGTTGTACAACATCGGAGATTCAGGTATTGGGTTCAAACGAGCCAAGTATTCCTTTAACAAAAGCTGAATATTTGGCTCCTCACAGTCAAATAGCGATCCTGTATTCTCACACAGGCTTCTAAACGACCAGTAGCTGCGCGAAGATGCAAGCTCAGCCTGGTATAAGTTTTCGGGGGTATAGATGATCCCCGTAGACAAAATAGTGGACTTGGTGATGTGGTAAAAGTCGTCCTCCCACCACGCTAGACGAGGAATCATTAGGATTGCAGAGAAAGGACTGGCACCTATGCTGATTATGATAAGAAGCAGTATGAATGCAGATGTGCCGCTATGGAACCATCGATTTGACGATGGCTTAAAGATGGTGCTCCATAGTTCACGGCTGAAAAGATAGGCGATTGGGGATGCAAGGTGGAATGGCGAGGAAAGAAATCCTAGCGGAACACCCCCAATCTGACTATTCAGAAGCCCATAATGGATTCTATGCAGTAAGATATCCGTTAACGAAACCAATATCAAAGATTCATGAATCTTGGCTGCAAACTGGAGGGCATTGAGTTCCTGTGCAGTAGGGTGATTGGGTGCCCATTCCAACTGTCGGATGTAAAATGAGAGGAGGGTTAAGGTGACTGCTATTGCAGGAAAATGGAAAAGAACAAAGTTTTTCATCGCTGTTAGTCTGCTCCGGCTGTGAGTGCCCCCGATTGAATCCCCATTTCTAGAGTTCAATCGGGTTTTCATGCGCGAGAGAAATGGGCTAAACAGCGGTTTCGGCGACTGATTTGCGTCTGCGTATGGATCCTCGAAAGGCTTCTGCGATTGTTTTGATTTACGCTGGAATCTATTTTGAACAGGATCATTACCAAACTCCCTATCGTCCCAGCCGAGGCCACTTTGGGAACGAGGCGAGGGTTTGCGATCGGAGGCTGGGAGTAACTCCTCCATTTCAATTGCGCGCGACGCTGCGTCAACTGCGTGTGGATGTAGCGATGTGACCGAAATCGCCTCAGAATCATAGAAGGGATCGAGGCCCTAGAATTGTAAGCAATGATCACGCCAATGATGAAGAATCGATTAGTA
Organism: Calonectria pauciramosa; assembly: GCA_017140785.1. Classification (NCBI taxonomy): domain Eukaryota; kingdom Fungi; phylum Ascomycota; class Sordariomycetes; order Hypocreales; family Nectriaceae; genus Calonectria; species Calonectria pauciramosa. The sequence goes on along the minus strand of JAACIZ010000010.1, from coordinate 2,393,115 downwards.
TACCTCATTTACATTTGAGTCTTGTCGTTGCAGCCTGGCATTCTTCCCTTGCTGAATCATGCTTTCTTTCATGGTGCTCACAAAGATCAAAAAAGCTCAGTCGACGCATTCATATTTTGTCCAAGGACAGCAAACGGTTTCAAAATGCTGGGGGGAATCAATGATTGCTCTAACAGTCGCAAGGATGCCATTCCTTCGTCAATTTGTGCCTTTTTGGAAGGGACCGAGACGCCAAGTGGGGTCAGCATCTTATGCCAAGCCATTCTGTAACAAAACAGTGCCCTCCTGGTAAGCTTACTCTTAACAATTCATGCTAAATTAATCTTAGGTTCCGGTCCGGACCAAGTTTGGTGTGGGACGAGCCAGGGAGTCGCTCTCGCGTAGTAGCCGAATGAATGCTAGATATAATGCTGACGAAATATAGACGATCGGAGGATAAAGCCGAGGCTGTCTCCCAATTGATCCATGATACAAATGTAGCACAGCCAAATAGCCTAACCCATGAATGATGTCCGTGATGCCATTATATCGCCAAGTGAGCAAAAGAATCAATCACATACATGCATATAGCCAAATTGTTTGACAAGCCAGTTATTTCCAACCTGTTAATAAAAAATTTCACCAAACTTTTATTGGTTCAGATCTCTTGGAGATTCTAGATAATCCAATCAGCAAGGTCTCAATTAATGTCAAATTTCTGAGCGCTACGGCACGCTCTAGCCGTGAAGTGGAGACTGGTTATCTTTCGTCCCCGGATTCATTTCTCTACACATCTGATTGGCCATACGGAAGCTTCCCGAGATCATTATGGGGATATTTTCGTCTCCACTCTTTGCATTGATTTCGCGACATTTTACGGTTGTCAACCACATTGAAGCGTGCCTCTTATCCGTCCTTGCATTCATAATCAAACCCACGTAGACGCTGCACATACTGGAACCGCGATACAATTTTTCCTGGGGTGATTTTGAGATAGTGATTCTTTATGAGGATGTATTCATATGTCGCGTCTCGTCCAGTGGCCGATCCAACGCCATCGTTTTGGCTAAGTCAGCCAGACCCAACCATCAGTGACTATCAATCGTTATTCTCACGATATTTCCCCGAGGTTTGATGAGTACATGGCTCTAACATAAGCGATAGGCCCGAATTTGTTCACGAGGTCGATGTTGCCATTATCGGTGCTGGGCTTACAGGTGCATTCATCGCCTACAACTTATTGAGCACAGAGTCGCCTCAAAAGCCCAAGTCTATCGCCATCTTTGAGGCCAGGACCGCAGCAAGTGGTGCCAGTGGGAGAAACGGTACAAAACCTCATTTCTGGTCACCAACCCCAAAGGCTTACACCCTATTAGGAGGTCATATCAAGCCTGATTGTTATCGCGGTTTTTCACTCTATTCCCTTCTCCACGGAGAAGAGGCGGCAAAATCACAGTGTACCTTTGAGGCTGCGAATCATAGGGCTACGATCGAGTTTATTCAAGAGAACGGCCTCGAGGATGAAATCGAGCACGTTGAATATCGTTCGGCTGATATCTACATGTCCCAGAGAACCTGGGACATTGGCATGAAATCTTTCAACGGCTTTAGGAATGCTGGCGGTGATGTATCGAAAATTTATGTATTAGAAAAGGAAGAAGCAGAAAAGGTATGCCAACATCGAGTGGCCATGAGCAATCAACAGCCCTGCTGATCTGCGTGACCAACAATAGTCGCTCCGAGTAAAAGGCTGCTACGGAGCCATCACATTCCCGGCGTCGAGTCTGTGGCCCTACAAGCTTGCGATTCAAATGCTTCGTAAATCACTCGATCTAGGTGCTTTTCTTTATACCCATGCTCCAGTAACAGAAGTATCACCAGCACCAGAGGGAAAGTCCTGGAAATTGAAAACGGGACGGGGCGATGTTGTAGCCAAAAGGGTCATCCATGCGACCAATGGATATGCTTCAAACCTGTTACCGGAGCTTGCCGGCCGCATTATCCCGTTGAAGGGACATGTCTCAGCCATTGTGCCGCCTCGGTCATATGACGAACAACCTCTATCAACGTCATTTGGCATCATTATGGATGAAGACTTTGACTACCTTATTCAGCGCCCTGGCACCACCAAGCATCTCATCTGGGGCGGGGGTGATATAGCCCACCCTCAAGGTGTGAATGCAGGATATGGCGATTGTGATGATTCAACTGTTGCTCCGGAAATTCTGTCATACCTGCGCGATTGCCCGGGTAGAATCTTTCATGGCTGGAATAGCAGCGACGAAAGCCAACCTGTCGATACCAAATGCGATTATGAATGGAGCGGAGTGATGGGAATGAGCAAGGACGCGTTGCCATTTCTAGGCGAGGTTCCCGGTAAGCCAGGGCAATACCTTGCTGCTGCCTATCACGGACACGGTAAGTTTGGAGATGACTTGGTGCTCGAAACCTACTACTGACACTTGAACCTCAAGGGATGGCTCGTGTTTTTCTTTCAGCAAAAGGATTTTGTCAGTATTTTCTTGGAGAAGCTATTGATGCTCGCATTCCAGCTTTATACTTTGATCTTGAGTCCCGGCTAAAAGAGCCAATCGATCCAAAAATAGCCGACCAGATTTGTTGAATACTCCTTTTCATAATTTACTCTGAAAGTGTTTGTCTCATCTTCTCCCTGTGTGAATGTTAGTGGGGATGATGAAGGCTTGTTGATGGCCACCCGGAATTGCCAAATACAGTAAGGTGGGGATTTCAACTCCGCAAATCCACGCTTGGCAATGTGGGTGAGAAAATTTCCGGCATGGTCTCATCGTTTCACCTTCTATTGCTCTTTTTGTATGATGCCGCAACAAAGACTCCGGGGCTGGTAAGTGGATTGGCACCGCTATGGGCCGAATGCAAATCTAGTTTGGACTGAGAAAATGCCCATGACGAAACAAAGACGCTCACTCGCTGACGATTTTAAATAGCACCAACTGTCGTCATCGGCATCTACGTTGTATGCAACCCTTCTAGACTAGAATATGACGATGAAAATCTAATTAGTCAACGGTGGCACTTGCAGGCGACAGGGCTGTTCCAAAATGCTCAAATTGTAGAAAGGCAAAACATGCTAGACAATGTAACTATCACGCCCTCGAAGTTCGCCAGAGTCGATATTCGACCAGGTCCCGAGAACTACAGCGCCGTTGCGTTAGACAGGAAGAGGCAGACTCCCCCAGCAAAAATGACTGCGCAAGAAATCAGACAGAATCTATCGTCCAGTCCTTGACTGACGATTTCACGACCCCAACACTCACGACCGCTACTTTGGCGACTTTCCATGCGTCGTTACCCCTTGATGCGGATAGGAATGACAATTTGAGCCAATCGGCAGTGCCTTCACCTTCCCTGCCAAGCGCCGCGGAAACTCGGGGGCCCGTTGGTCCTGTGTTGTCTCCGTCATTAGAAATAGTTGGGAACTTGCAAAGACCAATTACTGACTCTGTGGAAAAGACCGTCTTTGAATTCTATATCAATCATGCGGGTCCTTGGGTAAGCTGGCCAGAGGAGTCAATATATTATCCATCGTTAACCTCCTAGAGCACTACAGCTAGACATTGCCTCCTCTCATCAGCATTTTGGCCGAACCGTCCCTCGCCTAGCTCTGAGTGATCCTTTGCTCTACAATGCGTGCCTGGCATACGCATCGCATGTTCTCCTCCTTCATGGAATGTTGGATGAGTACATTCATGACCAGTTTCAGAACAAGGCCATCAGCTCTTTAATTCCACGCCTCTCACCCGATCCTGCCCATGCCGATGATGTGGTGTTACTATCAACCGCCGTCATTTTGCGTATGTCGGAGCAATTCTCAGAGTTGGCGGACGATGCGCAGTGCCATCTCCATGGTGCCTTGTCTGTTTTCACTACGGTGCAAAAGAGATGGTCTCCAACAGACACCGACATGAGAGGAGTGGCGTTTTGGACTTACCTCCGAGAGAGCATCCGAGTTTGTTTTTTGAATGAAGAGAGCTGCCAATTTAACTTGGAAGTGATAGATGGCAGTTTCATCAATCAATCTGGTCTGTGCGATGAAGAAGCTCATGCAAATTATATGACATACCTCTTAGTGAAGCTATGCAATGCTTGTTGGGGTGATGCGGACCCGGTACAAAAAAGGAAGATCATCGAAGATGTCAGTTCTGACCTTGAAAGATTCAATTCAAACGTTCCTGCGAGTTTCGAGCCATGGTATTGCAGCCTTGAAGGCGGGCAGGCATTTTCGACCGTGAAATATCTGAGCCCATGGCATGGTATTTAATTCCATCAGCCCCATTGCCCTGTCTTTCAGTCTGACCATACCAGCTAATAGGATTCACAGAGCTTGCTTGGCAGCAGTATTACGCTGCAAAAGTCATGATTGGCGTCTACGGAACTCGAAAGTCCGAGTGCGCCGCCGTCCTCCAGCTGAGTCAACATTTAGAGGTGAATTATTCGAGGTTCAAGGCACAGTTAGCCATGGTGATTGCATCGCTAATCATTGTATTATAGGCCGATATCCTCAGCCCTGCTAGAATGGCGTTCTCCGTGTGTTTGTCCAGCAGCAGTATTGGATGCAATATCAATGGTGGTCACTTAATCGCCTGGTGTGGTCAGTTCTTCTCCAGAAAAGAAGAGCAAAGGGTTCTCACAGAATTTCTGGAGAAGTTCAAGGAAAGCGCAAAATGGCCTAACCAAACATGCTACGAGAGACTTCGGGATATATGGGATGGCAAGCGACAGTCATGGAAGAGTTCCTGATGATTCATACACCGGCGCATTGCCTCTCGCCAAGTCGGACACTGAGCCCCACCTTCTGAATGAAGGAATAAACACCGAGGTCTGTTGCTGTCGCGCTGAGGTGTCCACTCAGCGCGCATAACGCTAAACCTCTCTCGGTAATTTTCGCCATCATCTTCATGATGCTATTTTTCCGGCATGATCAAAACGACAGTACATAACCTTGATCTACCTCCGAAGGATATCCATTTCTTTTCTGAAAAATAACGCCCGCAAAAGCTTGAACAAAATGACTGCAGTGATAAGGTTCATTGGCTGTATCAATGTCAATATCGTCTCAGAAACCGCTCGCTTCCCCAAACTCGGGGAAACGCTCGAGACAACTTCCCTCAAGTCAACTGCTGGGGGAAAAGGCCTGCAACAAGCGGTGGCATGTGGCCGTTTAACCCGACATCGGCCCTCTCCTACCTTTTCATCTTCTGCCATATCTATGGACAATCCGATCATCGTTCAAATGGTTGGTGCAGTGGGAGGGCGTGATGCCCATTTCCAAACTTTGCTAAGGCCAACCCTGGAGAAATCTGGCGTCGAAACCTCTCTGATTTCAGTATACAGTGAGGATCACACCGGCGTCGCAATCATCATGAACTCTGAAACAGAGGTTCACGGTCGCGTCATTCTCTCTTCAGGGGCCAACCATTCAGGGATGCAGCCGACAGTCGAGGTGATTGGGCGAGCTCTAGCTTTGCCATTGCCAAATGTTATTTTATTGCAAGGAGGGCTTCTTCCAGATATGATTCTCAGAATGCTCCGAGACATTCAAACTATCAAGACGAATTGGAAAAGAGATGAGAATGGTCAATTTGATCCCGAGCCGCAAATTGTATTCAATCCCACCTCGACTCTCCTGGATGATATTCCCGAAGACGCTTATTCTGCTGTCGACCATTTAATCATCAATCAATCGGAAGCAACACTGATCGCCCGACGATTTGGAAATTCAATGCATGTTGCGCCTGGCGCTGGGGAATGCAATGACGGGAAACATGTTGCTCGCTATTTCCATAAGCTTGGAGTGAAACATGTGGTAATTTCACGAGGCTTGGAGGGAGCATACTATAGTGGTATTAGTCTCGGCAGGTCAAATGAAGTAGCCGACTTCGATGGGTTTCATAAGCGAAGCACTACAGCGGATCCAAATGGCACTACAAGTGGCGGGATTGGTGACACCACCGGAGCTGACGACACCTTTGTTGGTGGCTACGCGACGCACATTGCTCGCTGCCGAGGTCATTTGCAGCCATGGGGAATTGAGTCAGGGAAACCAGAATTTATCGAGATATGGAAAAGGCATCAGAAGGTAATTGTGGCTGCAGTAAAGAATGCTACAACTGCGGCTGCACGCTATGTTGACCTTCCCAATAGCACAGACGGTATTCCGTGGGAGGACGAGCTCGGTTCTGAATCATTATTCTTTTAATTCGTAAAAAGCCATAAACGGAAATAAAACCTGGAATAAGCCATAACTCTTGAGAAACTGGGTTCTAAGTTCTAAAGCGGGTTGTAGGGCACAATCATTCGAAAACACCTGCTCGGTGAGGTGGAAAACCATGTGACTTTGGCAAACCGACGCCGAGATCCATGTCAGCATTCATGCTTCTAAATCAGATTAGACAATTTCCACCATGATATTTTTATTACTCTCGCTCGATAATGTTGGACTTGGCATGTCCGCTGTCAGTCAAATTGCTGGAGAAAAGAATTGCCGTCATATCGGCGACAGTGGGCTGTTCATCATAATTTTCTTTTCTTTTCCTATTTTGCTTTTGTACACTTCACAGCAAGCAAACGCGCTAAATTTCATCTAGACCTGTGGGCACGAAACAACCAATCGCCTCCGAGGGGCCTGAAGTCCTAGATTGCCCGGCACTAGCGTCCTAAAAAACGCCAAAGCCCCTCAGTCTGCCTTGAATAGCGTCATGTACAGCCACACTCGCGACTTGAACTTTTCCTCATCAACTCCAGTTTCATCACGCCACTCACTTCCGCTGCTCAACCCTGCTACCACTATACAGTAACCATGTTGAGAGCTATAAGGAGATTCTTCCAACGTCTCACCCGCTCGGACTCGCCACGCGCTTTGCCAAGGCTGCCCCCACCACCAGGTGATCCCAAACTTCCTGATGAACTCTTGCACCAAGTATTCGGCCACATGGATATGGATAGTCTCATAGCGGTTGGTCAAGTCTGTCGTGCCTGGCAACGTGTAGCCTCATCGCTCCAATTCGTGCTGCCCTTCTTGCAGCCATTGGTCCCCAGTCTGGTTTTACCCGATGATCACCTAGCCCTTTTGCAGATGCTGGCTTGTCAACGACGAATACAAAAAAATCGCGCTATAGGACGGTATAGTGTAACTGAGCTGCCCATGGATGTGGGAAACACGCTGAAAGTTTACTTTTGGTTTACCGACGACAATCTCCACGTCATCTCATTAGCAGAATCCGACTCTGATCTGTGGAAATTCACAGTCGTCGATATGAAAACACGGAAAGCAGTCTTTACTCGGTGTTTGATTTCCGAAAATGCCGGTCTGTTTGACCCCAGCACAAACATTTACTTTGGGGAAGATGACAAGCGCCTCATTCGGATAGATGTCAACAGGCTCGATGTTACCTACGAGAAATTCCCCACCGTGCCTCACGGCATGTACCAGTTCAGGTTACTATTCAACGATGCCGGGCAGTTGACTGTTGAAGGTGATTATGACAGTAATCCGGCGCAAGATGTCTACTCACCCGATGGCATGGTCCAATATCACTGGACCAAGCAAGAAAAGTACGAGCCTACCGCGCTACGCGTTACTGGTGCATGCAATATCAATCACCAGGCCGAGAGTTGTTTTGGGTTAGCTGTATCTCCTGATAATCACTACGTGTTGATGTCGGGTTATACAAAGGCATTGCTTCTCGATTTCGATCCACGTAGGAACGACACAGTCGCTGTGGGCGGTTCCTACCCTGGGGTGTTTATACCGATGAAATATCACCGCCGGCAATGGAGTAGCTGCTGGGATTCATGATTCAAGAAAGTGGCCTTATTGGCATAGAAAGCAGATCCGCGCAAAAATAGTCTCCGGCGTCTCAAATTTCTCCATCTCGGTCAATCTCTCATCGGTTTGTTGCTGCCCTACTAGTTACAGTTCTCGGGCAGCTAAAAACGATAAGCAAATCTTCAAGTCATCGCTCTCACCCCACAATCTGCTTGACCTTCATCTTGCACAAATCAGTTTAAGAATCTTTGGAGATGGTTCAGATATCGACAATGCAACCTGGAAATACGATGCTAGAGTAGAGATTAAATGATACTCCGAGGCAGCCCTTGATTAAACTTATCATCCGAGAAATGAGGACTTATCGTAGAGACCTTCGCATTTACCATATTTATTTCAACGAGGTTTACACAAAGGTAGCTCTAAGAAGTCCAACAAGTATCAAAGAGGGACTCGGGCTGGGGTGGGGTTACCAGTGTCTTGTCATGCCAGGATCAGAATCCTAGCGCTGGTAAAGGATGGCTCGGCTTACTTCCAGGCTCCAGCCACTAAATATTTGAACCAGGATATGTTGTAAAAGGCTAAGCGAAATTGAGCTATAGCCCAAGGATGTTCGATCCGCGGCCAATAATATGCTCAAGTTCATCGCGGACTATGACCACTTTGTTCCCACAAGGAACTAGTGACAGAATGGGGCCAAAAGCTGACACCCTCAAAACATAAATTGTCTCACTCCCTCAGCCTTTTCTTTACAACACACTACCATACATACCCTCCCCCCGCATTAACCAGAACCAGGTTGCGTGGCATTTACTTCAATTTTTACTACCTTTGAGGTGCTTCATTAGCCCATAACCGGCATCATGGCGAAAGTTGTAGATGCCAGCTTCTCTATGGAGGATATGTGGCGTGAGGCCGGTGCCAGGTTCAAAAAGCGCACCGGAAAGAATATCAACTTAAAACCTCCCAAAACACTGAACGATTGTGTTTCAGAAATGGAAAAAATGGGAGAACCAACAGAGCCCACTGCTCCGAATAAGAAGGAAAAGGCAAAGCAATACGGAATAGTGGTGTTGAGGTGTCTGAAGTTGCTGGGCGGTATAGCGGCGCAGGGTGCCGAAATGGTAAGTGTACGCATAGTCGTGAGATTGCCAGTTTCTAATTGAGAATAGGTATTTGGTTCTCCATCCACCATTTGTTTCAATGCACTATCTATACTTCTCGATATCCCAGAGACCCTCAAAGCTTTCCGAGACGAATTGGATGGACTTTTCGAGACGCTAGAGCCAAGTCTAAGCGTTTTCAGAATCTACGAAAAGATGGATCAGTTCAACGACGTGGAGCCTGAGCTAAAGCAAGCTATCCATAAAGTCATGATCAGTTTTGTTGACATCTGCGCCCTGACAATCGAGCTAAGGGATTCAGACAAATGGCATAAACTCAAGTCCAAAATGAAGCTTGTTATTTTGCAAGATGACTCGGGCATTCAAGCTGAGATTCAAAAGTTCAAGACGCTTACAGAAGCGCATCACTCAGTTCAATCAACGCAAACTCTCAAAGTGGTGCTTGATACCAGAAGTGACCTCACACAATACCTGAACGCAGAATCAGAGAGAAGCCAGCAGATGGCAACCGATGTTGCAAGTTTAAAAGCAGCCAACGACAAACAAAATTCCGAAGACACACGACGGAAGCATATGGAGAATATTAAGAGTAAACTGGGAATCGAAGAGGCTTTCTACAAATCTTCCAAGGATATGTGCGACAAACCAAGAAAGGAATGTGTGACCTCTACCGCTTTGTGGTTTAGAGACCACGAAGGATTTCAAGCCTGGGCAGAGAGAGATGATAAGGAATCTCATTCATTGTGCATCTTGACTGGTGCCCCAAATACGGGCAAGTCAGCCGTTCTCTCTTCCATCATGCATCATCTCCGATCCAAATACGAAGCATCAGCAAGGCAATCACCCAGGACTCTAATCGCGGCCTACTTTTTCTCTAGTGCTACAGAAAAGGACAATCAGGATCAGCGACCCATCGCGACAGCCCTCAAGTGCATCGCTATCCAACTTGCAGACCAGGATGGTGCTTATGCGAAAAGTTTGTCGCAGGCTTGTGATGGCAAAAGTGAAAACAGTAGCTTTTTTAGAGACGCTACCTGCGAGGACCTATGGGAGTTCCTCCGCATCGGCTCACCCAGGGGAAATATCGCCCATTACCTCGTGTTTGACGGTTTAGGCGGGCTACCCGACGATTCCCCCGACAAGAGAGAGCAGAAGGAACAGCTGATCAGAATCATACAAAAGTCTGCCAAATCTTCGGTTAGGGTACTTTTGTCTGCAAGGCGAGATGCATTCTGGGTTGAGGGCTTGCCCCTGCACACCGGCATTAGCATTGAGGACCAAAACGAATCAGATATCCAGAGGTACATTGAGAACGATCTGAAGGTCAAAGATTTATTCCAAGACCCGGATGACGAGGCTCTCAGAAAGAGAATCAAAGAAACTCTTACGCAACAAGTGCGCGGAAACTTCAACAAAGTCAAAGCCGCACTAGAAAAGGTGCGAGACGTTGTTGCCGCTGATGGACCAGAAACAGAAATCGACAAGATCTTGGAGGAATCCGACATGAACGAAAAGCAAATCTCTCAAACTGTAATAACCCAATTGGAAGAGAAGCTGACAGGAGCGGAAATCGACGAACTGAATGAACTCCTAGCCTGGGTCGTCTGTGGCAGAAGACTTTTTACGGTGGAACAGTTGGATTCTGCCTTGATCCTTCGTTTCCAAAAACGCGGCACTATGCGGTTAAAGAAGAAGCTGGAAGGAAAATACTCGGGTATTTTGAGAGTTGGAAGAAACGGATCGGTGTTAACAGTTGATGACATGGATGACCTATTGATCAAAACTAGAACCAAACCTAGAAGCGTGGATGATACACCGACCTTTACCGCAACTATCACTATTACCAAAGGAGATCTCAGGAGTGTCCAAGCATTCATGTGGAGCTTGTCGCAAAAGGTTGACTCGTTATCGAGAGACACCTTCGGTTTCCAGCAAATCGCAGAGCAGAAGAATGTCAAGAACAATATCCACGTCAACGAGGTGGATGGTCACTTTGAAATTTTGAAACGAACGTTCAACATACTGGCCGGGGAGCCCACCAAGGAATCCAAAGCATTGGGTGATTATTTACTCAACTACCTACCGCAGCATCTGGAGCAGCTTTTGGAAAAGGCGATAGGCTACGACGAGCTTGCACAGTCTCAGAAGCAGGAAATAGGTGAAGGTCTTTTCTCACTATTCGTTTCGGGAGATGCCATTGAGAGACACTGGGAAATAGCTCAGGATCTGATCTGGTTCCGTGACTCATTTGAAGTCGAGATTTTTCGGAAGTGGCTCAAGGACCCTTCTGTGATAAGCCATCTGGGAAGGCTTGATCGTGAGTGGCTCAAGGAGGTTGAAGCCAGTTCGAATCCAAACCGTGCCCTACTGGAAAAGATTATGAGGACTATTGCGCGCCAGTGGTTGTGCGAAACAAAATGGAATGCCTCCGAGGCGTTCAGATGGCTGAAAGGCTATCTCGGGATGCCCCCACCTCCTGAAGTAAAGGAAAAGGTTGTGACAGATGACGGTGCCAGCGTCGCAAGCTATCAATCCTCGATTCCTCTCAGGCCCATTGTGACAGTGGTCGAGGTCACGAATTGGTGCACCGAATTTCTCAAAATCACCAGCGATGAAGAAAAGGTTCTGATGAAAGAGCGCCTTGGAGAAACATACGCTGAAGAGTACGAGTATACAGACGCAATCGCGGCCTTCAATGAAGCGATAGCTCTTAAGTCCCCGGGTTGGAAATGTCTTGCTGGATTGGCCAAGGCACTTGCTGGGGACTCGCAGTACGAAAAGGCCTGCGAGGAGATGGAAAAGGCGCTTGAGATTCTCAGCAAAGAAGAGACATCCGAAAACAATACCACTCTTGGCACAAATTACCGATCTCTGGCTGGCTGGTATAAAGAGCGTGAGCAGCACAAGCGCGCGATCGAATATACAAAGCGCAGCATTGAGCTGGTCCCAGATGACCACAATGCTCATTTTGAGCTCTTGGACATCTACATTTTCAACGATTTAGAGGAAGATACCTTGAAATTCTTTGAAGATTTCGTTGAAATTGAACAAGACCTAGACAGGAAAGGATTCTTCGGGCGAGTCATGTCAGAGATGGTGACCAGCGCAAAATTCGACGTCAGATTCGGCAAATGCTTCAGAATCGTTGCTAAAAACTACAAGGTTCTGGATCTTATGTTCCATGAAATGGACAAGGGGATCGAAAAAGCGAGAAGAGAGGATATGCCTTATGACCTAACACAATTACTTACATACAAGGGCATTGCTCTCTATTTGTATGGTGAAGATGAAACCACCCGAACACAGCTTGCACTAGACTGCTGGAATGAGTCCATTGGGTCTGATGTAGCTCCCTGGGGGTGGCTTCCAATGCAAAATCTGTCGCTTACATGGGCATGTGCACACCACATCAATCACGCAAAGGCCCTGCGAGGTTCGAAGGAAGCCGAAGCCCATGTGAAGGATGCAGATGATCTCGTCAAGAAGGAAGGATCATTCCGCATCACAGGGGCTAAAGCGTACCTTGCGAGCTACCATGCCAAGATCATGAATGATCAATCAAGTTCCCGGGAAGTACTCAAGTCGAGTCTTGAATGTGCCCTTGACATGTTATCCGACGACATCGACGATAACGACTGGGAAGGCTACTTTCATATGGCTTGTGTCCTGATGCACAGCGGTGATGATCTTAATGCCCTATCAGCATTTTCTCTCCTATTTCCCCAGCCGAGAAAAGCAAATGTCATGTCTTGGATACTTGATTTTGAGGAAGGACATGCGAAAACTCTGAGCGAAAGCTTGGTTGAGAAAATGGAGAAAGACGCTCCTGAGGAATATCTCGGGGATCAAATGGACTTTTTGCTTGATCATATCCGTGATGTCATGCCTGAAGCCGACGAAAAGGATGCAAATGAAGAGCATGAAACAGCTAGTAGCGCCTCTTCTCAAGACCATACAGATGATCCTAAAGAGGACGGCGCTGTCGATCAGAACGACACTGTCGGTCAAAACAGCACGCCGAGTGAAAGTGGCAAGACAAGTCAACATGAAAGTACTGCGCAAAAGGAAACGACTAGCGAGGGAGATGCTGCGGTCCAACATGACCTTTCCAGTCAAGATGACACCCTTAATCAAGACAACGCCCAAGCAGATAATGAGGTTTTAGATCAACAAAATACTGCCGCAAATACTGATGATGATGATGAAGTCAAAGAGACGGCAGAGGCTTCACTTCCTGCCATTAACACAGACGTGGAAGAACACAAGTCTAGCGAATCCGGATCCGATACTCCAAAGTCACATATCGCCCCTCTCAGTGAGGAAGACAAGGCAGCATACAAAGAGATTCAATCCAGGATCAATGAGTGGGCTGATGCGCGCAAGTATAACGTCTTCTACTTTTGGTGCCTGGGGCCATGTGAAAGGCGGTGGGATTTTGAAAACGGCATGAATGCTTGCAAGTTTTGCTTCGATACTGGATTTTGCGATGAATGTCTAGAAAAGTTGAAGAACGGTGAAGCCATCCTACCTTCCATCGAGGTCAGATGCAACAAAGACCACGAATGGCTGCGACTGCCCAAGTGGGACCGGCAAAGATATATGGATGCCTTGGCGAAGAAGGTCACTGTTGGGGGTCAGCTTAATGAGAAAAACGAACGAGTTGGTGGAGAGGTTATTCCAGTAGGCGAATGGATGGATCGGGTGAGAGATGAGTGGGGAATTGTGAAGAAGGAAGAGGACAAGAGTGAGGATGGGGATAAGGAAGATGAGGATAAGATAAAGGAAGGTGAAGAACAGGAGAATAAGGACGAGGCGAAAGATGAGGAGAAAGAGGCAGACGAGAACAAAGACGGCAAAACAGAGAGCAAGGCACATGATAAGGAAAGCGAGGTTGAGACCAATGACTCTGAGCAACTGGGCGGTGCAGCTTAGAACTGTAGCATATTGCATATTGCATATTGAGATGGCACTACTTATAAATTGATTTATTTGGCTCCTGCTTTTATGAATGCATTTCCATGCTAACAGATATGATCAAATCGTTCAAAATCCAAGAAGCGCATATCTAACTGTATCAACGAAGAGCTACGCTATGAACATGTCACAGTTACCTTGATTACTAGGAAGAGGACCCCCATTTCGCCCTGCGCAGATCCCTGGCGATCATCATTTAACATACCCCACTTTACAGCACAGTACAGCCACTAGAAGAATTAGTACTCTGGCCTAGTCTGCACAGCGACTAGAATATCTCCTAAAGTGTCACAATCACAGAATAACTATGACCGATTAAGCCATAATTGACTTGTATGGATGGCTCTGCCCCGTCGGACTCTGTATTGAAGGGATCTTCGGCCCTTTGCTGATCGGGTGGGGAACAAGATTCAGTCTGAACAGTCTCTGACAACCCGGTCTGCCTGCCACATACCTCGAGTAGAAGCCCATGCTAGTAAGCATAGAGAAAAGCCCAATAAATTTGTTTTAGCATTAATATTGTTGCCAAATGCGATTCGATTACTAATCAGCACAATACTGCCACTAGTACCAAATCGACTTCTGCTCCCATGCAGTTTGTATAGCACCGGATGTACTCTAGATGCTTTGCTCCCCAATTGGCTTAATACCCTCGTTGTGACTCGACTAAAGCTTTCTGACACTCGAAGAGATAGTAGAATATGATCTCTGCCACATAAACGCATCCGCCCATAATGTTAATATCTAAGTAATAATGGACGGGAAACAGAATATGCAAAATATTGCCAGGGAGTGGGCATTAGGAGGCAATTCCAACCCTACTGTATAACAGTAATAGGCTTTCAAACAATTTTTAGTATCTAGAGGAATAGGCTATCTGATTGATAGGTAATACTTTTCCTTTTTAGTCTTGTCAAAAATATCCGGTTTTGTGTGTCTTGTGCATGCGCATGAAAATTCATCCAGGTTCTTTTGTGCGGGCAGTGGGTTGCGGCCGAGAGGTGTGTGTCTTGTAACCGTGCCGCACCTAGTGATTTCTGTACCGTGTCTCACTACTCTTCAACTCACATTAGTCTTGAGACATAATTTTGCTAACAGTTGACACATGTCTACCGCTAAAAGGTTTAGCTTGCTGATACTAAATGACATCATTGACTCCTAAACACATATATTTAGCATGTCTAATTCCCGCAATACACAATTTAAATACCTTCATCCTTTTGCCTCATTACCAAGCTACCTAAAATCCTGTTCATTTACAAACTTTACTTGCCTCTACCGTCTCTGAACGGGCCAAGTCTTCACAGCAACAATGAAGCCAGTTTCTATCATCATGGCTTTCATGTTTGGAGCTTCAGTTCATGCTGAGAGTAAGACTTCTCTCCATATTCTAGACATCTATTTCCATGGCATTTACTCTAACCACTCACCTAGATGCCAAGTTATCTGAACGCCAAGACACTTGTACAACACTTCCACCTATTAAAGCAGGTGACGAGTGTTCAGGTAAGTCATGAGAGCAGTGTGACAAATGAGGAACCCAGAGAATGCTAATTTGATTTTATTACAGAATCATGTTACTGCCCTCCTGGCTTGTATTGTGACTTTTCCAATTCCCCATCAGTGTGTCAATATAATTAAATACAATTTACAAACTGTTGTGTTATGGACGGCTCAAGTTTGGTAGAAGGGGTTATTAGGAAAAGGTGTGGTTGGCCCGTGTGTTAGCTAGCGGGTTACAATACTAGCCTTAGTAATAAAAGCCCAACGGTCTCAACATTAGGGAGAATGGATGACAGGGTTATCTTCAAGATTTCTTGTCTTATTTTGCGGCTTCCTGCTTGAGGGCCCGTTTAATCAATCGGTTCGGATATAACGTTATGGTTCATGTGCCCTCATAAATTGTAGATGTTTTGTTTATTTGCAAATTCCACCCTTCTTGCCTAAAAGATAAATTGATAATAACCACGCTCATAATTACCGCTACAGATAACAGCCGCTAAGTAGGGCCTTGGCTGCTGGCCCCTCTGGCTGGAGCAGAAATCCAAAACCGCACACCTAGTAAAGACCAACGCAGATGTCACCCTTGATGCGAGCAGTCAAGTGCACTTCGGCCTCGAGGTCAAGCTTGATACCGACAAGGAGAGCAGGGGCAGTGGGCTTGCCCTCAGCATCGGTAGCACCCTTGAGGAGCTGGCCTGTGAAGATAGATTAGCCTTTGAATGCTTGTGAGCTGACCTAGGTCGAATTGCTTACCGGCAGGAGCAGAGAGGCCAGTGGAAGTGGGCAGAGGAACCACGAACTGCTTCTGTCCGTTCTCGGACTGGTAGGACTGGAGGGCACTGGGAGTTGTTAGAGCTCATGGCCCATCAAAATTTCGAGGAAGTGTCTAGAGGAAGTCTTACGTGGCGGGAGCAGACATTGTGATTGTTGTGAGAGGTTTGAAAGATCAAAAAGATCAAGGAATATTGAGCGAGCTGAAGAAGATGTTGTAGAGTTATTGAGTGATGGATGAGATGCTCCCTTTGAAGTCGAGGCAATCCTATCTTATATAGAAATCACGACCTACATGCGAAGCATCCGTACCTTGATCGTCGACGCCGGGGAAATCTCGTGCAGGGTTACAGCTGGCGCCCGACAAGTTGCCGCCAGCCACATCGGATGGCGAGGTTCACGGCCTGGTCCCCGCAGCGGTGGCGGGGATCGTGACAACACACCCGGCGCATCTGCGTGCCCAGATGCAGCAAGACATCGTCTGAGCATCTGTGCGAAGGCCGTTGGTCTTCGTGCCAACTAGAACAACCCTGCGTTCACGAAAACTTGCAGTGGGGACGCAGCAGACGTTCGGAGATTTTCGGCCATGCGATTGGGCATTCCCAGCTGAGTTCATTCATTCAGCGACCCACTGTTCTGCCATCTCATCGGCGGTTAACCAGGAGGAATCGATGGGGCGGCTGGAGAAGCTGAATCTCGCAGGGTGGGGACGGATAACCGCGTCGCCACGCAATTTCCTCATCAAACGACTCTATTGCTTTTCTTGAAAATTGACCTAGCTGTCTAGTTAGTTTCTGTTTCATCATGTCTTTATTTTTAACAGCTTCAATCAGGCCAGGCGCGCCCATTGTTCATGCCGAGTCAGATCATGACCCAGCACGCGACTTGACGCGCAACAGGCCTCATCCCTGCAATCTGCAACGAATATGCGCACAGGTCGTCCCGATGGATTGCGTTGGAAGAAAATACGGGCCGCCAGTGCTCTATTTTACTTTTTTCTCTCCCGGAGCTGACCGTTACGCGGTGACAACGCAGCAGGTCTAGAGACGCGAAGCACGGTCCCGGTGAGCGGCATCGCGCTGGCAATGGCGTGTTTTTCCACAGCCGACACCGAAAATCGATCAACATCGAATCCATTCTCGATTCGTAGAGTGGGTTCTTCAAATTTTGCTTCCGCTCCACTCAATATTTCTCTCGGGCCTGGTCATCGTTAGGTGGCGAGGTCGTAGAATGTGTCGATGTCCAAAGCGAAGAATTGCGAGTTGCAACACAACCAGGGGCAGAGGAATTTTTAGGCATTGAATGATCTACATGAATTTATGAGCCTATTAAAAATCGCCCTGCATATGAATGTTGCTCAAAACAGTACGCCTGCCATCTCCAGCCATAGCCTAGGCCACCAAATGGGTGGCTCGCACTACAGGGTAGTCAAGGCGCCATTGACATGAGACCTCAAATATTCTCCTTGGGCCCTATTAATTACATGGGGGTTAAACGTGTAGGAGAATATTTTAATTTCTTCAGAGTTTATATCAGCGATAGTTGCGCTGTTTATTTTTAGTCCGTACCTCCAGATCTTATTCAACAGATTTTGATGGCGATCACCTACTGCAGTCAATCCACCTCGAAATTGTCTGTCGGCGTTTCGAAGAGTTTATCGCCTTAATGCTGCATTATGGTTAAAATAAGAAACCCAAAAGCAAAGCCGGATTTTTTTTTTGAGGTATCCATCGCATCACTCGATTGGGCAACCTTATCTGCATCGCTCGCCCTTCGATAGATCGGATGTAACGAAGGTTGGGCTCCCTTGTCCCAGCTGAATAATCAGACATGCCCCACAATTGCAAACAGGGTCAGGATTCATGACTTAGTCGTGTGAGTTCTATTTCTCATCTACAGCTATGACTACTTGCCAGTGTTCAAAGGGCTGTTCGGGTCAAAGACATCCGTGGCAATGGTTTCGGGGTATGCCACACCGCCATCCTTGAGAACCTTGTCCATTGTTTCCATAATGGCCACGCTCTCGTCCCATGGGATAGTCGAGCTCTCCAATTTTCCATCCCGCAAGCACCTGGCGCACTCATCTGCCTCCCAGTACATGCCGTGTCCCCAGCTGCGGTCTTCATCTTTGGGATATTTGCACTCGACAACCTTTGTTCCCTCCTTGGTGATGATCTTGTAGACTGATGGCTTGAAGCAAGGACCGATTGTGTGGATTTCGCCCTTGGAGCCCTGGATGACAACTGAGGGCATGCCTTCGTTGTTGTCGTTGGCTCCGGTCAAGGTCCAGAGGCCAGTCATGGCGACACCGGTGGTACGATGCTTAGGGAAGTGCATCAGGATAGACGTGTTTTCGTCTGCTCCTGTGAAGCTGTACTTGTCGACCGCCGATGTGACGATTGGTCGCTCCTTTTCGGACTCGGGCTGCAGATGATAGAGGATTTGGTAGACCCACGTCAGAGAGTAGACTCCCAGATCCAGTAGGGAACCTCCAGCAAGATCGAGGTTGACCATTCGGTTGCTGTCGGGAAAGGTGAATTTGCCGCTTCCGTCCTCTTTTCCACTTGCGAAAGAAATATCGGCTTAAAGTGGGTGTTAGAACGAATATGATGTTCTTCCATGTAGAAAATTGTGGGTCAGTGACTTACAAATGACACGATAGATGTCTCCAATAGCACCGCTTGTGCACAGGTCGCGGATCTCAATGCTAGCGGGGAAAAAGCGCGTCCACACGGCCTCCATGAGGAACAGACCCTTCTTCTTAGCGACCTCTACCAGCTTTTTGGCCTGGGAGGCAGTGACAGTGATGGCCTTCTCGCAAAGAACATGCTTTCCTGCCTCGAGGGCTAGCATGGCGTTCTGGAAGTGGTGGCTGTGTGGGGTCGCCACATAGATGATCTGAACCGAAGGGTCGGCGACCAGCTCAGCATAGGAGCCGTAGGCAGTTGGCTTATTGGGTGGGTTAACCCTGGTAATAAATTCCTCGGCGCGCTGCTTTGAGCTGGATGAAGCGACGGCGGTAAGTTCGTGGGAGACATCATGGACACCACGTGACTTTGGGTTCGTGAGCATGTCCTTGGTGAAGGCTGGATACGCGTTTAGTTGGGCGAAACAGTAATGAGTGGGTCGTTACATACTCTCAGCGATACCTCCGGTGGCCAAGATGCCCCATTTTAGAGTGTAGACGGACGCCATTGTGATGGTGATAGTGCAGTGCTGTGGTGTGCTGCCCAGTGTCAAATGGCTTGGCTGGCGGGGGGTTTTTAATAGAGAGGGGAAATGGGAAGAAGTGGGCGCGCAAAAGACGCAGTGATTGGACCCTCACAACCTTGATCTCATGAACCATTCCACACGCACCAATAATACCCCGTTTTTCTGGGCCAAGATCCATTTTTTCCCCTCAGTCATGATGGACAGAGTCATCTCGGAGATTGTGCCGAGAATCCGCGGCGTCTATCCACCGTTTGTCCATCGTTTGTCAGCGATCACCATGACAAATGCTTAACTGAACATTACGTTGCAAATGAGGGTGTTGAAGGGCCCATTTTTGGCATCATAGATCCCAGATATGTCCCAGTTTGAGGATGAAGCTCGGATTCGTTTAGCTCGGATTCGTTCCGCCCTAGGAAAGTGCCCCTCGTCAACAGAACCTGACTCTGCGTACAATCTGTAACATCGCTGATGGTGTTCCTAGGTGTGATCTAACACCCGCTCGCTTCCTTGTCGGTAACAAAATTGCATGTGATGTTGAAGGAGCCGAGCATGATGTGATTTGTAATTGAAATTTGAATGCGGAGCTGGCCCTCATGTCCTTGAAAAGATCCCTGTGCATTTATTACCAAGCATCTATGCCTCTTCTTCGCTTCTACCTCGCGCGATGATTTGTCGTTGATGACTGCCCAATTCTGGTTTGGAAGGTTTCCAACTGGAACAAATAAGGAAAGACGAAAAAAGATACAAAGGGCTTCAGCTTCCGGCTGACTAGTTGATTACACAGAAAAGAATTACCAAAATAGGAAATTAGAGTTGTGCAGCCTTGTTTTTATCCCCATTTTCTGTGTATAAATGACAGTCCAGTGATGAGACCCGGAATTTGGCTTTCTTCGGCATGTAATCCAGCTCCGTCGAGGTTCAGCGAGCTGGGAGCACCACTAACCTGCCCTTAGTTATTGTGGACCTGGATCGGTGGTCTAGAATGCGCTTCCGGCACAGTAGGCGGGCTGGAATGCACACTAACCTGGCTGATGTTTGAATGTCTTGTCTTGTGGCCATGTCTTAGCCAATGAACCCACTAGAAGCAAGCCACATATCGACTGCTCTAGACCTGGAGTCTCGACTCGCAAGAGCTACTTGGTTCTATGATAGCCTTTGATCTTGGGAAATTATTCATAGTCAAGAGCGTTTTTCTTCTGGTCCTAGCACACCCATTCCGCTCCATCATACACATCCATTTCCATTTAGCCTCATGACATTTATCATGCGACCATGTCTATTGCTTTTGCTGCCACCTTGGCTATTGTTCGGTGTAGCCGCCGCCAACATGGACATCAAGAGAGATGTCTGTGATTGGCTTCCGGGCCTAGAAAATTGTCAAGGCAGCCTTGCAGAGCCAAGAAACATAGGAGCCTTGGTGATAATGTGTCAAGTTAATGTTTGTGACGCCATAAAGGATGCAATCCCTGGAGGCATCGCGACAAAATTCATTAGAAATGCCCATGCAATATGCACTTGCATCCCGCAAGGCATTTCAATGTCTACAGATAGTACTTATGCCCCGATCTACACACATGGTGAAATTTCACGCAATTCCCGTGATTTAATAAGAGTGGTTGCCAATATCAACACGGTAAGCCACAGTTTGATTATCGACGAGGCGTAGCCTGATAGACAAAGGTGCATTGTCAATAGCAGTCTAGTTATCTAGAACAACAAACCTGATGTCATAAGGACCCAATTGACTTCCGGAGCTGGGTGGACTGTGGTTACGGGAGCAGATGTGAGTAAAAGCTTGGATGTGAGATGACTAAATACATAGATAACTAACAATCAGTAGATCGATATGGCCGAGTATGCCAGTTTGATGACTGCTGTAGCCTTTTGCTACAACAATATGGGCTGCAACCCACAGAATGTATATGACTGGTTTTTGGGAATACTTTCAAATATCGCCCAACCTTTCACATGGAGATCTTTATACTATGCTTAACAATTGACTAAGCATTTACAACGTAATAAAAAAACGATTGTAGATACTGCCAACGTGGCGAATATCTTGCCAGCTCACTACAACATGGCCTTGAAAGGATACAAAAGTCAGAAAGTCAACATCTGTAAGAATGCAGTCTGTGACGGCAGTACTGTCAACGCCTAGCTCCAAAAAGGTGTTCACTTGCCCCGGCAGCTGTACTATTCAGTTCTGACATAAATCTGTGCAAGCAACCCTGAACTCAGCAAAAGGCCTGCTAAGTATCCCAAAGAGCTGCATAAGCTCTCTGAGCGCTCTTTCGACTATGGTAAACTTGACAAATACGGCGATAGACTACTCAACTTGGAGCTTTGCAACCGGATTGCCAAGCCTTTACTACATGAGCAATTTGGCAATGAACGGAGGAATATCTCATATGTCAGACATTATCAAGGGTTTCAAAATCACCACAGAATTACCAGGGATCGCATCAAATCTCAAGACTTAAGTCGCTTCAATTTCTATACTTGCCCAAGAATTGGCCAACGTCCAAACGACCCAATCACAGCTTAATGCGGTTCTGGGCACAAATTGGAAGTCCCAAAGCAACAGTAAATTGTTCAATACGAACCCAGGCCTGCAATCTGAACTGATAAGCATTCAAAATACCATGAACTAGCAATTGAAAACCCCACTAAACAATCTTGCGATCGCATTGCAAAAGCTGAATGACAATCTCAGTGCATTTCCGCTTCGGAATCAAAATCTTGATTTGAAATACGGAGCTACCGCGTATACATGTTAGAACTTCAATAGCTTTACTGCACTATGTGGGGAGATACGACAACAGTCTATGCTTGGGGGAATGTCTGTCAACTATACCCATCTTTATTCATGTCAATATGGTCCCCAAAGTTATAATTTGCCATCACAGTATATACCTTATATCAAATGGCGATTTTCAAACTAAGGGCTGTGATCTAGGAGAAGAATGCTTAAATAACAAAGCTACATCTTTGGGAGGCTCTTAATTCAATTTATCACAGTCTGAATAGTCTTCATATAGGACTATAAGCGACAGACGCATTCAGACTATTGTATAAACAACCCTCAATGCTACCAGCCTTCATGATTGTTCATGCCAACTTATATAGAACTTGTATTTTAATCTTTCAAAATGACTGCCGCCTTTTCGCCATCCTCGGCAGGTATGACCTCCATTTCGACTTTGTAGTCTCTGAACTGCCAAGCTGGGACCTTCTTCTGGAACATTTCTTCCAGCTCCAGATAGCTGCGACCTTTCATTTCTGGAAGGAAAAAGAAGAAGTAGATCGTGAATGGCAGAGATGCGCCGAAGAAGACGAAGGCCACTTTTCCACCAAGGTTGGCTTGACTAGGATTGATGAGAATCGGGAGCACCATGCCCACCATTGTACCGGCAGCAGTGTTGGCCATGATGTTGAGCGAGTACGTCTTTTGGCGCAGGCGGACCGTAGGTGTTTCGCCGCCGACAGCGAATGCGACCGCGCCAATCGTAAGTTGGTACTAGGAATTGTCAGCATCATAATCCTACTCTGAGATGGCTATCAGCATTTCATACCCCGAAACCCCAGATGGCCATTAGAGCGACCATCGCATTTAGTGCAGCCTGGTTTTTCAGCGTGCTGATACCGCCAATAAGCAGTAGCAGCGACGTCAAGACGATGGAACCGTATGCAATCATCGGTCGCCGACCAAATCCATCGACGAAAAACCATGACATAATGTTGCCTACCAACTGGATAGCATAGGCACCCTGAGCGACAGCCACCGCATTTTTCACCCCTGCAACTGTGAAGAAGTATCTGGGTCGATCAGTAAACAGATGGCAGTCTCAAACCCTTCTCAAAACTTACGGCAGATAGCCAGCAACGAAATTAGAGCCGGTGAATTGCTGCGAAAGATATACCATGGCGACAATAGTTGTCCGCCTGCGATTCACGCCCTGGAAGCATTCAATATAGGAGGAGCCTTGGTTGTTGATCTCCTTTTCCTTGGCTATGGTAAGCTCCATGGAAGCCAGCATGGTTTCAACGTCAGCACCAGGTCCGTGAAACTTGAGCAACGATTCAGCAGCGTCCTCTCGTCGACCCTTCATGAGTAACCATGATGGCGACTCTGGAAGGAGGATGAGGCCCAGACAAAGCATGGTAATGGGAGGTGCCAGTTGTGTCAAAATGGGCATTCGCCAGCCCCAGTCGCTTTCTACAAAAGTGCCTCCATAGCCCACAAGGGCACATGCCCACTGACCAACGACAATCATCGTGTTGACAAGAATGAGACAGAAACCACGAATGTCGTCTGGGGCAATTTCAGCCACGAAGACCGGCGCCAAAGCGTGTCCAAGGCCAAATCCGACCGTGCTGATGAGCTTGCCGCCGAAGAGCATCATGATGGAGTGCGAGAAGGTCTGAACCACGATGCCAACGATGCAGAGACAGCAACCAGCAAAAACGACCTTGCGCCTGCCCCAGATATCAGAAATGAAGCCTGTGGCGAAGGCAGCCATGAAGATGCCGGCGTATGTGGCTCCATTGAGAGCTTGCTGTGTGTGAGTGGGGATTTCGCGGCCGTTGTCCGTATCCTCGCCAAATCGCTTCAAGAAAGATGGAATTGCCAAGATGTTGCCGACCAGGGCAATTTCGTATCCAAAGTTAATGGGCAGGATAAAAATTAAAAGACCTGCATTTATTTTTTTTGAGTCCTTTTAGCGCCAACCAATGCGGCTTCCACAGCACAACTTACACCAGCCCAAGATTCGCTTGTTTTTCCAGAGCTGCGCCATTCCCATGACGCCACTTGGGGAAGGCCGGGCCCTATGATGATCCGCTTCTTGATCAGCATGCTCCACATCGGTCGACATTTTTCCTTTTGACATGGAAGCCATGATTGATTGACAAAAGAGGTGCAAGATGAGTGCTCGGACGAGAAAGCATGCCAGATTAGCAAAAGACCATCTTATACTTTCTCGGAACGCACCTGCAAACTTCGAAACCGCCTTTTGTTAACCGAGGATGCCACTATGGGCCGTAATTCGGGCGCTCGAGGCGGTCATGCGAGTTGAAGACTTCCCCACACTCGAGTAAACGAGCATGGGGCCCCAGATCCGAGCGGCTGGCATGGGGTTAGAAGCTGTCAAGAGGATGGAAGGCTGGCCCACTCATCGATTGCTGGGCCGGAGAAATGCCTTCTGGTGCCAATCGGAGTAATCTGGTGATGGGGCCAGATTTCTCCAGCCCCACCGTTTGCGCCGGAGTTTTTGTCGGCAATCAAGTTACTCCGCTCATGATCCAATAATTCATTTAGACTTGGTCGCTTAAAAGGAGTCGCGGTCATGAGACAAACACGAGATATAAAGCTGAAGAGAATGCAGAGTGTAAATTTATAAAAAACCGCAGCCATCTTTGCAATGCAGGCCTGGGTAATCCTGTGTGAAGGGGATAATTAAATTTGCCGCAAGCATCTATGTCAACAGTGAGAAATGGCACCATCGAGTCGTCGGTTCGGTGCTATGATGCTTCAATGGCAGCTTCTCTGAAAGTTTCTTGCAAAAGAGACGATACCTCATGTCCAATGCGAGATGTCCATGGTATGATCAAAGTATATTGGCAACCTCGTTTAACTTCTCGTGGATGCAACTTTGGGTATTAACAATATAAAATTACTAGTATATATACCATAAGAATGATACAGTTTGTACAAGCCAAGAGGCTTCTTGGATATATGTCTGTTGACTCCAGTCCAATATCACAACTTGCCCATACAAGGCAATAAATTGGCTAAAATAGAAGCAAATAAATGAGAACAGTGTTAGAGACAGAATCCAGACTTTTTCACGCCAGGATATGTCTGCTTAGCATATGAGGCGAAGCTTTGGCCTCCAACCAGCATGTCCTTCCAAGCAGGACACGTGAGGCCCAACAGGGGTGTGTTCAAGGAGTTTGAAAGTATAGTAAGCGGCGTGTTCAGGATTGAAAAGATTTTCGACAGCGCGTTTGGTGAGAGCATCTTGACGGCCTGCATCACGAAGCATAGCAGGTTATTGGAGCTGAGCAGGCTCTGCGCATTCAATACACCGCCAGTCAGGTCGGTCATGTCGACACCAGCGAAACTGTTGACTGTTCCCATGTTGCCGCCGATACTAAGCCCATCGTTAGCGTCCAGATGCATTTCTCCGATATCATAATTCACATACCTCGCAAGCTGGGGGTACTTGAGGAAGAGGTACACGAGATCCAGCTCAAATTCAGGGGAGTCGTAGTCAATGGGCGTGCGGAACCAGTTATCTGGAATTCTCTCAGTGCCGACGTTGTAGACGAGATTGTTCTCATCGCCTGTGATGCCATAGAAGGACTTTAGCGTCTTCTTGTCTGCAAACAGTCAGTCCTGTGAAAGAGAATCTTGTTCCACTGCAGCCGCTTACTCAATACACCGGTGGGGTTGGCTTTGGAATAGTTGGCGAATAGGCGGGGAGCAAAAAGGTAACCAGCATTGCGAGCAAACATGCCAGTAAATGGTCCATAGTAAAAGTTGGGATCATTCGCGACGGATTCCTCAAAACGGGCCCCGGCTCTGTCGACATAGAGGTCAAAAGTATAAGAGCCTTCGCCGGGAGAAAGATTGTAGAAGGACATAAACTGCGACATGACCATTGTAGAGGCATCTCCTCCCATGTAGAGATCACCTCGTGTGTTGGATGAATCGCCTTCAATGAGGTTGTGAGACCCATTCAGACCTCGGGGCGGCCCTAACAGGCCAAACAAGTTGCCCAATAGGTTCTGAAATCCAGTAGGGCTGTTTCCGATTGAGAAACCCGGGTTGAGAGACAGAGGGTTCCCTGAAAATACGGTTCCCATGGCGCACAGGACGCCTCCAAGAGCCGGGCCCATCCCAAAGACGGTATTGATACCGGCCAGCATATTGACAAGGCTGTCGACGCCGTTTCGGTTGATGTAGCCGTGGTTCGCCAGCGCGTTCAGAGCAGGGCATGGCCCTCGCTGATCGCCATTCGCAAAGTTGGGCGCGATATACCGGTGGACGCCGCTGGTATCGACGGGTGTTGTCATGGGGTCAAAAAGGAGTCGCTTCTCGGGCGCCCCGCGCGCAGGCGCTGACCTGGGCTCTTCGCTGTACGCAGGGAAGCCATGGACCTGGCTGCTCAGGAGGGGCAAAACAGATAGTAGGGCGTGATACTTCATGGTGCGTGCTGCGACTGATAGATGGAAGAAGACGCGAAAAGGATCTGGCCCGGGCGAGTAGGTGCAGAAGAAGGATAAAGGGATTGGAAATAGCGCTGATCCTCTTGGCCACACCACTATATCAAACAATGGGGGCCCTTGGCACTCGAAATACTAATTACCCCAGAGCGAGCCCGAGCTTCCTCTGTCATAGCTTCAAGGTCGCCGATTCATGTCGAGTAGGCACGATTCGAACGTGCCAAGCGAGACCACCTGCGCCATGGGCAGTCTGGACAGCAGCGGCCGACTCAAGAGTGTGCCTAGTCATACGAGTGGCGACGAGACTCGGTGTTAGCGGTTCAGCCGTGGTTACTATCGAGTGGCCGATGTTTCAGAGCGTCGTTAGCACGGGCCCAGCCTCGCTGGTCAAAGCGGTTCGCGGACTGCCGGCTAAGGCGAAAGGGGGCTTGCAGCGAGAATTAACCCAAGTTTCTGCACGGGGCTAAACCCGACGAGGACGCCTCGCGACATTTGCGTGCAGTTTTGGGGGGAGGGGAGGGGAGCCCTACAGGATGAGGCTAGTACGGACGGGGCTTCGCGCCAGCATTTTTTGCTTCTCCTGAGGAAAATGTGGGAACGAGCCAGGAACCGCAAACGGCACGTTTGGAGAAGAGCAACGGTTCATCCGCTGTCGTGTGCGAAACTGCGGTTGCCGTTGAGCGCAGGCCCGGGACGACTCCGAGCTTCGAGATCGGCGCGTCAGGACAACTACCAGCCCAGGTGCCGCCATATGTGCCCTCGCTAACCCTAACCCCCCCCTCCCGACAGAGGTCGGGCTGGGACGGTCTGATCGCCCCGTGGCTTGGGCTAAGGGCAGGGCGGGAATCATGACACGGAATCTTCGCGACGGCCTCTCCCGCGGTCGAGATGCTCCAGACGATGGCACTAGCCACCGCTTGGACGCGACTGTACATATGGGCAATTAAATGCGGTGCAGCGAGCGAGGTCATGATCAAGATCTAAGTTATCCCCTCCGATCACCACCCCCGCTAGCAAGGACCGCCCCTGAAGAAATATGCGTGCTAGAGCGGAAATTTTTATACTCGGAGCATAAAAAAAAACAGAGTTCGGGAGATCGGCAGGGACATGACCCTCCGTTATCTACTACCTACCCACTTTGAGCAGCTTGGTCCAGGACGCGTTGTCGTGCAGCATCCGAGCAAACGAATATCTGTCCCGCCTTGCTGCATTAGCGCCAGCTGTTGGATTATTACTGATACTGGTGTCGCGAAGCCCTCGCTTGTGGCGTTACGTGTATGATTGACTAGAGCCGTTGGTCACCCACTACAGGTCCGAAGAACCGTAAATGTCGGGTTGCCTGAGCTAGCCAGCCCCCCTTTGTGGCGGGCTCCTCGTGGCAAGCCGGTCTAGAGGGGGGGGTGGTGTTTATGGGGTCATGAAACGAAACACTGGTGGGTATGATCTTGGGCCGACGCTTGAACAGAATAGGTAGGCCTCCGCCGGGGGGCTAAGACTGCACGTCGATCATATTAAGCTCGCAGATTCTGTTCCCTTTCTTCCCTTTCCTGTCTACCTCGTCGTGTCGTTTGTCTAGAAGCAAGTGAAACCATGCGTGTCCTTTCATTTGTTGCCATAATCCTGGCCACGCTCTGGATCGGCGTGGAGGCTGATGCCACCGCTTCAGACACGGAAAACCTTCCCTCGTGTGGTGTGAGTGCTCTCTTAGGGGGGATCGGCCTGCCTGCCCCCCCTCCTTAGTCTGGCCTGAGCACACCCAACTGACATCACATAGCTGCAATGCATCACAGAACAGGTTCTGAATTCGGATTGCATGCTCACCAATACCACATGCATCTGCGAGAACACCAAGTTGAACGATCTTATTACCGAATGCGTCCAGTCTAACTGCACAGTACGGGAGTCACTTCGTATGTTTTGTCCTTGTCTTGCTGGAAATGGTCGGAATTAACATGTCTCGTGACCTAAAGGAGTCCAGCGGTATTCCAAGCACACATGCAATGTCCCATCGCAGGATCGAAGGGCTGTAGTATGGACGGTCGGCACCGTGTTCCTTGTCCTCGGACTATTCTTCTTCGCTCTCAGAGTGATAGCTCGACTTTACGTGAGCTCTCAAACCTGGGGTGCTGATGACTGGGTCCTACTTGTCGCAGTGGTAAGTCTATCCCCAGCGCGCGCTAGCTTCACCACTCATTCACACAACGCACAGATTTTAATGGTTGCCCTTAATGGAATGGCATTTCCAATCGCCAAAGTCGCCTTGGGTCAAGATATTTGGAACGTCGATCCCGACAACATTACGTTGTTCCTTTACGTGAGTGCTCACATCCCCGCTTAGGTAAACATGTAACCTGACCCGAGAACTTGCAGTACTTTTTCTGGGATGAACTCATCTATCTGGCAGTTCTCCCGCTCACCAAAATCTCGATTCTGCTCTTCTACCTGAGAGTATTCCCCAACAAGCGGACGCGAATCCTGTGCTGGTTCTTCATCTGGTTCAACATTGCCTTCTTGATCGTATGGGAGGTCATCTCCATTTTCCAGTGCTACCCAATTGAGGGTGCCTGGAGGGGCTGGGACGGCGAGTTCCCGACCAAGTGCAACAACATCAACGTCCAGGGGTGGACAGCTGCTGCCGTCACTATTTTCCTCGACTTGTCGGCTTTGGCAATCCCGATTCCGGAGCTCTACAAACTCAATCTCTCTCTCACAAAGAAGATTCAGGCCATGATGATGTTTAGCGTTGGTATTTTGTAAGTATCCACTTCTGCATTTATTATGACTTGCCTCGCTAACAATTCTGAAAGTGTCACTATTGTTAGCGTTCTTCGACTGCAGTCGTTGGCGTTTTACGCCACCACCAAGAACGTCACCCGTACGTATTGCCATCTTCACAGCGCATGCTTTCCGTGCTAACAATTTATTTAGAGGATTATGTTGCGGTTGCCTACTGGAGCGATGTCGAAGTGCCTGTGGGCATTATTTGCGCCTGCATGCCTGCCATTCGATCTCTTCTCGTCAAGATCTTCCCAAAGACGTTTGGCAACACGGTCAAGGACAAGTCCAGCTACGCCAATATTTCCCACATGTCCAGGAAATCGGGCAACAGCTCCAAGAAGCAAGGATCGCATGCTGGCATCTCAATCCACACAAATCGATCCATTGTGGCGACAAAGCACGACGAAGAGGTCAACGAGATTGAGCTTTCGGACATTGAGCTAGCCCAGCAGCAGAGCCGCCCCACGACCAAAGAAACAGCTCCGTTTGAGTCAGTGTAAATGATATGGTAATAATAACGAATAAAATAATGATAGTTTTTTTTATTTATTTTGGCGGTGGAATTACATACACACATAAGCGAGTTAAATGTCTTAGAATAATATGACTCTTCAAACAACCTATAGGTCCGTTTCCAAATTCGTGAATGTCATCTGCAAATTAGTTTGTGAAATGTCACTGCCCGAAGCCACCAACCATCACTCGCTTCTCATTACTTGATCTGTCAATCTGAGACCACCTGTCAAACCGGAAATCAACAGTCATTCCATTCCCGTGATGTGCCCTATTTTGACGGGGGAGTGCGAGCAGTGCACCGATGTGCCTGACTTCGCTAGCGGCATGATGATCCCAGCCTGCCTGATTTTTGACAAGCCATGGGAAGATTTCGGGTAGAGCTCATGCAGCTAAGATGGCTTCAACACATGTCCACTCAGAACATGGCCTGATACAAGAGGTCGGTCTGGATTCTCAAGTGGTCTGTTCTGATGCGGGGTTTTATCAAGGCTGTCAATCAAGTGACAGCATCGTGTTGGTTTGGGAATTCGAGCGTCACCTTTGACCCGAGATATGCATGTCAAAAGTTTTGTGGCACATATACGCGGAACCATGGCTTTGGGTAAGGTTGGCCCAAGCACGAAAGAGCTGCAGCCCAGCAAACATGGTTCAATCACAAAAGAAAGAGAGAAAAAAAGCCATCTAGGAATCAAAAATTTTCTATTTAAAAAAAAAAACAGTTTGCTTCTATATTCATGGATTCATTCGAACCTTCTCGTTCTTTAGATTGCGCAACGTGTTGGCTGATGACCAACAAATGTGATCACCTACCCTATATGTGTACTGTTCCACAACGCCACTGGAATTTCTTCACGCCATGCTCGGATTCGCTATTCCTCGCTCAGGGAGTCCAATCACATCCAGGCTCTGTTTCAGTACCTACGATGAGGCGCACATTAGCCCATCATCAGCCACGCCATCCACCACCGACACGCTAACACGCCCGGGTTAGCGCAAAGCATGCCAACCCCGCGGGCTCCCCCTAGTTCATTTCGATTAGGTACTTGGCGTGATCGGCCTCGTCGTAAATAGCCAAGAGCCACCTAATTAGTGCAGTCGACGCACTGACCATTTTACTGCATAGGGACGGGGAGGCCTAGATTGGTGAGATGGCAATAGGGGCTAAGCCGGCTAATTTGGTGCCAACCCAGCTTCCCCGGCTGTAGGCGATTGGGACGGGACTTTTTTGTCACTGTGCTGATCATACCACTGAGTGCCGCGCATCGCACGGTATGTCGAGCTGCTCGAGGCCCTCGGCTAGCTCGATCGGATCTCGCTAGCGCGGGTCTCTTCCGTTGCCTGGGCAGGTGCTGGAGCTCAAAGCCGCTGTCACGGACTGTTTCGGTAGATGGGATTGGTCCAACTGGCGACACACACGGCAAATCTAGACCTCCCCATACCAAGAGACTATCGAAAAGCCCTCATCGCTTGGGCACGCAGGCTTGGCCATGAGGGCCTTTCTCCATGTCGAGTCCGAGCGCAATCACATCATATCTTGTGGGTTGGCATCTGAGAATTGATTCAAGTGCGACTTTCTCGGTCAGTCTTATGATTTGCCCAGAGAGCCAAGCACTGCTGCTGGACTAGCATGCATAATCGATTAATAATCTTAGTCGAGTGCATCTATTTACTGTTCCTTATTATGTCGGTCCGACCTTGTCGGCAAATACTTCTCGAGCCAGACCCCCAGCCGAAGACTTCACGTACATGGGTTCTGGAGACACTATTTCCGTCCTAATGCGAGGCTTAACAGGCGTAGCTGGATGCTATGCTTACATCGCCACGTCCGTTGTATTTAGGGAGGTTTGGGTAGTTGCAGATGGGTCTGCTGACTTTGCCGTCGACAGAATGTGCCGTGATCCGACGAGGCGCGCTCCCTTGCTCGACCCATTTCACCAGCAACTGCAGCCATTCTTCCACTGTCGGGATGGGTGGGTTGGCGTTTCCAACTACTCCGGCAGATCGGGAACAGTGGTCTTGGCCGGGGACCAAGAAGAGCTGGTGAAAATCGTTTAATTGCTCCTGAGAGCCGATCAGCTCTGATGACTTGTGAAAGTAGGCCATGGCGCTTTGGGGAGCGACACCGGCGTCTGCAAACGAGTGGTACGTGATCATCTTGGCTCCTGTGTCGCTCAAGGCTGTCATGTCTGGGTTGTCTGCATCCATATGGAACACTTCGCGGTCGAGCTTTTGAGCCTCGAGCATGGCTTGAGCGTACTTCTCATGCGACCAACTGTCCCATGCGTTTGAGCTCGGTCCGAGTGGGTGGTTCCAGTCGGGCGGCGCCAGCGACGGGTCCTTGAAAACGACAGCGAGGTAGTTGCCGACGATCTTTCGCTTAATGTTGTAAAAAGAAAGCTTGGTCCCGCGGATCTTGCCCCACCAAATCTGGTCCGGGGGTTGATTCCACGCAGCCCCGTTCGAAATGACGGGATCGGGCACTGAATCGTTCAGTG
Source organism: Calonectria pauciramosa (assembly GCA_017140785.1). NCBI lineage: Eukaryota > Fungi > Ascomycota > Sordariomycetes > Hypocreales > Nectriaceae > Calonectria > Calonectria pauciramosa. The sequence goes on along the minus strand of JAACIZ010000010.1, from coordinate 2,360,728 downwards.
TGGGGCCGTACCATACCTTGTTGATGGCCTGGCACTGAGCCCTGGACAGCGCCCAGGATTCGGTGCAATTGCCGCCGTCCTTGGTCGATATAATCGACAAGTCTTTTGTGGGATCGTATGGGTTCTTTGTCGTGCTGAAGTAGCCATCGTGCTGGCCAGTGATCTCGGTGTCGCTGTGTTCGAGAGCTCGCTGGGAAATAATCTCGAGTTGTGTTTCTGTGAGACTGGATTGATTGCCGAGGTCGTTGTTTCTGACAATGTAAGGGTGTCCCAGCGACGGAAACAAGCGCGACTGCGTAATTGATGGGCAAGAAGCAAGCAGGCCGTCGTAATCGCCAGGGAACATTTGCGCGCTTTGGTAGACTGCACGACCACCCGTGGAGCACCCGTAGAGGTACGTGAAGTTTGCAGGTTCTCCGTAGTATGCGGCAGCCAGCGCTTTGGAATTTACAGATAAAAGATGAGTCGATTGCCACGCAATATTCTTCCAGCCCTCGAGGTTCCAGGACCCATCTGGATTCAAGAGATACTCCATATCTTCGAGACCCTTTGGATTGGCGTGGCCACCATCTGTGGTGGCCACAACATAGCCTGCCTTGGAAGCGAACACGGCATTTTGGCGTTGCAGCATGCTCTGGTACACAGAGATTTCGGGATCGGTCACCTGAGGGTTGCCCTGGAAGCCACCGTCTAAAAAGTTGAAAATGCGGCCGTTCCATGCGAGGCGGTCGGGAAACCACATCTCCAATCCGACATCGGTTCCAGCATGAGGAGAGGGTGTTTCCGGAGCGGGGCCATTTGTGCGAATAAATAACTTGACGACCGTGACGCCCTCTTTCGCCCGCGATACAATAGGGCCGTCTGTAGATTTAGTTGGAAGCAAGTAGTCACCCGAGTTGTAGTGTTTTATAAGTAGAACCCGGGCACTCGAGTCATTGGAGAAGGTTTTGGTGAGGGCGTGTTGCATCTGAGCCTCAAAGTCGAGGGCGGAGGTGGTTGTGACCAGGGTGGTGAGCACCACCGCGAGGTCACGAAGGAGGGATTTTCTGTGAAATACACGCATGATGCCTGCTGAAGAGTTGATACGACATGTATTACTGTTCATGTGTTCCGCCTTCAGAAAATATATTTGGCGAGTTCGGGGAGCCCACACGTTGGTAGCCCGATTAGTCAACCCATCGGATAAGGTGAGGCGGGCGGCACCAAGGTTCCTTGGCTCATGTGGGGTAAAGTCGCTAGTCTTTTTTTTTTGGATCATTTTTCTTGAAAAAAGGTGGGAAATCTTTTTTCTAGGCTTGGAGCTCATACTTATTCATCTGGATTCTATGAGAATGTGTTTTCTTTGGGTTGCTTGTGCGCCAACGTGTTTACTGCCGATCAGGGGCCCTGCCGATGCCTCCCGATAGGTATGAGGACCAGTCTCGCCCTTTCACTTCGAATGCGCTGTCCTGGGATGTATTAATTGTAAAAAATGATCTTCATGAAATTTAAAAGGTGTGCAAACTTGGCAAGTGTGACCTCGCGCTCTCGGTGACGCGGTGGGTAAGTTTGCCGCGTTCGCGATAGGGACAGCCCCAAAACAAATATCTCATGAGATGCAACCCTACATTGCAAGCTCCAATCAGCAATCCTTTTCACGTGCACATAATTAAGTAGAGTAGGTTTCGATATTACTAATATCCGTCCACTTGCGAACATGGTCTCTACACCATGATACGAGCCTCATAGGCAGCCCAAGCTTCCATCTGGTACTGTTTCGCAGCCTTCACCCGATCCTCTGAGGCGTAAATACCCCGACCGGCAATGATAAAGTCAGAACCCCCTTTAATAGCCGCCTCTGGAGTTTGGTACTGCTGCCCTAGAACATTTCCTGATTGGCTGTTATTGACGCCGGTCGTGAACACGACAAAATCCTCGATGGCCGAGCCGGTTGTCTTGGGATCAAGTGCAGCAGCGCCAAGGCTTCGCGTAGCTACGAAACCTATAACGGCTCCACCGGCACGCTTTCCCCTCGCAATGTCAATACAGCGCTGCGTGTATTCACCAACAGCAAGACTGCCGGCCGTTGTCATCTCAGCTAGCAGTAGCAAGGCTCTCTCGTCGTGGTATGGAAATTCCTTGTCAGAAATGACTTGTTCCAGTGCGTCTACAACACCTTCACCTCCCAGTACGCTCACATTCACAATATCCGCCCACTCATATATACGAAGCGCGCCGCCGTGATATTGTTTCTGGGCTGTTGACCCGATGTCCACAAACTTGCGATCTTCAAATATGAGGAAATTGTGTTTCGCCGCAAGTCTCTTCAGCCCAGAAACAGTCTTATCACCAAAGTCGTGGAGGATATCAACATGGGTCTTAAGTACAGCAATGTAAGGACCGAGGTCTATGGGCAAAAGAGCAATTAGCTGAATGCATGACCAGGGTCGACCACGCAGGTGCACGGATGCTTACCATCAGCGCACTCCAGAAGACTTTTCGTATCAGTAAAGTCAGCTGAGATGATCAAATTTGACATTTTGCTTTCTGCAATACGGAAAAGCTTCTGCGCAACAGGGTGCGGATGGGAAGCGGCTCGGGTCGAGTATGGCACTGTGGATCTGGAAGCCATTGTGCAGGATGTTATATTTTTGTCGAAAATGCGGCGCAGAAAAGGGGAATAGAAATATGAAGGCGCAAACAGCTGGAGCGTACAGCTTTTATATGCTACGTCAATCTTTTGGGCGACACACAAAGTCATTGACCTTGCTGGTCAGCTCCACCTCAACCCAACAGATGTAAAAGGTTAAATGGCAAAGATTACACTGTAATAAGCTGCCTAAACTTAGTCTCACAAGCATGACCGAGTAAACGTGGAGCTTAATAAATACGCGTACATGATATTACTTGAGCCAGCTTGTATGTAGCCTTTATGCTCGACGTCTGGTTTTCGCCGCGCCGCTTGATGTGCACGACGAGAGAGGCCTATGACTTGAGGTATCCCGATTGAACTACGGGTTTGGTTATATACACACTTATGTGGTGGTTCCTAAAATTCACATCAAGAAATGGCGCTAGTTCTCCTTTATAATACATATTTATTTCTAGTCAAAAAAGAAAACAAGCTATAGGCTTAACTAGGTGATCTAGAAACCAGGCTCCCGATTCTTTGCTGCCCTTCATATCATTCTTGCAATTCCACACCGGGTACATGTGTGTTCGTCGACCGTGGCAAATATTTGCTCACAAAAGCTGCCGTCACCATGGAAACAACAGTAACCATTGTGTACCACTAGATATCTCGCATGGAATAATTGACAACGACAACCAAGGTCTGCTAATTGATCCCAACCGTGTGCCAAGCCCATGCAAAACCAATTTCCATCCATTCATGGCTCTGGATCACCAGGATCGAAGGTGGGCTGGGGCAATATGCCATCATCAACAATCGTGATATCATCCACTAGAATATCCACGTCGACATCGAGTGTACAATATGCGAAGAAATACAGTACCGCCGGATTAGAGTCAGCAACAAATGAAAATTCGCCACTGGGACTCCATTGACAGGCAATCGTGGGTCCTTGATAAAATGTAGAAGAAGCAGCGATTTGACCCACCCCCATCTGGATTGAGCAGAGTTGTCCGCTAGAACCCCAATTCCGCTGAGCACCTACAGAATACCACCAGTTTACGCTGTAGGTATGGCCGGCCTGGATATTTTGCATTTGTTGTTCCATGTAACAGTGAGAGTTTGGTGAACCTTGAAAAGCCCTTTAATAGGTTTTGAATTAGAGAATTTGCTCCAAGGGATGCTGAGGAATAGGGTAAAAGCTCACATGTAGTGGCCACTACCTCCGTGTCCGGAGCAGGCACCAGAGGATGCTTGGATTTGGAAAGGACCGCTTGGGCGGCCGGCCCTAGACTGCCAAGCGTCCGTGGCGGTTTCGTCTTCGAAGTCGCCGTTTCGGATGAACAAGACAGGACTGGCGCTGGTAGCCTGCTCAGTGGATGACGTGGTCGAGGATTCAGTCGTCGTTGTAATTGCTAAGTCTGTAGATGACGTGGTCAAGGATTCAGTCGTCGTTGTAGTTGCTGAGTCTGTAGATGAGGTGATCAGGGATGTGGTGGTCGAAGCGGGGCATATTCGCTTCGCGCCTGTGCTTGGAACAAAAAAGGCTGCGAGCATCAAGCCAACCCATCTCGGAAGCATGATCGTGAGTATTCTGGAAACCCAGCTTGTGACCGAAGAGAAGAGCGCCTCGAGCCTAGAACTCTGGGCTAGCCAAGACTGATGATGTGTGATAAACGCGTGGTAGCTGTAGATGACAAGCGCGACGGACAATCTGAGACAAGGAACATATGCTATTAAGCATAAAATAGAAGACTAAATAACAGGACAATTTCAAATAAGCTGAATTGATGCAATTTGCGTGATGGTTGAAAAGAAGAAATACAGTTGGGGAAACAGTAGGTGTCCTTAAATGGGACATGTGTTAACATTCCAGTGAAGTGAAGGGCGGCTTGTCTAACGAGGTCTCTATCTTGGGTGAAATGAGGTGACTTGTTGCCACCCAGCCCGCAGTCTCATGTATCAAATTAAATTCGCGTTGCAATGAATTTAATGACGCTGACCTGCGTGGCAATCAGAGTTAGCCCAGAGCATGTGCTTACCGCATTGATCCAACCGGGCTTGAACGTGGAAGGGTAGGCACCGTCGATGCAAAATGCGGGTCTTTTGCCAAGTCATTGGCATGGAATGTCGCCTGAGACTTGCTCAGCTGGATGATGATGTATTCTTTTTCATACCCGCTCTTCCCTTTTTCGCCGACCCTCCTAATTTATTTCTGGTCAAAAAAGAATTAATTAATTTTAATATATAATTTATATTATTTAATAATATAATATTTTAATTAAATATATAATAATGAAATAATTTATATAATTTTATATAAATTATATTATCCTTGATTGTGATTACTGATTGTAACAGAAAAGCACTTTTGATTGAGAAGCTAGCAATTTAACCTAACTTTTTTCCCTTAACCTTTGTAGTAACCCTCATCTATAGCCTTAGCTTCAGCTTCTTAGCTCTTCTTCTAATTAAATCAACTTCCCTTATAATTATATTTATCTAATTATAATAATAACTATGGCCAATTTCTTTAATAAATATATTTTCTTTAGTAATCATTTCAATAAATTAATTTATAGCTAATTTATTTATTATATTTTTAAACTTTTTATATTTTTTATTAATAAAATTTTAATTATTATTATTAAGATTTTTTTTTTTAAAAATCTAAAGCTTAAAGTTAATAAGCCTTATTTTTTATTAACTTTTTATTTAATTAGCTTTAATATAATATATAAAAAGGTAAAGAAAGCTTTAGTCTTTAAAATAAAATTAATATTTTTTAATTTATTAATTATTATAATATATTTAAATTTTTTTAATAATATATTTTTTAGCTAAATAATATAATTAATTATAGAGAATATAATATTTAAAATTTTTATTTATTTTAATTATTAATTAATTTACTTAATTAAAGTAATTATTATAATAAAGTTATATATTAAAATATATTAATAATCTTAATAAAAAAAAATATTTTAAATATTAAGGTAAATTTTATTTTTAATTTTATAAATATTAAAATTATATTATATAAAAAATTAAA